>JAYDZK010000169.1:18347307-18357771 GCA_034509185.1 Euphonia xanthogaster
TCTGAAATAACCATTACCTACTTAAACGTATTAATGAAAAAAAAAAAAAAAGCACCTTCTGCTCCACTAGCAGTTTGCAGAAGAGCAACAGAATGCTGTTTCAGAAACATCCCTGATAAAGCCAGTAGAAGACAAAATTTTCAATGTAGCGAAAAATAGACCACGAAAATAGACATGAAAAATAGACTGGCTATTTTGATACAAATTTGTGTTATGATAAAACCCAAATACTTACATTTGGAAACAAATTTAAATAGTGACAGTGGAAAAAACTAAGTCAGTACAGTAAGTTACTATCAAGATTGCAAGTCAACAATAAAGCCAGCTCTTCTCTAAACAGATGCTCACTGATCACAGTGGTAACCATATACTGAACAAACTGAAAACAAAGTAGAAAGGCAGGACCCTTAATTCAACATAGGTTTTCTATTTAAAGAGGTAGAGGTCCTGGAGTGAGAAATACAATGTAAGTTAAGACATTAACATAAGCTATTACATTGCATGGACAAGAAAGCAAAATTAAAAATTCACAAGGTCAGCTAAGTTAAGCCATCAAATGTTAGGCCATGACAAACTAAAGTAACTCTGTCTGAAGTACCCTGTGCATTCATCAGGGCATGAAAATCGCTGGTGAGCAGCTACGAAGAAACGAAACACTCTTGCTTTTATACCTGTGACTAACTACAGACCCAGCTTGTATAACACTTCCAGCAAGTGAAGTATGTGCTCAAATATTTCTGTTTACAAAACAGAATGGTGCATGTGAAGACATGATGACTCATTTCACTTAACTGGGTCAGTAGCAAGTACTGTAGCAAAACTGACTTGCACTCAGTATCCTTCATACTTTGGTGAATAGAAAGGGAATGGTTTTGTAAATGACCCAAGATAACCAAAAATTTGTCTTGTTTGATTAATAATAATCAGCAGTGATTGAAGATCTAAAAGTTTTGCTGAACTGCAAGACTTATCAGCTTTGAAGTTCTAGAGGCCATCCTCTCAACCAGGAGAATTTAGATGGGTTCAAACTCAGGAGTGGTATTTCTATGCTAGTAACATATTCCAGTGTCCTCTATAAACCTTCATTAGATAAGTGTCTGTTCCTATCAACACAATACTTCTATCACTGCTTCCCATTCCCAACACTGCCTCTTGAAGAAAAAACCCAACCACTTAACAGCCCTTTTTACAGTATAAGCCTGATGACAAAATCATAAAACTTCACATTGCAGTGATACTAAATAGTACAAAGACAATCACAAACAAAACGTAATAGTTTAGTGCAGAAAGAAAAAAAAGTGACTGATTTCATAGAAAAGAACAAGAATTATTTGACTAACAATCCATAAATGACCCACTAAAACACTAACAGAAATTATCTTAAGCATGCTAATGAACCACCCTCTCGCCCTTATTTGCCTTGTATTTACAATTGCTTCAGTGACAGTGAAAAATTGTGTTTAAGTTTACTTTTGGGCAACCAGTATTCATTCACTCAATCACAGCTAAAGACATACAAAGCTTCAAAACAAAGATTATTTTTTCTGAAAACCATAATCAGTATTTTACAAATGAAAACATGATACCAACAAATTACCCAATTTTTCAGTGTGAGCAGAAGATGCAGGGGATCAATATATTTAGAAGTTACTGAAGAATGAAATTCCAGTTAGATCACTAAATTTAAATGTCTATCCTTAGTTCTACTACAAGTGGCTTCTAACAGTACCTAACACTTTGTCTCGTTGCCAGCTTCCTACTCAAAAAAACCAACTAACAGCACCAATGTCCTATTGCATGAGTATTTTATGTACTATTTGTGCAGTGCGACAGCATCTTTTGTATGCTATGGAAGTCTTATTTATACTTGGAATGGTTTATTGAATTATTATCAAGTATTTTTGTATGAAATACAACTTAACATTAAAGCTACTGTCCCAAAGCTGAGTTTTTCTCGCTTCATTTTCTGGAAAGTTTTAACATATTTTAGCTTCTCATTGCTCAACAATGAGACAAACCCAGCCCTTCAAGTGTGAACACCAAGCTAGCTAGGAAATAAGCTACGTGAGATGCACAGGATTTCCACAATATGCTCTGTCACACACTGCCCCTGCGGGTCTCTCTTCTCTAGCTCAAATATTAGCAAAGAGATTTGCTTAATACAGGATATAGGACTTAAGAGCAAAGCCTCTGCATGGACTGCACAGCAGGCTGAATTTAAAAAAAATCCAGAAGAACCAACACTCAAGAACTACAGAGGAGACATTAAAGCAAATAAAGTATAAAAGAAAAAAAGAAATTAAAGCAAAGCTGTTTATAACTCCCCATAAGCAAAGTTACACAATAAAATAAATTGCAGCAGCAGCCAGAGATAAAAACAGCAATAAGCCCTGGCCTCTCATTTCTATAGCTACAGACAACAGCAGTCTAGTATTTGTAAACAAAAAATACCCCACATTTTTATGATGGGCATCCTCCAGTACGACAATACAACATTTCTGTGCTTTAGCCACAACAAAACATACACAGAGTTAAACAGTAAAAATCCAAAGCAAACAAAAATCCCCAAGGTTTTGATAAAACCTTGATCACAATGACTATGAAAGACTTCTGAATTTCAATCTACAGGCATAAACAACACTGTTTTGATTATATTCACTCATTTTGTCAATTCTGTGCACAAAAAGTAATTGCCACAGGTCCCCTGAGTTCAGGAAATATTTTATTAAAGTTGAAAGACTAGGAAGACAAATGTAGAAAAGCCCATTAAAGCAACAGAAGTTGGTACTCTAAGTCCACAAAAAAAAACAATTAGTACATTAAAGAAAAAATCCAAGAATACCATTCTTTACAGCATTAAATCTTGGTTTAGCATGTAGACAAGCTGTTTGTATACCTAATTGGAAAGAAATGTTACTGTTGGCAAAGAGGAAAGCTAGAGGAGGAAGGAAGAGCTAAACAACAAAACTCAGATAGGAACCACATGGAGCCACTGCCCTCAGACAAATGAATGCGCACATTATAGCAGGGAGACTATGCTCTCCCAAGGTCACACACAAAAATGTTGTTTAGCAAGATAAGGGGATAAAATATTTCTGTCAAGTAAATAAAGGATCATGGTTCAACTGTTTACAGAATTTCAGATGTTATGGTCTACTCTTACCTTTTGCAGGCTAGTAGGATTTAGCTGGGTTTTATCTATTATTTTCACAGCAACCTTGGGAAAAAACAAATAGCTATGAATTACTAAACTTGGAAGAAGTTTTGAACGAAAACATACTGCACCTCTGTGAACAAGAGAATAGATGCACCTCTAAAACATGCATGTGTGTCTACTTCTACACATTTCATCAAGCAAAATTCTCAAACCTATTAAGATTTACCAGCAGGAGCTTGGAACTTTGCCACCAAGGAATCAGTTTTATACATCTGTCTGCGTTTGGACTGAAGAACATTATCTTGTCCAGGCCCTCTAAACATCAAATTTATCTATTAACAGATCACCAATATCAATGAAATCTGACTATCAATATGTTTATCTTCAGTTTTAGAAATGCTTGGGGATGAACGGACAGCTTCCCAGCCCCAAAATACCGTTTGATGCAGAACAAACATTTTGATCCTTTCACTAAGAAGCTACATTTTAAAGAGGGGGGGGATGGGTAGGTGGTTAGGTGGAAACTAAGGTATGTCAGGTAACTTCTTCTATATGCTGAAACATCCTCTAGAAGAAATACTTATTATAAAGATAGCCAAAGAAAACAAATCAGACTGCCAGTCTTTTTTTCAAGGCTTACCTCTCTTCCAGTAAGCACATGCCTTGCCAGCTTCACTTTGGCAAAATTTCCTTTTCCTATTGTTTTCAGTAAGCGATAATTTCCAATGTGAGGATGCTCTTCATTTGTGGATGTTATGGAGTTCCTACATCGGGGAATGTTTTGTCTGCTACTTGACTTGATAGGCTGAATGTGGGGTTCAGTATATCCATCCACAGAGGTGTGCTGCAAGGCAGATAAAATAGTTGGGAATTTAGCTACTTGGATTTTAGACAATTGAAATAGAATAGGCCACAAGTATAAAAAGATGTAAAGGAGAGTAATTTAACTTTTACAATATAACTGATAACTCTGGATGGCAGCCTAAATGGGCTCTGCCTTCGGGCAGAGTTCGATACATGTCTCATGAAAAAGTCTGCAGAAAGACTTCACCAGCTCCAAAAGCAAAACTAGATACCTAGGCAGTAATCTACAATCCATTACAGACTCTTTTAAAAATGCCAAACCACACAGTATAGCTCTATGTTGCAGATAAATTTGTCTAATTATAATCAAATTTAGTCTTTTAAAAATACATTATGCAAAATATATTTGTACTTTGGCATATTTGGAAATAAGGTTTCACTCTTTTTTTGTTAACTTTCTTCAGTCAAATGAAATTACTTCTTTTTCAAGTCAACTTTTTTCCCCAAACATGTTTGCATCTTATTAAGTTTTTGTTCAAGAAGCAAACTATCTACAGCTTTGTTTAAAAATAACTATTTTTTAAAACTCTGTGAGATTGCATAAAATATTTTAAATCTCAAAAGTCTGAAGAACTAAAAGGAAGTTATTTTTAACGCATGCCAACACATCATCCCACATTAAATGTTAGTCACTGAAATCTGCTTCTGTACTCTAACTTCCAAGTATTTAAGGGGCAAGTTACAGATGGGGCTTGGAATTGTTCCAAGGAGAAACCAAAGTAATGAAAAATGCCAAAGGAGTGCTAAGTGTTTCAGTATTTCAAATACTTTCTAAGAGTGGCAGATGGGTACAAATGTTTAACAGGTAAAATTTAGTTTCTAATCTTTTAAGTTACAGACTTTGAAAGCTGGCAAATACTGGAGGTAGAAAGAATGTCTTCCCAGAGCAGTTTTTAGATTTGTAGCAGAAGGGCATGCTTACTCCCAGCTAAGCATAAAGCATCAACAGACACCTGAATATTACCTGAATATTTTCCCATTACTGATTGCCTCAATTAAAAAGTGGGTATCTTCATACACAGCACTAACAAGCCTGTTCCTAGGATCCTTGACCTTAAGCTGAAAGCAGTCTGAGAGTAGCTGGAGTTTTACTGCTTCTCCCAATACCCAACCTAATGCTGAACTGTGCTGATCTCATCCATCATTCCTTAAGGAATTATTTTCATATACAACCAGAATTTAAAGAAGTACTTCCAGCTTCAGCCTGCATTTGTTGGAGACTGAAGTCAATCCCCTCCTGTAAACACTCAGGTTTACAGGCAGTCCCACTGAACCAGGCAAGATTATTTCAGGACATAAGCAGCAGTGGATAAGGGAAAAGAAGCAAACACAACCGGAAGTACCGAAAAGTAGCTGCAACACAACCGGAAAAAACAAGGAGTATACCACAACCAGAATGATCTTCCCAAATGTAGCACAACCCGGCTTACATCACCTCCAGCATTATTAATTATTCACTATAGCCAAGAGAACAGCCCTAAATATAATTTTGTTTGTCTTTTCTTCGCATGAGTCCTTCTGCAAAATACTACTGTACTCCCACTGTTAAACTGTTTTCCAAATTACTGGAGAACCAAGCAAGCCAGGCATGTTTAGATTCTGTATATCAGACAAATTTATTCAGCTGTGAAGGAACATACTAGCAATAGTATTTATTGTTTAGAAGCACATCATTAAAATACTTTCTGTGGACTTTGAAAAAGAAGATCAGAAGGGCAGCTCCAGGCAAAAAAGGCTCTGAAACATTCCTTCAGCACTGGACACCAGGCCCACATGTGATAAACCACAGCCCAAAGAAAAGTCTCCCCTAAAAATACACCCTGCAAAATCAGTATCTGTGTGGTGCTAAAAACGAATACTTCAGCTGTACTTAGAACCCCATCTAAGGCTATAGAACTGTGCTACACAAACGAGTTTTACAAGTCTTTGAGCCTCTTTACTCACCGAATTAGATCTTCATTACAGGAAATACAATGCCTACCAGAAGCATTGGCAATCCTAATATCAATTGCCATTCATATGGTTCAAAGGATTAGACTACTCCCAGAAGATATCTGAGAAACTGTTGGATAGACTTAACCAATGCCATGGGCAAAGAGGAAGATGCCTCCACAGAATAGATCATTTCAATGCAGACTGAACAGGGAAAGCATTATATAATCAAAATGACAGTATAAGAGTACCAAACCTGAAGAAGAAAAAGAGTAACAAGGTTCATGATCATGATGATTCTGGATTTCGGTCTTTTTTGTGACAGAAAAGCTAAGCCTCTCTGGATGGTTCCTAATTATTCATTCTCAAACAGATTCTCTTCAGAGTCAACCAACCATTCTCTCCAGCTATGCCCAAGAATGACAGAAATCATGCATAAAGAAGGTCAAATTTCCTGGTTTGTGAGCCACACATAACTAAATATATACAATTTCTGAATTTGAACAGCACTGAATGAAATTCAAATTATTCTTGTAACAGGCCTCTTTTCTGCACAGAAACAGCTTGCTACTGTTGGAAGGTAAAGAGGAATTTAGAGTAGAAACTTATCAACTTCTTGAAATCAACATTCAGTGAAATTGAAACAAAAGATTAAGAAGTTGAAAAAAATTATAATCAAGGTCAAGTAACATTTATCTCAGAAATTATTTCTAAAGAATACTAAAGCTGAATTTCACAGAAGTATGCAATATCCACACTGTCTAGAAGGGCAGGCTACATAGTTTTCCGGTCCTTCTGGTCCATTAGAATACATTCATTCATTATGCATCAGCTACTATGTGGCTATTTAAAATGCCATTTCAGTAGAACAATCTCTAAATTCTGAGAAAATTTTCAGGGTGCTGGAAACAAGGGGGCTGTAAAAACCAACATTCGCCTTGAAGTTCACTGTCATCAAAAACCAATTCCAGTCAACAAGCTGCATTTCCCACACAGGACTTTAATTAGAGATTCTGTTATTTCACTAGATACCCTGATTTTTTTTTTTTTATAAATATATACACACATATATATAAAATGTAGTGGGAAACACTACCTTACTAGTACACCATAAACATGACTCAATACATTCAATTGATGGCAGTGTAAAACCAAGTCTCTAGAAATAAACACAAAATTAGGTGTTTCTTAAAATACAATGCAATTTTAAACAAAAATAGGGTGAAGCAGTAACAAGCTTAGAGCTGAAACAGTTTATTAGAGTATTTAGGTATTTTGCATATTAGTCAGGTACTTTAAAAGAAGAAAACATGCGCAAAACAAAATCCACCTTTTCAGGAATCTCAGAAAAGTATTTCTAACATTCAATTTTAAATCGCAACAGAAGAGAGCTCAATTAACACTTACTGCTTCATACTAGGTCTGCTTCTGACATATTCCACCCGGGTTGTTACAGAAAGCCAAGGGCAGTAAGACCACAAGAGAGTTAATCTGACCCATTGCTTCTCAAAGCTATAATTTTCATTCTTTACCCAAGGTAACTTTGCCAAAGGAAGATGACCTGATGGCCACATCATCTTTAAGAAAGTGCAGAAGAACTGACCCCACCAAGTAGGTACAATGTGTAGGATTCACTACTTTACATATTCGGTATCCTTTAGCCACTTACTAGCCACTGGAGTAGTACTCTCAGGGATTATACACTGTAATCAAACTTACAACATCACCTATATTAAGCGTTGCTACAGCTTGGTCTTATAAATTCCCCCAAACCATTCCAGTCACCAGTCCACAAAATCTTTCTCAATCTAACAACACTGAAGGCCTCTATAGTCCTTCATAGTAAGAGGATAATTTCTACACATCAATCTACCTACAAACACACTTCACTTGATTAAACAAGCCTCTAAGTCCAGAATTTTCCCCATCTTGATTTATCACAAGGCAAATTCCTTGGCAGAGCCAGTCCATGCAAGTAAAGTCTGCACATGCAGTTCGACAAAAGGCAAATTAACACACTCTTCTCACTCAGTATTTTCTATCCTGTCCTGGACATGAGTATCTTGCAGCCAATTTTTATATTCATAACTCCTACCATTTCCAAGCATGTGCCATACACATGAGCATTTATAACAGCTGTCATATTTTTCAAATATGCAAATATTTTTCAAAATAGCTAGCCCAGACAGAGGGTATCTGAAGGGTTGAGAAGACAGTCTTCTAAATAAGCTCTGATCTGCAACAGTTTTGCTCTTAATATATGTATATTGTAGGGGGAAACATTCCTTTACTAGTACAATATAAACATGACTCCTGTTTATATCAGTATAAAATAAAGTCTCCAGAAATAAACACATTAAAATTAAATGTTTCTTAAAATACAATGCCAGGAAAGGAAAGAGGACAGAGGTGTGAAATACTGTCCTGGATGTCCAGCTGCTGTCATGTTGCTCTCTGTCACTAGTCCTTAGGAGCTAGGAGCTTATAGCAAGCCACCTCAAGAAGATTTTTGTTGAAGCATCAAACTGAACTGAAAGAGTCCAATTTTTTGGAAGCTCTTGGTGAACCTCAAAGTAGAAACCATCAGAGATGTTCAGATGAGCTTGTTCGGCATCATGTGTCAAGAGCATGCAAACTAAACACGATTATAGTACCAGATCCCCCAGTTAGGGGCAGAAGAAAAAGGGGATTCCTCCCTCTTCCAGGTAAGCCTCACATCTGCACAAAACCACACCTTACTCCTGCCACATGTATCCATCACACCATACTACAATTCCTAAAGCACCTCTGCTCTAATAGAGCACTATTTTATATTTCTTCTCAGACATGTGAAGAAGTGCTTTGGAAGGGCCAATTTAAAAGACTGAATGTATGTACACATGATTTTTTAAATTTCATAAGTGCAATTGAATGCATACTAGATTGTGAATGAATGATAAAAACTTTCCCATTAAAAAAACCACCAAAATGCAAAGCAACCAACCTTCCCCACTGAAAGAGGGAATAATATGCAGGACTAAGCTCAGAAAAACCAAAGCAACAATGGCAGTGAGGAAAGAAGTACTTACAGTTTTTATATCAGATACCAAGATCAGTGCATGGCAGACAAAGAAGAGAATCAGACAAAACTGTGATAAAATGTAGAATACACCCATCTCCCATGCCTGCTTATGCACACTTTCCAAAAGTGCGAGAAAACAATCCAGCATGTGCATCCTTCTCTTTTGATCACTTACATAATATGTAAAAATGCCAGACATGATCTTCTAGAATAGCTTGAGTCTATCAGCTATAAAATAAAAAAAATTGAAGAAAGCTGGACTGAGTCAAGCGTACACAAAAGCATTTTATAAAACTTTAATAACTCCAAACTATACTTCCTTTTTCTTCCCAGTTGTACTATTGTGTATCTCACAAAAACAATTTCAATGGTAACAGGAAAACATTTCCACTACAAGCTGAAATAAAATACCCCAATGCCAATAGACAAATAGTGTTCCCTTCCCAAAAGCAGACATGTACACAAGTAACAGGTAAATTTATGCTGAGCATTGAGTAAATCTTAATCTGTGCTTGTTACTATGGTATCTAAGTGCCATGGAAGTTTTGTTGTTTTGTTTTTGTTTGGGTTTTGTTGTTTGTTTGCCTTTTAAGTGCTCAACATACGTGAATCTACATGAAACACACAGAAATAAGTTTGCCAACTTTGAGACAGAATTGTTTTTCTCATCTCAAGCTACACAGGATGCAATGTTTACAGCTCCACACCTGAAGCAATCCAGGAAAAAAAAATCCCATGATCTACCAGTGCAGAAACAGACACAGCTAATAGGAGTTTCAGAAGTTCATACTAAAGGATCTTTAGAATTATTCTCATTTTCATGTGGTTACACCAACCTGGATTAATCTTGTGCATGATACAGTATGCTCATTCCCTTCTTTTTTTAAAGCACTGTAGTAACATCATATGGAAGGGTAGAGTTCATTATCACATGGATTTACAGATTCTTTTTATTTGATAGATAAAAAACCTTAGAAATGTGCTGGTTCATCCCCAAGATGACAGCCAAAGCATTTCAGAAAAACAAATACCTCCACAGCATGAAATCAGGTCTTGTAACCTGAACTCAGCTTGCATGTTTCCTCCTCTCCCTGGGTCTGAAGCCCGCAGCCTGGCCAGGCGTGCAGGTGCAGCAGAACAGGACCTTCCTGCCTTTGTTCTATTTCACTCAAAATTGGCACAGTTATTTCAACCTGGCACTTTCCTTCCTGACTCATCCCAAACACACAAACAAGATTTTCCATGGCTAATTCAGGACTGCCAGCCCATATCATCTCCATTAATTGCCAGGACAAAATGAAACCCCTCCCTGTAGCCCCATGAAAACTGAGACAAGCCAGCTAAAAGCTGATGCAGTAAACCACAAGTGGAACCTACATGGGGGGGGGGGGGGGGGGGGGGGAAAAAGTTTTTTTAAAACCCCCTTTTTCCCCCCCTTTTTTTTTTTCGT
>JAYDZK010000169.1:18357871-18373652 GCA_034509185.1 Euphonia xanthogaster
GGGGGGGGGGGGGGGGGGGGGGGGAAGGATAAAGTTTTTGTAAAATCCTCTTGTTCACTCATTTTTGTTATTTAGTACAGAACTAAAAACTACCACCTGCCCTATCAAGCAAAAGAGTAAAACATTTCCTATCTTGTCAAAATAAAATGTCAAATGTCCCTTACCCAGGAAACCTAACACAAAACTGTTTTTTGAAGGAAAGCACTTACGGGAAGGAAGGAACAAAACTATTCCTGCAACCTCCTGGACACATCTAAACACAGCCCTTCACAGACAAGAGTTCTTTCAACATTTCTTGCAAGCCATTGCTCTTTCCTCAGGAGGTGAACAGTTTACCATGCCAGTCTTTTTTGACTTATTTCATGAGATCTTCAAACCTGTCAGCACAGAACTCCCAGTGAGCATTCACATCTCTCCCAGGACATCCTGCCAGCACTTGGAGGCACAGGCAGCTGCAGAACTCTACTGATTCTGAATGCCACAGCACTCACAGTTTGCTCAAAAATCCCCTCTGAAACAAAAAGAAAACTAAACATAAATGTTGGTTGTTAATTGAACCAACCAAACAAGAACAGGAACATACCTAGAAAGCAAAACTTCTGGCAAAGGAAAGGAAACTGGCAGGAGTTTTTATTGCACTTATAAATGATGCAGCCAGGTCATTTTTCAATTGGCCTGATGAAAGGCAAAAGAAGGGAGATATGAAACAACCTACGATTCAGGATCATGTCAAGCACATGGAGCTCCTCAAGCATTTGAAGGGCTCAAGAAGTAGAAAATGCTTTAATATCCAACTTCAAAACTGAGAGGAAAGGGCTGTTGCTACAGTCTAGAGACTGCAATCTGAAACCTGAGGCTTGCCTCCAGAGGAGGGATACAGCAGCAGGAGGCAAGGTTTACTCACAAAAGAGCGACCAGATTAGAGTGTGAAGCATGTCTGACACTCAGGATCAAACAAGTGCTCTTCTGGGTCAGCTGAGGTTTTCCTACAGAAGGAAAGGATACAGCAGCTAATTGTGACCAGGATCTGAGTTGCAACTCATTCCTCCTCTCAAAGTTTATGAAATGGACATTTTTTCCTTATCCACTGCATACCTACAACAACTCTGGATGAGTCCCCACGTGGCACGATGGCTACTGAAGCTGATCCAACACTGCTCCCATGCCCACACACACACCTACAACCTCACCACTGCTGGGGCAGCAGGACACATGGACAGCAAAGGCAGCCGAGCCAGAGAAACCGTCACAACTCTGTTGCCAGGGTCACCTCCAGCTCCCTGAGCACAGGCACCCCCTGACACCTCCCCAGCACCAGCACAGGTACAAGGACAAAAGGCAACACCCAGCACTAGGAAGACAGGATCACATCAGCTCTATGTTAAACTCTCGTGGAACTGCACTATCAGGACAGGAACATGGAAACGAAAATTGATCACACTACTTTTCTTGATAATCCAAAGGCAAATTGACACCAGTAGTGAAACTTAAAGCTAGGAGATACTTATTCCAATTCCACAACAAGGTAAAACACAAAACAATCCTATAAACAAGGCTTGCTTACTCCTGTTGTTTACCCTCAGAGGAGCACACAATGTGAGCTCAAGAAGCTCCCCTTTAGGGATGATGTGAGTGGCAAAGCAGCACCCCAACATTTTGCTGAACAAAAGAGAAAGTTCCTCCTCCAGCAAGCTGGACAGTATTTCTAAAGTCTTCATATACTCATTACTGGATTTACCCAGTAGATCCAATGACGAATTCATCAAGACATATGATCATCTCATTTTGAAGACTATCTTACCTCAAGGTCTTATTAACTTTCTGAAGTAAAGCCAGGCTTCTCAAAATTGAAGAGATGACCAATTAAAATGCTAACCTGATAACAGTACATACTAATTGATGAACACATGCCCTAGAAACAAAACTGTCTCAGGCAATGCAGGACTCTGGAATGTCTGAGGACCACATCAAGCTCTTTTTCAAATGCTGTTACCCAATGCTCAGCATGATTTTCCCATTTTCTCTCGACCTTGTTCTTTTACGGATCTTGGAAGTCTAACCTAAAGAGTACAGAGACTCATCTTAACAATTCCCTTCATACAATACAGTACACACAAAATAAATGCAACTAGAAGTAATTCTCAAAATTAACTTGTTGCCTAGACAGAAGAGGGGAATAGAAAGCATGGATCTACAGCAGATTAACAAGGCCTATCCCAAGCCCTTCCACAGACCCTTCAAAGGAGGGCAGGGAATCCTTCCTGACCTGAAGAGCACATTTAATGGCTTCTTGCTCTAGAGCAGACCAGTTTAGTTGGTCTCCTCCTCCAAGGCTTGATAATATGTGCTGGTCTACCACCCTGCAACCAAGGACTTCTGGTGTCAGTAACAAGTCTTGGCTCAGAAGACTGATCTGCAGAGGGTCTAATGGACCTCATCTGTCAAGGACATATAGTTTTCATATTTAAGCCAGAATCTCATCAGACCCAGCATTCAGCAGACTTTTTTTTTTTTTCATAAACACAAGGTTGACTCTGAGGAGTAACACATACTTTCACAGAGGAAAACCCGAACACCTTCCTAAGAGGAGGAAGCATCTTAGCTGGCATGGACAGCAAGCCTGTATTCAAGCAGCATTCAGTTACAAGAGTTTTGTCTCCTGAGAACAGGCTAGCAGAGCATGACCTGATGGTGGGAGATGCAGATAAAGTTATAAGGACACCACTAAACTTAGTTTATGCTTTCAGAAGACCAACTGTGTTTTACAGCAGAGCAAGATTATGAGAATGTATCCAAGTCAACTGGCTGGGACATGGCGAACTCAAAATAAAGAGCAAAATGAAGTCTCTTCTGCTGAGTGCTCTCTACCTTGTTTTTCACTTAAGTGTTAATTAACAGATCAAATAAAATGTCCTCAGTTGAGCGGTAGTAATTATTTACCTTTATCTGGATAATGCTATACCACATTTCAACTTAGCAAATATATTTTCAGCCTTGCACAGACTTATGCTTAACTTTAAGCTGTCCAAACAGCATCTGGCCCTTGGACCTATCTTATGATCAAAGAGTGTGTTTCTCACAGAGTTCAGACTACAATATCCACAGAGCCCCTTGTTCCTAAACTTGCGCAACCACCCTGTTTTAACCTTTGGGCTTCAATTATTCATGATCACAAACTACTGCAATGTAGCATCCCAGAAATACATGCAACTAGGAAGCTAAATTGATATATGGAAAAAAGCAAACAGCAGCAATATTTCTCTAAGATTTTGCAAAGTACGTAATAGAGCTAGAAAAAAAGAACACATTTCTCTAGCTGTTTTACCCTGAAAGACGCAGTGATACAGTAGATAATGAATACTGATAACCACACACATACAGCACATAGATGTGCTGAATTCAAACCATGGACAGAAATCACACATGAGTGTAACTGAGATGTAAAAACCAAGCACAAGGAAAAGAGTGAACAAAACAAATTTAATAGACCATGTAGCATGATTTGGCTAAGGAAGTAAAAGAAAAAAATAACACAGAATGCAAAGAAAATACTAAAACCAGTAGATACTGCATTTACCCCGACCATTAAAATAACAAGTTAGGAAAATGTGGAAGAAATAATGTACACACATATACATAGGTAGATCTTAATAAAACAAGCCAGATAATCTGTGATTAGAGGTTTGAACAAATCTAGTATGCATTCATAATGAAAACAGTCATTAAAATAAGCAGCCAATCCAAAGTAAAAAGATGTATGACCTTCTCTAGAGTGCTTGACAATCTGTGGGTGAGGAACCCCAGATCCCCAGCTATGGGCTTTACACAGAAGCCCAGCCTGCAGGGCCTTTCATCTTTCATCAGACTCCTTCATCTAAATGGTGAGACATCAAATTACCAGTAGCAGCAACAGCAGCCTCCAAGCCCACCATTAGCAGGGGCAGCTCTCAAATCTGTCCGGAGTTGGACATCAAAACAGTTTGAATAACACTAGAGCAGCATGCCTAGAAATCCCCAGCTTAAGTGCCTTACCAAATCAGACACTGTCTCATATTAAAACAGGAACTAATTTGATTCAGTCCCAAGGAAGGGAAAGTCACAAAAGCAGAGGAAGTCATGGGGACCTGAGGGCAATGTCACAGGTGACAAGGATTATACCAACCTCCCTACTGGAACTGGGAATTTGTCCCCAAACCTTAAAGGAAAATAATCTCCAAGCAGATTTCAAATGGACACAACTGAATTTTTTCAGGTCTTAGGATGAGCCACCAGCAATGTTTTGCTCTCTCTTCCACCACCAATGTGCCAAAGGCCCTTTTCCCACCCACAGTGCTAGAATGCTCCTTGCCTCTTAAAAGATGAGAAAAGCCACAGCATGGTAGAAGAGATGATCACATATCCCTTTATGCAGCATTGCAATCCCTGAATTATCACAGGCTCGCTGGGAACTCTATTTACCAAACTAACTACAATGCTCCCAACCTCTGGGGATGACAACTATTGTGTTAAATATTTTTCTCTTTTCAACAAAGATTTAAAGAATCTACTCATTTTCCACTGCCATCCTATGACCCAATAGGTGACCTGAAATCAGGTGTAGTTTTGGAGAAAGGGTAGGAAGACATCTGGAGGTATACTTCACTCCAATATATAGATATATGTGTATAACCCCAGGCAATAAACTTGACAGTCCTCGGTCTGCTTTCTTCTTTTCCTCTGTCTGTCACTTGCTGAGTTTAATCTTCACTTAAATCAAGACAATATTAGGAAAATGGCTGATGCACCATTAACACTCCACTTGATCGTAACTTCAATCGAATACTCAAGTGCTGTATTTAATTTAGCTTCTTCAGGTTAGAAATTATTTCTTGAAGGTAATGAAAACAAACAGATGGCTAGAGGAGTCCACTTTGTCTGTTCTACACCACTCCAGAAGGCTTGACGCCTCTCACTTGAAAATAATTCTATTGAAACTTAATGCTACACACCACTAGAAAATTAATTTAATGAGTAACAGAGAAAAGGCTGGTACACAATACCAAAATACAAAGTTTTACGAAACGTCACACAAAAAACTAATAATAACAACAGCAATAATAGCAGCAGCAATAATAATGTTATCTTGTAGTATTTTAGAAACACCAAACTTGACTTTTATATGAGCGCTATACTTCGGCATACTTCAATCACTGGATGAGCAAGAATATCTTTCCTAAAAAGGACCTTTCAATTTTATCAGTCTACTTTGCATAGGCTGTGGGATTAGATTTCCCATAGCCTGACTACAAACACTGCTGGAGGCATACATTCTCTGATAATAATAATGTCTTCCACTGACTAATTCCAGCATCTATATTAGCTCAACCCTCATTGCTCACACCAGGTTTGAGGATAAGATTTCACTGGACTCTGCAGTAGATGGAGCAAGAGTTACACCGTGAAAGGCTTTCATAAATTTTCGTTGTTCATGTGCATCTTATGACTATCACTAGAAGAAAGAAGTCTAAAAAGCAGCCAGCCTTTTTCATTTAATATCAAATTAAGAAAAACAAGTTTGAAAAGCTATTATACATAGGTATGTCTGCTAAAGACTACTCAGAACAGTATTATTAATATTTTCTGCATCCATTTCATTGCACTGAATGATTAAAAATGCTATTCCTTTGGGAATAGGCAATTAAAAATGCTATTCCTGATCTTGAGGACAAAATACTATTTTAGTCCTCCAACAAGTAAAGACATTCTTTGATTTTTTTTTTAACCACCAGTAGACAGTCCCTACTCTAATGGCAGGGGGAAGAAAATCAGATTACTGTTGGAAAGAAATTACTAAATAAAACCCCAAATGCTTTAAAGAATTATATTACCTCGAATCAATAATATTATCTGGAACAAGATATGAGTAAATACGTTACACATGTAATCCATTTGTGGAAACAACCATATCCTCTCTAAGAGCTCAATGCAGCATTTCACAGACTAAGGTAATTTCCATGGCAAAAACAAGACTCTTCTTAACACAAAAGATTCTCTGAATTTCTGAGCTATGCCTCTACTTATATTAAGTGAAGACAAACATCTAAGAAGTAGAAAGATACCTACATATGACTGAAGCCAAGCATGCACTCTCAAAAGGAATTTCAGATATTTACCGTTTAAGCACAAGTAATTTACACTGCTGCTACAGGCCTGCAGTATGCCCTACCCTCCCCTTCTCCAGCTCTACAACTATCACCCATTAAAAATTCCTCACATATCTGAGTGCAGGGAGGGAATCTCTAGGAGAACATGATAAAATTGTACGTCCTAAGTAATCACACTTAAGCTTTGGTTACTCTCTGCTGTTACCTGAGAGAAGAAAGCCCAGCCCAGTAACTTTACCAGGGTGGAGGGAAGGAAAGGTGGAATGAGGAAAATATGGTCTAACTGATGAATATTTCAAGTTGTAATAATCATTTTTGCTAATATTTGAAAGAGCCCCCAACACAGAAACAGGTCCTCCCAGTCCATCAACAGCAAAGAATTTTCTCACTCCCTTTAGCTTTACAATTCAGATTATTCCCACATTAAAATGCTCCTTGGGATTCCTACAGAAGGGTATTACTTGAAGGGTAAACAGGCACTACAACTACATGGCTTTAAAAAAGCTTTGTATTGGATTTGCTTATGTCATTAAATGAGCAAAACTGGAAAAGGTCCCAGAAAAGCATAAGGAAGCTGGCAATGAGTATGCCAAGCTCCAGCACAAAAGCACGTTAGTAAGCAAAATAGGGGAGAAAACAAGGGGGGCAGGGGGGAGCCAGAATGTGAGATTATAGCAAATTGCAGGCGTTTATTGGCCAGCAAATTAATCAACCGAGTCAATTGGAATCTTGGAGAGAGAGAGATTTCAGATATGTAAGGATAAAGCTGATGTGATGGCAAGTTATAGACTAGCACAAGGTTTAAAATTAAATTGGCCACATTTTTGAGAGACTAAATAAGAGAAATTATCTATGTGACAACCCTAAGATTAAAAATAAACAGCCTTTTCCTTTCTGAAAAAAAAGGACTGCATGAAGACAAGCAAAAGATGTTTTACTTTATTTTTCTATTACTTTCTTCTTAAGCCTTGAGTTAAGATGAAAAAGATAAGAACAAACAGTGGGGAAGTGAGGATTCCAGGAGGAAACCTTCCAGGAGAGCTTAAAATAGTACTCTACCCCAGTGACTAAGGCTGAGTCTCTGCTTACAATGAGATGTGTGTTTTGCTGCACCATGAGTAAGGTGTGGGCTTCCTACAGAAGCACAGCAGAGGCACTACAGGTTTTACCACAAGTCTCACCTTAGGCAAGAGCCTTTCCAGCAAGCTCTGCTACTATCCAAATCTTACCTATTTTCAACCACATCTGTCCAATGAAAGATATCACTTCACTCTAACAATCTTGCCTAATTCTGTGTCTGCTTAAGATTTTAAAAGTTATCATGCACTACTTTACTTTAGAATACAAAAGCAATTAGACTTTGTCACCAGTAATATTATCATTATCTGCTTTTGCAAAAGACTGCCATGAGCTATCCAATAACTCTGTTCGGCTACATGAACACTGATGTTCTATACAAGTGCTTTCATCAGAGGTGAAGTTCCATCTTATTATTCAACATATCACAACCGTATGTGTTTAAAATACCGTTCTGCAACTCAGCTGGACAAAACTCCTTATGTTTGATCACTTGAAATACATATTAAGTTTGGACATCATTCTCTGCTTTGATTAAAATTCTGCTACTTTCGTGAATTCTAGAGGTGTTTAAACAAAAACCGGGATAATAATTCTGCCTCTTCCCAGCACATCAGTAGGGTCACAGTGAACAAGGCAGAGGCTGCTTCAAAGTCACAAACCTGATTCACTGTGACCTCAGTAAAACTCCATTATGTGCAACAACCCTTACCTCAGAAATCATTATGGCTGTGATACACATGTCATTGTGTGGCCATTCAATGCTCTTTGAGGTTGGGTATACATCTTGGACATATAAACAATTACTTTGGCTAAAGCTTACTGTAAGAGTCCTCTTTCTGAAGACGGCAATTGTGAAGAAAAAGAACCCTTATCTTCACAACACATTGTGTTGCTGTATTTTATACTTAGGTCTCTGTAACAATCATACACTTTTATAAAACATGGCTAACTGAAATAGTTTACAAACAAATGGACAGAAGCCATTGGTACTGAGAACTTAAATCTTGAACAGCCATGAAGAATTCTCTACAAAAGTCATCTTAATTGTAAGGTACATTCATGCCAACCAAACAAGTGGAGTGCAGACCACTTCTCATTTTGACATCACAGCCTATACCTAAGGTGTCCCACAAGCATAGGAACAGTATGATGACAAAAGGAAAATTACTTTTTCCTGAAACCATATGCAACAGCAAAACAGGAGAGCTTGAAAACCCACAAACACATTCACTCCAACAAGACAGCCTACTTTCCACAAGGATTTAAGCAATGTGAAGTGACTGTTCATCAGCTGTCCTGATACGATGGAGAATTGTAGAATAACATAATGATCTTTCACTCTACAGAGATGCCAAATCTTTCACTCTACAGAGATGCCAAAAACATTGGCATCTCTGTAGAGTGAACGATTTGGCATCTCTGTAGAGTGAAAGATCATTATGTTATTCTACAATTCGCTTTTGGGTTTCACATAAATACAACTATTTATGTGAAACTATTTATGTTATTCTACAAACGCTTTTGGGTTTCACATAAATACAACTACTGATCAATCATTAGACACTAAGCTGTGGAAGTGTTCCATGAGCATGTCTGGTTCATTGCTTTTAAGGTTAACTGCAGCCCAGCTGAATTTAACTGTGCAAGCACCCTCCTACAGCTGCGAATATACGTCTCTCAGCAGAAGTTGCAGTTTCTTTGAAAGCATACAAAAAGAAATTCCTGAAAAATATGCTTATGTTAAAAAAAAAAACCAAAACAAAACCCCCCAACAAACCAAACCCCACCACCAAAACCAACCAAATAAACTTTTTTTAGAACTGCTATCTCAGATCAAAAAGAAGCAGGATTATGACAAGTACAGAGTGTGGTTTCAAATGTTCTTGCCTTCAACTGTTTTCCTACAATAGCTGCATGATTGGTCAGTACTTAGGAAATAAAAGTTGAAACAGTCACAGGGAAATGTACTTTAAAAAACAAGGGCCATCTTATCAGCTTGGAATTTTTAACCTTAGATTTACTAGGATGCTCACCAAAACAATCTAAGCTGAATGATCCCATACAGCTATGAAGTTTCAAACTGACCTTGAGACCTCAACAAGCCTTTGATTTTGCTATTTATTTTACTAAGTTATTCACAGAAAAACAAAGATGATTCATTCTTATGTGAAATATAACTGGCCCAATTTAAAGCTCAGTTTAGCACTAAGCATGGAGAACACACTAAAGTAAAGCTAATTGACAAAGTAAAAGAAGTAGAGAAATGTTAACAATTAACCAGGCTTGGTAGCTGATGTGGAGAAGGAGCTTCTTATTAAAACTCAGATTGAGTTGCATTATATTCATTGCACCGAACAATGTGAATGTTTTGATGAAACTTTCCTGTTTTCATGGCTGTTTTCACAGTCAAATGCGGAAAACATTTCTTCCTAATTTACCACTGTCTAGAGCAGAGTAAACATTCAAGAATCAAGACCCAGAAAAAAATTGTGAAATCCTAACAAAAATTTCTTGCCTATTCTGAAATTACAGAAAGATTAAAAAAACACAACAACAAACCCAACCACAAAAAGCAAGCATTGTGTTTCCAACAACAACAACAACAACAAAATAGATGGTGTCATGACCACAACATAAATAAGCTGAATTTGAAACTTGTCACTGTGCGCAGCAGCTTATAAGTAGTATGTTTAACCTGGAGGGCAGCACAGATTGTATACATGTACTTTAAAATAAAGAACAGGCTGAAGTTACTAAAAGATAAAATCTGAAAAGAAATAATAAAATGCTTTCGTTCTGGTATTGCAACATATGAAAAGTTTGCGCAAACTCTAAACCTGTAAGCCAATCTGTAAGAAACCTGTCTTAGGGCTTCAGTTGCACTATAGATTTCTAGCTCCACATTAATTGTAAAATCATCTCCTTACAGGATAGTTTGTTAATGAATCTGCTCTAATGGAACACTGTTTAAAGTTCTCTCAAGCATCAGTAAGATACACCTGACTGTACTATCTAAATTCTGAAAACAAGAAAAACTACACAAGTACGACTACAAATCACTGATTGAGAATATAATTTTAGAGAAATCACAGTATCTGCACTTAAAAATTTAGTGACTATTTTTTCTGTGTTTAAACTACTGATAACAACTGAAAGCTGGCAGGAGATTCCTCTGGTGAGCAACAGCAATTGTGATGGTAGAAACTTAACACATTTATAGCAAAAACATTAGTTTGCAAATGTAATCTGGTATCATGGGGAAAAAAATCCTGCCTTTACTGATGATTGAAACATTTAATATGTAGAGATAAAAAAAAACATTTAAATCCCTCAATATAAACAGTAAGTCCATAGGATCAGAAATATTCAATGGAAAAGACCCCACTGGTCAGTTTTCCTAGAACATATTCTCCTTGTTCTAGTTCAGTGTTTTAAGTCCACTGACCCTGTAAGTACAGTTTCCAGAACATCAACCACAAACAATCCAACTTCATGTTTACCTACGAACCTCAAAACCCCATGAAGTATGAAATGAAACAAGTACTACAAGCAAACTGCATTAACTCTTTCTGAACCTTAACACTGTACACTCATTCACGATGCTTACAAAGAACACTGAATCAAGAACATTTTCAGTGCTTTGTACCAAAATATTCCTCTTTACATAAAGAAAATGAAACAACCATGTGTATTGCCTTCCCATTATTCTCTCTGATCCACACAGAAGGTTAACTTCAAAATGAACCTTGCTCTCTCCATGCATAGTGCTCTAGCACAGCAAGTTTTCCCCCGACAACATAGGAGCTCAGTCCATATGTGAAGCAAAATAACAACAACAAAAGAAAATCTGCATAGAAAAAACACAAACCTTCAAAACAAGATTAGGAGCACATACTCTCTTCTTACTGTTTCAACAAACATAGAACCTAATGGTGTATTTATGATCAAGGAAAATAGCCTGAGTTTTTTCCTTGCTCATTTTTCTTCACTTTGCTCAAATCCATCTCCTGTGGATAAGAAAGATACAGCTGTACTCTTGAACCCATAAGGCTTGGAAATCAGGCCATTCTTCTGCTTAAGGCACTGAAGGAAAGAATTCTTGTCAGATACTTTCTCCCACACCCCCTCTGTCCAAATCAAAACCATGTGTTCTTATTGTGCAAAAGCAAATCCAGAAAGGGAAAAAAAAAAAAACAGAAAGAAATTAAACATGGTATAATCATTAACATCCCAACTTCACCATTTCATTTTATCCTCTTATCTCTTGCCCTCTTCAACTTCTTTCCTCTTTAAATTGCAGCTGTCTGGTAGGCTCCCCTGTCAGAAGGGCATCCTTAACCACACCCACTTGAGCTGGCATCTGAGTTGTCACTGCCTGATAGCTAACCCACAGATGGGTGTGAATGTGTCAAAGTTAGAATTATTTGTATGATAATGAAGGAAATCACATGGTCATGTCACTTGTTTATCCTTCTTAAAACTTCCCCTGCCATGACATGTCAATCATTCTCACACAGCACTGGCTAGGTAAAACAAACCACAATTCCCACATTCCTCCTCGACCCTGGCCAGAGTTATCATCCAGCAATCCTGCCTTGTTCATTTCTTCTTCCACTGTAAACATGCCAGATTGCTCCAGAAGAATTAAACAACTTCGAGGAATTTGAAAAGTACAAAACAAAATAATACCTTAAAACTTAGCTAGATAGGTGAAACCACTGCACAAGTAAACAGCAATACCTTCACATATAATAGTAATGCCTTCAAAAGATTAAATTACACCTACTATAGGAGAAAAAAAAAGTATTCTTATGCCAGAATAAGAGGTCCTTATGTCAAAAAAAGCAAACTACTTTCAGCATTCTAATTCTTATTAACTTAAAGTACTATACAGCAAGTAGGATAGAGCCAACTGTTGAATCCCTGAATCTTTTCTTACACAGAGCTCCCCGAAAACGTCTAAGAGAATACATTACCTATGTATTTCTTCTCTTTTGCCTTGATTCAGGAAAACTGTTCCTCAATTAAATGACACAATGCAAGGCAACATATTATGAAGATAAAAACATAAAAGCCCCTCTTTCCTCAATTAATACCAACTCATTGAAAACAGAAGAGATACTCTAGCTCAAAACTTTTGATTCCTGTCCTTCTCTTCACCCACCAATAGCAGAGACCGGAATCTCAATTCACCCAAACTAACTCCAAGTGCAATTGTTTGAATGCAGTGATACTTTTTTTGTAGACTGTGACAGGTAGTGTATCAAGAGGAGGCTGTAAATAGTTACACATACAAAATCAAAACACAGAGAAAATTATTATTTTGAATACTGCTTTTACCCCTCACTTGAAAAAACAAATCCAGTAATACACATGAAAATACAGTACTGCCTCCACCCATTAATTTCCCCAAAATCCCAAATAAATTTAGTAAGAATAAGTGTTTGATAATCATAATCTACTTTGCTTCCTTAAACACAGCTTTCATGAACGAGAAATAACATTTCCAGTGAACAGTATTTTTGGACATATGCTAGGGAAAGTAAGCATAGCACTGGGAGATGTCAGGAATAGCAAAAAAGGCAAAGAAAATGAGTGAAAAGCTCCACAGGACAAACCTATCAGTTACATACACACTGATGCTTCCCAGGCCCTGGCTCCCTCTACCTGTTGTCCGTCCCTTGCTGCCGGTTCCTGTTCTTTCCACTCCAGCTTTCTGATAAGACTTTATAAAGTAATATGCTGCCTGATCTTATCTCTTCTAAAATATTTTCAAAGGGTACTGTGGGACAAGAGGCAAAAGGCATTATGGAAACAAGCAAGTTTTTCACCCATCCTACCAGGAACCCCTGTAATTCCTCAAGGAATGTATATTCTTATGATAGGTGCTATTCCAAATATTATAATTTCTTTTTTCAAATGATAACACGAATGCTTGCACACTCGCTGAGAAAAGCACACATTAAAATTTTATTTATTTTCTCTTTCAAAGTACTGAAAGCAGCTGCCAAGAGACAGGGGGTGGTGGTGGCAGAGTCTCTCCCCATGATTTCATGCAACAACCTCACCCCATGTACAGTGCACAGCTGGACACATACATAGGGTTGTACTCAGAAGCATCAATCAGCTCTCCCCTGACACAGAGCTCCAGTCTGCCCCTTGGGAGTCACACAATGGAGCAACACTTCAAGATCGGTATGAGCACCAGGCAGAAGAAGAGAGCCTCGCCTGAAGATCACCATGAGCTGCTCAGGAGATCTTTGCTAATATACATACCGGAGAACTGGAAATATGCACTACAAAGATGGACTTCTTTACCAGCTCCTTAATTCCTCACTCTTCCCAATTACTTCTCCTTTTAGTTACAATTTCTCACCACCTTGGCTACCCAGAGCTTACTACCTCGACTTTGTCCATGATGAGCCACCAGCATAAGCAGTTCCCCAGTCCATTAGAGTTTATTAGCAGAAGGAAGCACATTAAAAGTAATTTAAGAGCCTCACCTTCACAGAATCCATTTTAAATCAAGGAATGCTGCTGATCAGGAAGCCAGCAATTGACCACCTACTCCTCCTCCATCCTACATTTGCCACTTTAGCCAAAGGTCTGACATAAGAGACACCACAGGTGGCCAGGACAGCTCCCAAGGCTGCCCAACAGGCAGAACTCAAGGCCTCTGCTCCAAAATCCTGTGAACACCCACTAATGACAGCACTGGAGTAACTCTGTGCAGATTTGGGAACTTACAACTGCACAGATCTTTGGCACTTATCTGGCTAGAAGATTAGACTCATTACTATAAAGTTCCAGACTTACACCAAGGTTTTCAGAAGCAAATGTGCAATTTTAAGTATTCTGATACCCAGTACAAACCTAGGTTTTTCAGATACCCAATGCACTCTCTGAAATTACAATAATAAAAACCTAACACTTAATATTCCTTAGGTTTCAAAACGGAGTGCTCACGAGTATTATAATAATATTTCTATATTATTATAATACTCTATATTATTATAATTATAATAATATTTCTAAATTAACGACCAACACTTTGAAGTTTTCATTCCATAAAAGATGATGATATTTGAAAATATTTCCATTTGCCTTGTGTAAATCTTTTGGACTGTATTACCGGATATATACATAAATACTTCTTACCCTTTCCTGTCATCTATCTCTCATCTATATTCCTATATACATTTGAAATAGAGACTCATGAGTAACATGTATCACACAAACCTGGACTTAATCATGTAATTAAATCAAAATTTTCATCCCAAGGACTTGCTTTTGTTCTTACAGTAACACAGAACTCATCAGTCCATGGACAGTAAGGACAGACCAAACACATCTATTTGCTTTAACTAGTAGTAAGTCTGATATTGCTGTATCAATTAAACTTCCACTGAGTGACTGATACTAAAATCTCATTATAATAATTCACCACACTGGGATTTCACTTCTCTAGCTATATTATCTCTTTCTGTTACCTTTGTCTTCCAAATCATCTTCTTCCATTCACTTTTCATTTCACATGAGTCAGTAACCTATTCAGGAGGCACTACTGCTTGGGCTTGTACAGTAACAAACCTTAGGAGCTCCTCTACTAGCAAGAATATCTATAGAATAGATTGATGCACTAAAAACAAACATCTTCTTCAACCCATTTCAGCCCACTAGGCCATCTTCCTTCATTTCTTACCAATCACTTTCCACACAAATAGAAGGTGGGTATGACTGCATGTGTTGTATTTCTTATGACTCCTTTTCCCCCTCCTTTCTGCCACCCCAACAAAGGCAATTAAGTACACATACTGCAAACAACAGTGCTTTTAACACTGGTCCCCTCACCCAAGAGGAACATTACCCAACTCCCACACTACCACCTATGTAAATAATCACCACCAACAGACAGGACCAGACATGGTCCAGCATTCCTCAGGTACACTGTCCATCATAGCCAAGACTGATTATTTTCTATGAAAGACCACTACATCAAAGAACACCACTCCATCGAGTGCGGAAGGAGCAGAGAGGACCGCAAAAATACTTAAAGTGCACAAAGGAAGATACAATGAACTCGGGAAGAACCAAGAACCACAGCCTCTCTCAGAGGCAACACAAAGCAAAGCAGAGGAAGGGATACAACAACACCAGGGACCGTCTTGGAGGTGCAAACCGAACAAAGAGCAAGTACCGCTGAACCCCAAAAGATAAGACAAGGCCAAATGCCAGGCTGTCAGCCCACAAGTGGATATCCCAGGGCAGGCGCGGAGGTGCCGTGTGTGGGGGCCGCCCTAAGGCGGGGCACCCCGGCTGCCGCCCGCAGGGGCTACAGGCCTCTCGCCGGCGGGGGCCCGCAGCCAGCAACCCGTGTGCGCCGACAGTCGAGGACATATAAGGGCAGCGCGGCCCAGCCCGGCCCGGCCCAACACTGCTGGAAGGGGTCGTTGGAGGGCTCCCCGCGGGAGGCCCGGCGCCGCGGGCGGGCTGGGCCGACGTGGAGCGCAGCGGGCCGGACCCGCTCCGGCAGCGCCGCATAGATCGGAAGAGCGTCG
>JAYDZK010000169.1:18373752-18390233 GCA_034509185.1 Euphonia xanthogaster
CGCCCCTCCCGCTTCCCCAGCCGTGGCAGCGGAGCTTTCGCCGAAGCGGCCGCGTAAGAAAACGTTACCTTGCGAAGCACTAGTCTTCATTAAACAGTCCTTAATTTTCTTCTAGCAGCCGTGGTGCAAGCCGGCGCTGAGCTGAAGTTTTAAGAAATCTTTGTTATTTCATCACAATCCTAATTTAAGGTTTGTGACATCTAAGTGCTTTCAGAGGGAAGCAAATACAGTTATGGAAATTGTAAGTTTGTGTTTCTTCCCAGGCACCGACAGCTCAGGTTAGCTGTCCGTGCCCTGGATGGCCTGGCTAGCACCTGTACCTGCCTTGCTGCTTCTTCAGCAAGACATTCCACTCACGTTACTCAGAAACACCCTCAGCTCTACAACACCTTTCCCACAGCATTACCCTCTGCCTACTTCCACATGGTGCAACTTAATGCTTCATGTTCGAGCTTACATTCAAGGGAACTTTCTTCTGTCCTTTGTTCCAGAAATAGGGGAGGGTTTTTTTTTTTTTTGCCTTTCTTGTTTGGCTTTGGTTTGTTGGTTCAGGGCAGGTTTTTTCCTAATTAATGCTTTACAGACATAAAACAGCATTTCCCCCTCATTTTACCTTCTGGTTTATTTAGGTCAATAGATACAATAGTAAGGTAAGCCATTATTACATTCACTAGCCCTTGATTACAATGACTAACAGAAGTTCTGATCCATCCTACCACATTTTCAAAATAGTTTCAGTTCCTTATTTTTAGGATGGGTTTTGCAGCCAATAAATCTTATACATAAAACAACTACTGCATTTCATTTCCCCCTCCCTTTATTTTTGCTGTCATCAGCTGCCTTTAAAGTACTTAATTTTAGGGTAGGGAAAAAATGCAGCTCTTTAAAATATTAACACTCTTATATTTAGGTTTTTTTATAAATTACTACTTTGCATTTCAGAAGAGTCATAAAACCAATTCAGGGAAGGGGAGAGGGAACACAGGCAAAATTAATAATCAAAAGTCACACCCTCATCCCACCCCACTGGGATTTTGTTTTCCCTGTTAGATGAATCAGAAAGCAGAACTCTCCACAATGTAGTCTTACATGTGCCACCCTAATTACACAGAACTTCCATCACAAGCAAGGATTCTGTGTCATGTTCAGATCTGCACAGGCAGTATCTGGATCAACTCTCTAAAGCCCAGTTTCTGAGATGGGGGCAGAGACATGAACTGCATGGGAAGAGGTTATAACCTCATGCAGATTAAAGAGTAAATTCAGTAGGTACTGCATTTCAACACTGTGCAAGATCCATCACTTAACTGTACTTGCTCATTTTATGCCCTTCTGAGTAGAGTGTTACCCAGCAGCTTCAGCAGAAGTCTCACCTCAGTGCTGAGTACAAAGAGAAAGTAATTTGAAGGTCCTGCTTTAGTTTACAGTTGGTCCATCAGTGTCATGTCACTCCTTTCAGTTAAAAGAAAACAGAGACAGATCCCTAGTTCAACAGGACCATTGATGTGAAAATTACATGAAGTTGGCAAGCACAGTTATCTAAAAGTTAATCATAATTATCATCTTTTCTTAAACACAGAAAGCAGGAATGTTGGCCAGCATGCTTAACTCAGCAGTTGCCAGGCATCTGCGTGCTCATGGTAATGAATTCTTTCTTTAAGATGATGAAGTAACAAAGTAGACAATGCAGAGTTCACACACAAGACAGCATTTCTCAGGAAGCCCTTTATTAAGTCAAGGCAATAAAGAAAAAACTACTGTTATTCACCATGCTTCTCATCTTGAGGTGGTTCATACTGAGCCAGCTGTGGATTTAAAGAAAGGAATTTAGTTAGTTGCAATATTCCATGTAACACTCTATATTAAGAAGTGAAAGAAAATGTATGGTCTGGACTTGATCCACGTATTTTGTGCATTTTAACTCATTCTTATGCAAGTCCATTTTCAAGTCAGGCAATAAAATAACCCTTCTCCCAAAACATCCATTTCTCACACTGTATAACCATGCAGCCATAACAAGGAGATTTTTCAATGCCCTTTGAAGCACAGATGTCTTGCCCTCAACTTTTCCCTGTTTCTCAATCTAGCAGTCTTCAAGTACTTTCATCTGAAATAGCAGTTGATAGTGACTGGGGTACTATAAGCTTTCACTGAGACATGATTCAATTAAACACTCATTCTCACTGCAATAGTATCCAACCTAACATTGCTTGTAATCATTCCAGCTTCCATGATGCTTTCTGGGAGTATAGACTGGGCAACTACACACCTAAATAGGACCTTTACTTGTAAAGTTACTACCAAAGAAAGATACAAAGTTGTTCACATGACCTCGGTGGCATTAAAGATTAGTTCAAGCTTCAAAAACAGTTCAAGAATTAGGGCCATCTCTCTGAAATATGCTGGTTCAGTTCACTCAATTAAGAGTCCTCCCCTCTGCAAACTGCAGAATGGGTTAAAAATAAAGTATATACAAATAAAATTTAAAAGCATAAATAAAAATTAAAAATAGTAAATGCAAAAAAAATTATACCTGTGTTCCTTCCTACCAGCAACAGTAAATTGCAGCACTCTGCTGCTAACAAGAACCACTAAAATTTTACTTTTTTATTGTTGTAGATTTTACTACAACAGATGACTAGTAAAGAACCCAAAGTCAGTTTTCTTTCCTACCAAGGACCTAACTGTTGATTTCCTGTTCTCCTCCCAGCACATATGAATATCTGACATTTGTGTGATGAATGCAACAGTAACTACCAATAAAAGCACAGCTAAAGACATGTATTTTATGGTGGAGGACTGATACAAGAGAATGGCCTGCACGCTGTGTGAGCTTCTACAGGCTGTCAGAATGATGGGCATGGCATTGCAGAGGAAAGAACAGGAAAAAACAAAACACACTAATACTAGAAAATGTGTAAAGAAGGAGTTCTAGGAAAGCACCAGTGAACCCATGATTCCAAAGGCTTACTTTCCTGCAACAAGTTTTGACTTCTTGAAAAGATTGCTTTAAACAAAGACCCAGATTACTCTGCTCTTATCTATTTATTATCAGCTGCATTTTAAAGTCTGCTAAAACAAGTCACTGGTCTATTGCTACTCTGCCTAAAATTCTGTTCTTTGCCATATTTCCTAGGAAGAAATTACAAATGCAGCTGAGGACTCATAATGGGTAATAGGGAAGAAGGAGAATTACTAGGACAGCAAGATGGCACTCTGGATAAGAAACACAAAGGGGTAATGCCCAAGAATCCTTTCTTCCTCACAGAACTAAAGGGAGGTGGGTTGTCTCCCAGGGGTATTCACATATGACAGTCACATCCTCTTTTAACAAATGCATGGAAACCTGTAGTGGCACAGAAGCTACTAGCATAGTAAGTATCTCACAGGTTTCCTTCTTCAGTGCTGTTAGAAAGCTGTTCACATCTCAGAGCTCTCTCAGCCAGCCTGCAGATCCATTAAAGAACAGCCCTGCCCTAGCTAGCACATCAGACTCATTGCTGTTTCAGATAAATACCAAGGTCACTTTAAGCAAAAAGCACAAATTATTGTTCCACATGGATCTAAGTGCCTGTGTAAGATCCTGCCATGTGCAAGTCTGTGCCAAGTGACACAAAGTAATACATAATATTCCTCCTTCAATCTGCCTTTTGAAAGGCTTTATACTGGATACAGTACCTTACTTGTTTTTCAAAACTGTCCTGAAAGCATGATCTACATAATATCAGACAAACCCAACACATCCAGGCAAGACTCAATACAAAATATTGGACATGATAATACACTTTCCCTAAATAAATAAAATCCTTGTTTAGCACTATTTTATGTTATATTCTATAAAAAGCATTCCATAAAAAATAATCTTTACTACAATGAATTCTATCAGCATTTCTCAGTCATGAGGCTAAACAGTGCAACAACATCTATCAGTTACTCTAATGGAAGAAAGTTAGCTCTATTCTAAGGAATTAAAATATTTTTCTTGTTGTATAATATGGAACTATAGAGTAACACCAAGTAGACTTTTACCTTGGTTTTCAGTTTTTTATTTTCTTCCAGCACAGCTTCATATTTTTCTTTCATCTCTGCCACTTCCAAGCGAAGTGCCTCTATTTCCGGATTCTCAGGAGCTGAAGCTCCCAGATGATGCTTCAGAAAACTGATATTTAGATGTTAAGTATTTGTTCACTTGTATAACTAAATTTTAGTTTTAACACCCGTGTTGAAGTTAACACTGCAGTACACATGGTCAAAATTGCAGTAAACCATTGAGATTACTACAGGAAAAAAAGTTACCTAAATAAGAGAGCTTTTCAAATTCATAGCTATACTCCTTAAAAACAAAGAAAATCAAGTTATCAGTACAAATCCTTATGTGCTACTACCCCCTTCTTCTCTCAATGGCAGATGTTTTGAAGAATTAAAAGAAATAACAAAAAAAAGAAGCAATACCCCAAAATGGAGGTTGCTTAAAAACAGCAAGAAACAAAATATGCTAGTTCCCCCCCTTCTTCATGTATTTAAAAACAAACAAACAAAAAACAACAGAAAAAGGAAGTGTGAAGAAGCAAACTTCAGAACCCATTGCCACCACTGCAGGTACTCAAACCTAATGCAGCAGGTCTGCAACACTGCAATGGCCTCTAACTCAGCTCCATAATCGCTGGCATACTGAAATACCCAGCTCTCCTGCATCCTGTCAGACTCTGCTAGCTAGTGAAAATGCAAAAATTAGGGAAAATGCATTGCTAAAAGTCACGTTCTCAATGCAAAGCTTCCAAATGAGCCTGTCCAGTTCACCCATGAGTCAGGAGCAGTACTGTGCATGAAGTTTCATTTAATAAATAAGTCACAGCAAAGGAAAAGGATACTCCAGTGCACTATCTGGTTTCTCTGGCTCTTCATATAAGGCTACCAACACTGCAAATAGAAAATATTCAACAATTGCAAGAAGTTCATGCAACTCTAAGTTTTTTCAAACACATACCAGCAGTCAGAAAGCACACATGTTGCATTTTTCCATTTAACAAGATTTTCTCCTGTACACTTTGACATAAGCAACAGGTCTGCTGTAGAGAGGGGACAGAGCATTCCACCTGGTAACAGCTAAAGGGAATTTTCTTGATCCCTAACCCCACACAGTCTCTGGCTATGCTAACACAGAACTTCTACTTAAGCTACATCTTTCAACCACAAGACATCGGCAGTTTTGTAACTTCCAGCAGAACAGCAAACCTCCATTGAGCATCTACAGCTACAAAGCTAAATAGCTACTAAATGGCTGACACTGATAATCTTTACGGAGGGGGCTCTAATGGCCAAAACCGCCAGACAAAAGCAGCAATACCCCGACAATTTAAATAAAAATAGCCAGATACACAGCAACATAATAGGAGACTGTCACATGAATACCCAGGAAGTTCCCAAACATAACCACTCCCTGCTCCCCACAAGGGGCCACGTGCCAGTTTCAGATATCTGCACTGCACAGCCAAACTGGTTTTCAGCTAAGTACTTCCTAAGTTAAAAGCAAAATCAGGCTGCTTGGGAGACTTGTTTTGCCATCCCGTAGGATGGCACTGCGATTGAAAAATCAAATGGTACTCACACAGCAGGCCAAGAGTCTTAGTGCAGCAGCTATTCGCTTGACATCCTAGGTCTGCTGCTCCCTCTTTAAACAGCATTTTTTCAATATTAGCAGAATATTAATTTTTTCAATATTAACATATTTTTGTCACACACTGTTAAGGTTCTCAAAAAGATTTTAGAAGGATTTCAAAGATACCAAGTCACATGGGTCAAGTTTAGCATCATCATTTCCTCCAGTCTGATACGGAGACTCATTAATCCAGAACTTAGCTTCATTCACTCTAGAAAAAAAATCACTAAGTTCCATCCAATAAAGGGTATGAAACAAAGTTTTTTAAAGATAACATTTGCTGTTATTTCATCTCAAGCACCGACTTCCCTCTGCAGAAGAACTTCACGAAAAGCACTCACTGAAAGAAAATAAACTAACCAACAGCACGCAGCGAAAGCAGCACTTTGGCCGAAGAAGAGATGTCTGCAACACGCCCCGCACGGGGAAGGGACCCGCCTTGCCGTTCTGCACGCACCTCAGCACCCGGCCCCACGCGGGGAGCGTGCGGGGCGGGAGCGCTCCGCGGCTCCCGGGGCGCCTTTCCAGCGGCCCGCTGCCCGCTCCCGGCGTGCACCGCCCAGCCGCGCACCTCGGGCTCCGCGTCCAGGCCACGCCGCACCGAGTTTTCCAGGAGAGTTCTTCTGCCGGCGGCCACGCCGGACTGAGGAGAAAAAGCGATCGGCGAGGCGAGGCGGGAAGCCAATGGAGAGCGGCAAGGGAGCCCGACCGAGGGACGACCGCGACACCGCCGTGCGGGGCGGCAGCTGCTCCGCGGGAGCGGGACACCCTGAGAGGAACGGCACCCGCCCGCAACGCCCCCGAGGAGCGCCCGCCGGCCCCTCGGCCGGCACGACGCCAGCCGGAGACTTACCCTTGGTGAGCATGTCCAGCACTCCCGACTTCTCCAAGTACTGGCGGAACTGCTCCCGCTTGGAGTCCGCGGCCTGAGGGAGGACGCCCACACGGTCAGATCGGCGGCGCGCCCCGCCTCGACTGCGGAGGCGGCCCTTTGGCACAGGCCGGTCCCGCTCTCCGCCGCGGAGGCGGCACGAAGGGCCGAGCCACCACCGGGTACCGGGGAGAGGCGGAGTGAGACAGGAAGGGAGGGAGGGAGGGGGGTCTCGGCGCGACACTCACGTTCTCTGTGTCCCGCTCATTGACGGTGGGCAGCGGCGTGCGGGTGGACATCGTGCGGGCCGCGGTGGAGGCGCCCGGCGCTCCGAGGGGAAAGGCCGCTCCTAGGCCTCGACAGAACCCGCCGGCCACCCCCGCCGGCAGTCGGACGCACACGGCGGGACGCAGGGCCTCCTGCCCGCTACACACCCGATGCCATCGCCTCGCCCGACCGCTTGACTGCCTCTCCGCCCGCCTCGCCACCGCCGGGCTCCGCGCAGCTCGACCGCCGGCTCCTCCTCCTCCCCCGCCCTCCTGCCCGCTCAGGTGAGCGACTGGCAGCGCAGGGGAACCACGGCGCCTCCTCGCAGCATCCGGCGGCGGTAGCAACTCCGCCTCGCTCCCCTCCGTGCTTCTCCCCTCCTCCTCCTCCGCCTCCTCTCCGTGCCCGCCCTCACCCTGCCGGCCCCGCCGCAGGAAGCGCCGGGCGGTACGGGCGGGCGCGGCAAGCGCGGGCGGGCGCTGCTGTGGCGCCAGCGCCGGGGTGACGGCGGCTCCGTCACGGGCCCAGCCTGGGTCGGGGCCGGGCAGGAGCGCGCCCTGGGCTCGGGGCTGAAGTGAAGTGGGATCTCATAGTTAAGAAGAGGCAGGACTGATCTCTTTGTGGTGACCAGTGACAGGACCCGAGAGAGTGGCCTGGAGCTCAGTCAGGGGAGGTTTATGTTGGATATCAGGAAATGGTTCATCGTCCAGAGGTGGTTGGGCGCTGGAACGGGCTCCCCAGGGAAGTGGTCACAGCACCAGCCTGAGAGAGTTAAAAAGCTTTAGAACAGTGCTTTCAGGCACATGGTGTGGTTCTTAGGACTGTCGTGTGCAGACCCAGGAATGGGACTCAATGGTCCTTGTGGGTCCCTTCCAACTGGGTAAGGCCTGTGCTTCTGTGAGACAGGTGTGATGCTCCGCCGTGAGGAGGGCGTGTCGCCAGTGCTCCGGAGCCAGGGCCCGCCGGGGGACCGGGCGTGTCCCTCAGCCTGGCAGGATGGAGAGGCCTCCGAGAGAGAGCCAGCGCGGCTCGCCGAGTCGGTGGCCTGGGGAGCCCCAACTCCCCTTGTGTGGACTGTGGGACAGAGACCTTGGGGTGCTGGGGCCGCTGATGTTGGCTAGTGGGTTGCCAGCAGCTGTCCCTCCTTGGCTCTCCTTTGTCTCTGGTAACCAGGAGTATGAGGAAGGGCAGTGGGGCAGCACTTCTGCCTCTAGCACAGCTTCAAGTCTGCAATTCATGCATTCTCTGGAGGCTTGTGTCAGCGTCAGAGCGTCTGTGTAAATCAAACCGTTTACTTGTGCGCCTCAGCCAGCCCGCCAGCCCCCTTTACCCACTTGAAGCTGAAATGGGATCAACAAGACCGTGCAGCGCATCCTTCTGCTCATATCCTTGAATGTTTAACCAATGACCTCATGTGCTTAAAACTAGAACCATACACGCATTTTTGTCTTTGAGAAGTTACTAATGTTTACACAACAGCAGCTTTTGCTGGAAAACCAGCCAAAACCTTCACCATATTCTAAAAACAATCTGAAAAAAAAATGCAAGAAACCCCCCAACTTCCCCTGCACCAGAAGCAAAATAGTGGGTCTGAAGTTCCATTGCAATATTTTGACAAATTTGTGTAGCTGAGGCTGTAAATATTTTATAAATTCTGTAAACACAATCCTTGTTCTTGAAAGCCTTCCACAGGAAAACACTTGGGAAGGCACTTGATGAGTTGTGTATCTATCTTGAGGAAGCTATGTGCTCATGAAAGAGCACTGACTGTTATACATTACTTATAAATAACATATATATGTGCATCTCTATGTATAGGTCAACACACTATAGCATATGTTTAATTCTGACTATATTAATTATGGTGTCATTCAAGAGGTACTCCCAGCTCCTCAGCACTGGTCAGCCCATAGTGGAATTTTCTACATATTTGGGAAAACAGCTGATGCAGGCACAGGCAGAGAACATCCCCATGTTGTAGGAGCAGTGTAACTGGACTTGCTTTTTGCACATTCAGCATTGTGTTGCTCTGAGCATGCATGATTTGTCAGTCTGGAAATGACAGAGGTTTCCAGCTCATCCTCAGACCAAAGCCTCCCAAACCCTGGCAAGGGCTTCTGTGAATTCCTAGCTGTCTCCTCACATAGCTGGAGCTACCAACAGCAAAGGAAATTTTAAGGTCCTTCATTTTACTGGGAATGAAATAATCCAAGATTGGGTTTATTCGAGGTAAGCAGCCATGGTCTAGCCGGCATGCTAAAACAAGTTTGTTGACAAACTGGATATTAACCCAGTTTAGTTGCTTAGCTCATCAAAATGCACTCACTTTTATTCCAAGTAAGAACAAGACTCTGTCTAAGGCTCTGTGTGGGGCCTGACTCTGCAATCCTTACTTGGTCAAAACTCCCACTGATGCAAACCCATCCTGGTATGGAGTTGTGTATACGCCTGTGGTCAGGGAAGAGAGAAGTGTAAGTTCCAATGTCTTCTAAATGTGTTTAATGGCACCACTAACTAAGGCAAAGCTTAGAGAGACTTCCTGCCTTACAATTTGAATAAGCTTTAGTCAGTATTTCAAAGGAAAATTTCATCAGAAATTAAAAGTGTAATAATGTAGTAATTCTTGTTATCTGAAGATCTGCTTTGCAGTTGTTTTGGCCATGGTTGTTACTGTTGTCATTTTCTTTCATGTTACCAAGGTCAGTCATTCATTTAATAGCACTGTTTAATTTTGTTGTGTTATTACTGCAGGCTTCATGTTTCCCCCATATTGGAAAATGCAGAGACAATGACTGAAGAGCTGCATGGAAGAGAAGGTGACCACAGAGATGGTCCTGCCATAACTCAGTCACTCTCTAAAGAGACAAAGAAGAAGAAAGGCACTGGGCTGAGCACAAAAATAGCCTGGAAGGAGAAAGCTTCAAACTGTCTGAGACCTGCAACTAAAATATGCCAAACCTTATTGCTGCTTCAAGTAGCATTAAGTCCTGCTTAGTGCCCAGCAGGAATGATGTATCTTTAGTGAATGACTTCAATTTCGGCACTGAAAATGTGGACATTCCACCACCTTACCAGGACCTAAATCCCATCCACTACTGTAGTAGTGATTTCAGACATTGGCTTGAATGAAGCATTTTCCCACAATTTTCAAATTCAGTTCTCAACAGCCAAAGGGTGAGAGTTTCAGAAATAACACAGGAACAGGTGACCACTGAGATGCGAATAAAACAGCAAAATCATGTTCTTTATTGCTTTTCATTATACCAGGACATCTACTGTAGTGTGGAAAACTAAATGAAAGCCCTGGCAAATATGAAAGAGTAAAGTACTTCCAGCTACATCCAGTAATGATGCAGTAGCATTAAGGAATCCTGAGGTCATTACAAACTACAGGTACAGGGCTCCAGGGATTGTTTACTTTCATCAGGGACACTGGAAGAAAATGACATGTACGCTGAATATATGTAGACTTTGTAAATATGTTAATAGTTACATTCAAGATTCTGATTTTGCTGTAAGAATCATTAGGAAGTACAATCTTAGTGGAAAGTTAAGTAACTTATAATTTGTCCTAATTCTTTAAACCTGCAAACAAATGAGGGTTTTTTTTGTTAATAGTAAGCCATACTTTTGGGAATACTGTTATCATGTATGTGCAAAAAACCTCCCCAAAATATTTAAATACATTTAACAGGCCAGAATTTGTCTCAAGATCAGTTGTACTGAAATTCTGTAGTTAAGTTTGTGTCTGCACTTTTTCTTGGCGACTGAAGTTTTTTTATTGTTTTCAATGCCATTACAAAGAACTGTCCTAAGAATATCCATGTAAGAATTTTATATGAAAGCAGTAAATAAAAGCAGCATTTGTCACTGATTAGCCTGGACGTCTGGGAGAAGGATAATAAAATCACAGTACAGCTTTGTTGTTGCAGAAATTTCTTGCACAGCCCCAAGGCCTCTAAAATGGTATTAGAAAATCTACTCCGGAGAACTCTCCAGAGTTCTGCACCTCTTAAACATGTGGGCTGCTGGTGGTCTGAAGAAGCTTGTAAGGGCAGTTGCTCTGTCCCTGGGTATGTCTCTGATGGCCTAAAAAACCAGAAGGGTCTTGTAAGCTGGTCCCACTATGTTAAAGATTTCTGTACTGTCTCTTAATAACCATAGCTAAAAATAGCTAGTTCTGATTGTTTCCTTCAGCTTTATCATCTTTCTTTTGCTGCCCCCAGCCTCTTCAGCCATACAGCCAACTTCTTCCCACATCTGAAGAGTTTCAGAAGGAAACCAGCAAGCCACCATAGCACTGAGGTAGAACCACAAAAAAACCTGGGGCAATGGCAACTCTGTGAATTTCACCCCTTGTTTTCTTTTGCTGCAGCCTTTTTTGACTGTTGTGGCTTTTAGTAGTGGTTTCAAACTTACTTTTAAAAAAAGTTTCATTTTTTTCTTTCCTTTTTTTTTTTTTTTGTAGCTTGAATTTAGGTTAGTATCTTGGCAGAGGAGGTAAGACTTGAACAATTTTCATGCATCAGCACTGACAACATCTTTTTTTTCTATTCATTTTTGGGAAACATTAACATTCTTAGAAAAGACTATCAGAGAGTAATAATGAAAACCATGTAGTGTGTTGGAAGTATCTGTAATGAATATGCAATATCTTGGCATTCCTTTTATCTGAAAATATTTGTTATGAAAGCATGTTAAAGAGTAAAATAACAATTTAAATCTTCATTATTCCTATCATAGTTGTGTCTGAGCTATCAAATAAAACAATGCACCTCTACATTTGAGCTGGGAAGCTTCCTGAACTGTTGCTAAGCTGTAGATCTGAGGAGAAGAGGGTCTAAGTGGTCTGTCCAGGTGCAGACAGACAACCAGGGAAAAGGGAGACAGCAGACTCACTAGAAGCAGTCCTTGGGGACCCTCTGGACACAGTTTTAAAACCAGCTTTTGATAACCCCAGGAGATGGGGCAGGATGGCAGAAAGCCTGCAACAAGATGCCTGGTGATCTGCCATTGATCTTCAGAGGGCCACCAGGGACCAGAAGTGGGGGAAGAGTTGGGAAACGCAATTAACCTAAGTGGTCACAGATGTTCTCACTCCACATCTGCCCTCTGCAGACTTCAGTGGTGTGGTTTCTGTGGAAACAGAAACTCTGTGCTAAATGGAGCTGCTATCCATGTCAGCATCTAATTTTTCCAAAGATGTATTCTACAGTAGCACAGCAAGACCTCCTTGATGCAGAAAGATGCAGAGCTATCCTGCAGCAGTATTGCATATTATGATCCAAGGAAGAACAACTTTTGATCCAGGGACAACTGCAGGATTTGTTATGAGTTGGTCCAATGGTTCTGTAAAAGGAAGGTCTCTGTGGCAAAGACTCTATGTAATCCTCAGGGAGCATGGGGTCAGTCTGAACTTTTTCATCTGCCCATTTTAAGGTGACCAAGAAAAGAAATATTTGAGCTAAACCCCTGACTACAGCATTTAGTGTGTCTGCGTATGTCTCTCTGTGTGAGTATTTTTTAACTTATTTTTGTAATACCTCATTTGGTTAAGATACCTTGTTGAGTGTACTAGGTTTCATTTTTTATTGAGTCACTCTACCACTTTAGAGGCTTAAAATGACTTGGTCGTGTGGTACTTTTTTCCCCTAGCCCCTCCTCCACCCCCCCCCCCCCCCAAAAAAAAAAGCAGTCACCTTGTTTTGTTTTCTGCTGACTGCACTGAACTGGCAGAATAGCCTTAATTGACAAAATGACAGGATAGAATAAAATGTTGGAAGGAAAGAACTGACACAGGCATTCCTGAACTTTTTAACAGTTCAACCACAACGGCCTGTTCAAATGAATTCATTACTTCCACAAGAGAAAGTAAATTTTATCCCTCCCAGAATCTGCATACGGAACAAAATGGCCAACAGCTGCTGACTGCCATGAGTTGTCCTGACCTCATCTTACAGTGGACTGAAGGCTAAGCTGAGATCCAACCCACCTTCTCCGAAGTTATCAAGAGCAAAGGAAGGCCATCTGGGCCTCCTGTAACACCTGCTGAGACAGAGCTGGCAGTAACCTTGACTGCAATATCTTCAGCCATGGATTTAAAAGAGGATGGATTCTAGAAGTCTTCTTTAAAGATCGCAAGAAGGGTGTAAAACAAGCAGATGAGAATGATAGGCAGCAGGGTTCACTTTTAATTGACTCAATCTCTGCACAAAAGCAGCACCCCAAAGTCAGGTGCAGGGAGAGGGAAGGGAATGTTACTCTGAATTACCTGGCCACTCCTGAGGTGGGATAACTGGCTATACAGGGCCTTAGTCTGCCACCAGAACCATTCCCTTGCAAAACCACATCATCTTGCTTTCCCAGCTGGGAGAGGATGGTGTCTGGAAACAGATAGGAGAATGCAGCAAACAAGAAAATAAGCATGGTGTCACATTCTACTTTTTAGGTTAGCCAGAGAAGTAAGAAACAATGTGAATCTGATTTCCAAAATGAGATAAAAATAAACCAAAGGAGTTCTTTTTAGATGTACCAAGCTATCCAATAACAATTCAGCTTTATGGCATGTACAAATAGGATCCAGATTCTGATTTTGGTTATATTGCTGGAAGTTTTCCATTGGCTTCGAAGATAATTAGTAGTTTCACCAAAGCAATTTGATCAGAATTTAGCCATAAATATGATGTTCCTTGATACGATGCACTTATTCAATAAGTTTTTGGGGAAAAATAATGATTTAAAAAGTAAAAAGAAGCAACATACTGCTCTACCTCACAGTTTTATTGAGGTTTAAATGATTGTTTTGAGAATGAACAGTGCTCTATGTCTGCTAAGCATTATTATGCATTATATAAATGCATGGTATCAGGCGTGCTATTTTCATCTTTGCCCATAGCATGATAATGATATCTCTGCAGTGGGATGAAATGCAACACTATATTTAATAAAGGTTATGGATTTTGTTTCTATTCCATGTTGTTAGGTGCTGGGCTGCTTCTGGTATCTAGATCACTGTTCAAATCTGTCAGGGGTTAGCTGCAGCCAGTCATTCCTATCTGGCCTTCTGCTGCTACAGGGAAAGTTGTTCCCCTCTGTAACTCATCGGCTTAGTTTAAAGTTAGCAAAAATGCTCTGTGATGGTGCCAGTGCTTACAGGGATGGAAGAAAATGCCAGACTTTATTCTGGGATATTCATAACTCAGTGTTATTGATAGTGATGTAAAATGAATTAAGGACATTTAGATGAAACACTGAAGTCTGGCATCTTTTAGGAGCACTAAAAATCTAAGTAAAATATCTGGCAACAAGTTCAGTAAGCTAATGGTTTGCTTAGAATAGTTTCATTTTTTATGCAGGTCTGATGTGTTTGCAATGAAGCATTAGACAGAAGATCTCAATGGGATCAAAGAACACTTTCTAATATGGTTTGCAAGTCTGTCTTTGACAACAACAAAGTTTATTTCCATTGCAAAACTTAAATATATATATATATATATGTATGTATATAAGTTTAGATTTGTGTCTCAAGCCTTACTTTTGGCACTGCTCCTGTATTCCCACTGTTTACCCTGGAACAAATCTTAAGGTCTTCTGGTCAGCTCTTTATTGAGCTTTTACTAGAAAAGAACTCACAGTAGTTCAAGTCCTGATGGATAAAAAACAGCTGGGCCAACACCCTTCTCTCTCACTTCCATAGCAGTTGTTGCTGAGTAGTAAGAACTGGATGCACCTCCTGCTCCTGCATCAGGACTGCTGACATGAACAAGTGGGAGGAAGATCAAGGAAGGCAAGGACGGACTTCAGAAGCTGCATCGTTCTTCTTTCACACAGATGGGAGTGTCACAGTGCGCTTTCCTGTCTAATCAGTCTCAACACAGCCTTGCACAACTCAGCCTGCTTTAAGCTTTTAACCAGGGTGTAGGAGTTCAGGAAAAAAAAAAAAAACACCTCCCTTCCCCCAAGAAAAATGTAATTGCAAAGATTTGTTTCGATGTAGCATGTGCAGTAAACTTGAATCACTGAAAGGGAACCACACATTTGCACAAGTATTTTTTCTTTCCCTCATTTTCATTCCTAGTTAGTTATTAATTTTATTTACCTCCTAGAGAAAATGCGCTAGAGACTGGATCTGACTCCCAGTGAGGCTTGTGGCAGAGCTGCCAGGGCCATAATCCCCTGGGCTGTAAAACAGCTCCTCTCTGGTGACCCTGCTGGGGCTATCCCAGTATATACCAGCAGACAAGCTGGTCCCCATCATCATTCATGAAGACAGTGACTCATCTTGTGGGCCAAAGCAAATGCTAATGCTTAGTAATTATATTAAAATAGTGCATGGTGATAGATTCCACTCTCGTTGTAATTGTGTTACTAATTACAAGTGCTACTCACTTTTTGTAAGACTCATTTGTTTTAGTACTCTGAGAGAAGTCACGAGGTTAATGAATTTAAGGCTTTATACAAAAGCCTTGATGTTACAACATGATCTGCGCCAAAACCAAGGCATGTATGTGCAATTTCAGTGTAAAGGTCATGATGCTTGTAAGCTCTCTAGACCTCTGGTGAAGCCTACACAGAAGTTTCAAATTTATTTTTCCATTAATAAGCTCAAAATATGGATCTTGGTTATTATTATTACCAGTACATAGCATGCTGAGATGTGGAGGACAAATGACAGAGCAGGCTAAAATTCAAATTAAGCAATAAATGAGCATAGTAAATAGCAGGGTGAGAACAGAATCAATCCAGACAAGGGACAGAGCCAATAAAATATTGTTCCGTTTAGGGAAGATGATCCAACAAAATTAGCTAATATTTAAGAATCACATATTCACTGTAGAGTAATTTATTGTGGCACAATAAGAAAACCACTAATGAATGGCTGCAGAAATATACAGATTGGGACACTTAAGACAGATCTAAATCAATGCCACCAGTGGAAATGGGAATTCCTTGACAAGACAAAAAGACAGGCTGGGAATTGAGGCTGTTCAGCCTGGAGAAGAGAAGGACACCTTAGACCTCCTTCCAGTACCTCAAGGGGGCCTACAAGAAAGTTGAAGAGGGATTTTTCACAAGGGTGTGTAGTGATAGGAAAAGGACGAATGGCTTCAAACTGACATAGAGTAGGTTTAGATGAGATATTAGGAAGAAATTCTTGACTCTGAGGGTCATGGGGTACTGGCAAGGTCAGATTGGATGGGGCTCTGAGCAACCTGGTCTAGTGGAACATGTCCCTGCCCACTGTAGGGGGGTTGGAATGACATGATCTTTGAGGTCACTTCCAACCCAAACCATTCTATGATTCTGTGATATTTCTATCTCTGTTACTTATAAAACTTGTTTTATCATGGCACCTGAGCATCTTTGTCATTATAGTCCTCATATTCCCTGCAATTGGGAAGCTTTTGAGCAGGCGCTCAGCAGCTGGCATCCTTGGGAGGATGGCAGTCTTCGGGGATGGTGCAGCCAGTATGGGCTGTCCTAGCCTGGCTACCTGAGCCCCGATGGCACAGCTGCTGGCATCACCACCTAGCAGTAGCTCTCCAAGCCTTCCGTATCCCATCCCGTCCCGTCCCGTCCCTTCCCGTCCCGTCCCGTCCCATCCCATCCCATCCCATCGCATCCCATCCCATCCCATCCCATCCCATCCCATCCCATCCCATCCCATCCCATCCCATCCCATCC
>JAYDZK010000169.1:18390314-18415275 GCA_034509185.1 Euphonia xanthogaster
CCCATCCCATCCCATCCCATCCCATCCCATCCCATCCCATCCCATCCCATCCCATCCCATCCCATCCCATCCTTCTCTTCACCCTTGCTCTTGGTTTTCATGCAGCATGACTGTACCACTATGTCATTCTTCTTCCCCTCTATTCCCAGCAGCCTGTGAGATGTGGGAGAGAAGGTTGGGACTGCTGCTTCTCAGAGGAAAGGGGAGAGCTGTTGTTTTTGGGAGAGGGGGAAAAAGTAAATTATTACTCCTCCTATCTTCATTTGTATTTCACGGATCTTACCAGTCTTCCTCCCTTCAGACTTGTTCAGTGTAACTACAAAATTCACTTTTACCCATCTTTCTTGGGATTCTTGGGTAGTCTTATGCCCTTCGTACTAATGGCAACAGAAGCATGGAAAGAATAAATTAGTCTATCCAGAAAGTCTGCAGTAGGGAGAGATCCCCAAAAATTAGTCTCACATGTAGTCTCTTATCCTGGCTAATTTCTTTATGTGGAATCATATTTTTTACAAGTTAACTCATGCTTCTTTCCTTTTTCTTACATTTTTGGGTCTTCCAAGTTAAATAAAATTGCAGTTTTTCTTCTTCTGACAATGCTGAGAAACAGAATTTCCCTTGCAATCATATCTAGGTAGCAAGAAAGTTTTGCAAATATTTGTGGAATTGTTCACCTAGTCCATAAACTGCATGAATTAACCATGCTGAAATCCTCCTATGGGCTGGAGAGCTGCACAGACAGTGGTCAGAAGTGATGCCATCTAGCAAACCAGGCCAAGCTGTAGGCAGCTGTCTAAGCAGTTGTCCTAATGCATAGTTCATGAACGAGCCATTGGCTGCAATATGTTGGTGTTGGTCATGTATCAAATAATAATGAGCGCTGAACAGTAGATTCTGCAAATGAATGAATGGGGCTGACTCCCTCACCTTGGTATGAGGAATGTGTCTTGAGGCCCGTGTTTATGGAGCTACAAATTTTGTTCTTTGATGTCTTCCCAATAATAAAGCTAAAGGAATGCAATCTTTGTTGTTAATATTTTGCTTAACGTTAATCTAGGGAAAGGTTGCTAATATTCTGTAGATATCTCATCAGTCTCAAGGGACATGTCATGTACATTAAAGGAGACATATCAATAATTAACATAAACCCTTTCTAATCCTAAAGTCAAATATTGGCATCCTCCCTTACCTTTGTCTTTTATTCTTTTTCTTTTCTTTTTCTTTTTTTTTTCTTTTCTGGGGGCTTCTGGCAAATTCCTAAAGAACCCAAGGCTGAGAGTGGTAGAATTTTGCCCTGAGGTGATGAAAATAAAGAAAGAGCTGTGTGTCTGCCTGTCTTTGGCAGATTTCAGGCATGTAAATCTGCAGTAATCTCAAAAGTTAAGTATGTAGAGAAGTGCTTCATAATGTGTCATAGTCTTGCAGTTAACTCTCATTAAGTGAAGCTTCAATACCTATAAACAATAAATTTTGGGGACAAAAGGTATTCTCTGGATTGCAGCTGCTTCTTTCTAAAGTCTATTGAAAACTAATTGCTATAAAAATAATACTTTTAGATATGCACACTTAGTTATTTTCAAAATTGAATATAGTTAGATGTTTCTAAAACTGACTTATGAACCTGTACATAAATCCTTGTATTAAAGCTCCATTTTCATTCTGTAGCATTAGCATTTAGAGCATTTAGAAAGGTGCAATAGTTCCACATGTTCAAAGCAAGTCCAAATTCCAATTAAAGAGTATCATCATATTAAACAAGTATAAAGTTAAACATATGTGAACAATTTATTAAGTATAGGCATAAAGGTCTTTTTCAAATGTCTGTGTACATCCGAAAATGGTGTCTATCCCTACATATATTATACCTGTATGCATAATAAACTTCAGACCCATAGATTCATTAGGTAGATGCATATAGATAGTTCAGATACATTCCCAAGGCATCTTCAATCACTAACTTTTTTGTCAGTGGGACGGAACATGATCTTTCATAACAATGAAGTAATTGTTTGTTTTTTCCTTGTCATTTTCTTGCAAGAATTAGACATTTTGGGTTACTTATTACCATGAGATAATTCCTGCCGTTCTGCTGAAGGCTCAAGCAAGGCAAAATGTTTCCTAATTCCCAGAACGCATGTGTTATCTCATGGTAACACACACATTGCAGTGTGACATTTCTCCTTGATACAGGTAAATGGACCATACTGTATCCAGGATACAGATTTTTGCTTCCATTAAAATCTCACTTGTATTATTTTCCTGCTTGCAAAATATTTTGTCAAGCTGTATAGTACAGAATATAAATTTCACTTTTACCACAGTGATTTTAATAAAATACAGAGAAAGACTAAACAGAAACATCCAGCAGCTGAAAACCTACAAGACTGGCATTTAGATGGAAGTTGCTGTCTCTGATCTTGTACACGTAGGAAAGGATATTCATAATTTCATGCTCCTAATGGCCAACAGTGTGTGGATAGATGTCTTAGAATTTATGGTGAATAAAATGGAGATGTTATGGTTCAGTGTTTTCAGGATGTTGCTGTTGAGGCCTGACAAGGTTTCCTAACTTCAGTCAGCAAACCAGGTGAGGAGCCTTCTGCAAGTCTTCTCCTCCCTGGCTGCCTGCATTTATCAACAATTTAAGTCAGGAAATGTATCCAGGATGCATCCCTGATTTCATACTGTTCCTTGTGCTGTCAGTTCTGCAGTTAGTCACTTAGAAAGACAGACAAGTCTGTGCAGTGGGCAGCCACCTCACGTCACCTCAACCACCCTCAGGGCCAGCTCTGGCTTATTTTTCCACACATCGGATGCTCTGAGGCAGATATTCTCCATGCTGTTAATGTCTGCTAAGGGGAGACATAAAAACTCCCTTATATAGGAGGCGGGGGGTAGGGGGGGGGGAATAGAGCAAGGCAAGCCCCCAAATCTAATATTAGTTTCTGATTGCAGGATATTTTTCTCCTTTCCCCATGACAGAGTGTCACCGTGCCACTTTCAACTCTTTGAGTTCTAAGTCCACTGAGATCAGTATCCAACAAATTTGGCCATGAGAGGACACATTCATGATAGGACAGGGAGAGGACAGTGAAAACAGCCTATTCACTATTGCACTTGGGGATTTGCCTCCAGAAACTAAGGTCCTTCCAGGATCCCTGTAGAAAGGAATTTGTAGCCACTGGGCACACACTCTTTCTGTCAATAATTTATTGTATATTGCCAATGAGGCAATGCAGTCTTTTCTTCATAAACGATGAACTACTACCCTGGCAGATAAAGCCACACATGGCATATTGTAAATGTGATCTTTAAACCCCAACTTCTTCTGTTTTACCGAATCACCAACAGAGGAATCTTTCTTCTGTTGAACAGGGACTTGGATATGGGAAAATTTTCTATGGGGAACTCCCATATGCAATAAATAATTACCATATGCCATAAAGTGATAATGAACTTGGTTATCTTCTAAATAGTGTCATAAAGAATATTTTCCATTTTGTTAGTAATAATCCACCTGTTTAGTTTGGGACATTACCAGGCAAAATTTTAGCAATAGCTTTTCATGCACCAATGCTTTCCTTCAAGGGAAAAGGGGAAAAAATCCTTGTCTGGAGAGGCACACTGACTGGAACACAGCTGCAGTAGCTAGACCAACATGAAGAACAGAGTTTTTGGGGGTTTGGTTTTCTTTTTTCACAAAATTGTCTGTGGGACTAGCTCCACAGTAGATGTATTTCTGAAGATGATGGCCTCTGCTTTGCATCTGTTACATAGAGATCTGAACACGGGCTGTGCAGTTTTGAAACTGGATTTCCAGTTCATCAGAGTTCAAGGAACACTTGGTATTCTTTTGGCTTGGTTTCCATAGCTCATTAAATGGGGTAAAACCCTAGCTGTCTTGAAGTCAATGGCACAAATCCCACTGATTTCAGTGGGGCAAGATTGCCACCCCTTGAATTTTAGAGGTCAACTACAGAAAAAACACCCCACAACAGCTCTGATTCTGACCATACAGTAATTTTATCCTCTTTATTCATGTGCATCCTTGTCATGCTTTTAGTTTACTGGATCTATCAATTTCTCTCACTACATATTTATAACTGTTTCCCTGCCTGCCTTTCTGCAGTTCTATGATCCAGCCAAGGGGTGTGATCTTCAAATTTAAGAGACAGAAAGACTCCTAGGAAGTAAATAAGCATAAAATGCTGATAGCTTTCTGGCACTTAAATTCCAGTTCCCAATGGGGTCACAAAACAGATTCCATTTATTTTAATTGTCTCTACATCAGTTCTTTTTAGTGCCTGGGAAGTACTGGACACCATCAGACAAGACATGCCAAAAGTGTTTGTCAGAACAAATTGGCAATAATCTTCTGTTTAGCTATAATATTCTACTTCTTTTTTTCTATAATCAGGACATCTTCCTCAAATATTCCTGGCCATATATGGTATGAATTTCTTGCCTTTATTCAGGAATTTCCTTTTCAATTTCTCTCTCTCTCTCTCTCTTTTTTTATTTTTCTTTTTTTTTTTTTAAGGCAGCCTATACTGGGAAGACATGAAAAATTTCTTGAGTGTGATCTGGTCTCTTGCATTCATATTTGATAAGCTGATGGCTCTGTGAGCCTCAGGCACTGGGAGAACATCATCACATTTATAGGGTTTTAAAGATAGCTCCTATAGTTACTCCAAACATAGCATGTTACACCAATATTTTGCACAGAGTCGAGGGTTCTGCCAAGGCTCCTCGGCATGCCTTCTCACAGCTGTGCTGCTGTCAGCCCGGAGACAATGCCTGCAGTGAGGAGCCCAGCATCCCCACAGATGCTCAGCTGACTCGAGGCTAGACCTCAGCCAAACGGCTTCTGAGCCGTTTCCATGGTCTGTGTTCTAATGCATGTTGCCTGCGTTCACACAGCTCTTTGTAATGGGAGGAGGATTTGCAGGAGAGCTGCTGGGCTGGCTCAGAATCCCCTCTGGAAGCACATAAAGCAGAGAGATCCCCTCTGCAGAACTAACATTGTATTATTTTCTGTGACAGCTGTGAGTTCACACATAGACATTGTCCTTTGTTGCTTTGTTTGCTAAAGCATCATCAAACTGTGTGGCATTTAAATACACCAGGCCACACAGGTTTGTAGTACTCTCCTTGTTGACTGCTGTGTTGATGTAGCTATGACCTTGTCTGATGGGATGGTGTGGTATTTTGGGAAGACAGCCCCTTCTGTGCCCCTTCATTTTGCACCTGGTGGTTTCTCTGGCAGTACACCTTGGGATGGCCACCACAAAGTACAGGGTGCTTGGAAATCAGCATCCCTGCTTCTTCTTGGGTATTGATGATGATGAGGAAACTGAGTCAGTACTTCAGCAGAACATTAATCTGTCACAGCTCTGATCAGTGCAGCAGCACTTTGGGTGCAGTGGTGGGTGCATCAGGGAGCAGATGCTATACTGGGGCCACCAACATCTGTTGCCAGAAGTTCCACTCCTGTCTGCATGAGCATCAGGTTCACACACAGAGTTTCACTCCAGATCCAGTTTTGCAATGACTGTTCAGCTGTGGAGGTTGCTGTGCCACAGGCATTTGTGTTTTATGTCATGTTGCTGTATCACTTCATAGGACACAGCAATGCAAAGGAGTTTATTAGTTGCACTGCGTTTCAAACAGTTTAGAAAAGGTCCCTTCTGACAAATGGGTTTTCTCAGGTATCTGCACCAGCTGACACATTAATGCTTTTATTACTTACAATAGCATAAAAAATAAGATGACCACACAAAATTAAATCACATGCCCCGAGTCACAGGTTCCTGCTTTGGTGCAGAGGTAATTCATGCAAACCGAAATTCCTTTCATGCCCTTCATGCAAGGACATCACCAGTGAGAATGGTTACTCTGAGTGGATTTTGACATACGACAGTTCAGAGCTTCATACAATAATAGGAAAAACCACCTTGCCTGATGCTTCTCTGCTTTCTAAAACCTTTCATCATGTTAATTGTACCAAAGAAAACAGTGGTCTAATTCTGAACTATGGGTATGCAGAGTGCTGTGAATATTCTCCAGAATAGCTGAACTCAGTAGCAAAGCCTGTGTAAAAGCTGATGGTTCTTAGCATCATCAGTTTTTCATGCTAAGTGTCTGATGGCTTTTGCACATTTGTGAGTGTACGAGAAAGATGCTGAAGGATTGTGGGGATCAGGAGGTCAAGAGATCCTCTGGACACGTGTAAGCCAAAAAGGATACGCTGGCGGGCTGCCTCGTGTGGTCAGGGACACAGGATCAGGGAGGCATTATGCTCCCATTTGGAGACCAGAAAATGGTTGGGGGGAAGGAATGTTGTGTAACCAAGAATATATGTTTGCATTCACTCACACTTGGAGTTAACAGCATGGAAGGATATTATGCTTTCAATAGATGGTACTCCAATGAAATTGGCAGCTGGGTGGCATAAGAATAAGTTTATTTTGTCATAAGCAATAACAGAAAATAAATGCAAAACCAGAGGGATCGCATCGTTTCCTGAATAGCAAGCCCCTCATGAACTGACCTTTTGGTAATGAGGCAGGTAAGCAACAAAGCAAGGAGACTGGAAGGTAATTGGATACAAATCAGGACCTCCACTGGAAAAGTGCTAGGGATCTGCAAAGCACACACCACAGCTTAAGAATGACCAGTGTAAGTAATGCCTTTGTTCTCCTCCATCTTCTGGTGATGGGATTGCACACTGCGTGCTGTGGGGTGGCCCGCCAATCACCCCTGAATATGTATCTTCTCCTGAGTGCAGTTCTCCGGGGTGCAGTCATTAGAGCCAATCACAAAGGAAGTTAATCCATGACATTCCTCCCTGCAATGCCTGTGTCAGGGCTCTTTCCAGGGCAATGAGCTCCATTTCAGTCCTCTGAGGATTCTCTGGGATATGCTTCAGGGCCTTCTCTTGGATTAGGTCCAGCAGTTGTTGGAAGAGATCTCTCTCTTGCTCCTTTTTACTTTTGAAGTACATGTTGGTCATTCTGTCTGTGTGCACTACTTACTGCTTCAGGGGAGTTATGGAATCAGAAACCCTGAGACAGATTTTAGAAAAGAGGAAAGGGTTTCAAGTTATACTTTCTTAAAATAAGTCCTCATGCTAAATGAAACAACACTGCTTCCTCAACACTGCCCCATTTCAGTTCATGCTCTGGAGTCTAGGCGAGGCAGCAGAGTGTAATCCAAATTGCTTTTGCTTGCTGTCAGTCTTCATGTAGCAATCATGAGATGCTCTAGAGCATGACAAGACAGGGGGAAATTAGGTGTGTGGGGGGGGGGGCTCTGGTGTCACATATAAATAGAGCACATCAGTTGGGAGGTTGGCAATCCCACTGTACCCCCAGTTCTGTTTGCACAGGAGGGTATTACAGCCTTGGGGGTCAGAAAGAGCTTTGTAAGAGCCCTGTGTAAGAGAAAGGACTTTGTCACAACAGTGGCCCAGTGGGCTCTTCAGTATTCCTCTCTGTGCTGGGTCCTTGTGCAATTTTCAGCCCTGCTGGTTTGTACAGCACTGGCTGCTCTCATAAATCTCCTGACTGAATCCTAATTCATACACAAGATCAAAGGAGCTTGCAGAGAGGTTTATGCTGTTTGTTTGGTTGTCTTCAGTGCCTGTGCTGCAGCCTGGGGCATTTTGCAAATACACAACCACCATGGAACTTTCAGAGCCTCTGTGTGCAATACCTGCAATAAGGGGGTTCGGCTACTCCTTTGCTAATTAATTCACCTGGATATCTCCAGCTTTGCCTTGGTAGAGGGGCCAGTGTGGTGTGTTTGTTATTCCCTATTTGTCTTGAAAGTGCTCTCTGCATTCTGGGGCTTCTTCTGGAAGAGACTGCAAAGGTCTGTACAAGTGCCAGCGAAACTTTCTCTCTCAGAAAAAGCACACAGTGCAGGTAGCTACTCCTCTTTAAAATTTTGAGTAGTAGCAAGGTCACGCATAATGTTCCAGCCTGGGGTCTTCATAGACCCCAAAACTAGCCTCATATGAAGTGCTGGGCCCGAACCCTCTGGCTCCTAATCTAAGTCTGGCCTGGGAACCTTGGCAAGTACCAGCACTAAGCTCAGCTTGCCAACACATGGCACAGAGCTGCATGGCATGAGGTGGCAGGGACCATGGCCTGTATTTGAGCCCTCAAGCTGCAGCAAGAGTTGTAGGAAGCAGAGATATGGAGAATGTGGTTTTAAGTACCAAAATTCTGCAAGACCATTAAGATTTCCTTTCTTTTGCTAAGTTGCTCCTGACAGTAACCTACTTAGAAACCTTGCATGCTACATCTGCTTGCTATTCCACTGCTTTTCATTTTATGTCTAAAATCTGATTTCAAAGACATCTTGACACGATGAAGCCTTGCTCCTTAGCACCATTGCAGGACTGCAACCTAAGAAATTAAGACAAATATAGGCAATGACTGATAAAGGTGAGCCACATATCAGTCTTTATCAGTCTCTGGCTGACTTCACATTCCAGAGGGTCCACACAGATCATTCCCTGGATAGTGTGGTGAATCATTTGCCCATCCCAATGTTTTGTTAGAACAACAACTCCACCAGTCATCTGATTTGTCAGACAACTGGATGATGTCAGATTTCTCCTCTATGTCTCACTTTGTGCCCTCAAGGCTGAGAAAATGGATTGATTTTAAATGGGACCTCTCGTGCCAAATTTCCTAAGAACTTCAAATGAATACTCTCACTCAGTCATGACAAAAGCCTTCTCAGATTCCAATGACATGCCCATGGTCTGCGTGCTCCTCTTTGGTTTGAATAACAAAGAACCTCTGCTCATAAAGGGATCTTTCAAGAAACTTCTTGTAAATCGACACTGACAACTGCACAGTCAGTCTTCTTGGTCTCGTCAGTTTTTAATTAAAAAGTTGCACTTACAAATGATGACAGACACAACCAGCACAGCTTTCTTCAGAAAGTCCAAATATGCCTAAAGGTGAGTATGCAGGACAGGTTACTGTGCTGCTCAGGGAATAACAGCTGAAAATGACCTGCCACATAGAAACAAAAACCAAACTTTAAAAGATAGATTTCTATTTGTGTATGCCCAAAATGTGCTTTCTAACATTTTGCCCTAATCCAGGCATGGATGTAGCCCCAGAATAAAGAAGGTGTCTGGGTTTACCCTGCATCCTTTGATGACATGACATCATTCACTCACTAGTGGTAGCTTACAAGGAATCAGGAAATCATAGCTCTGTGTTTCCATCCATATATTTCCATCTCCTAAAAAGCACTTGGATGTTTGGATTTTAAATTAATTAATGTGCTGGAAGAAGGAAATCTCTGTTCCAAAGCTATCCAGCACTAAGTGTCTTTCCCTTCACTTCACCACCTCCTGGTGATTTCAACCAGCGCCTGAGACTTACTGACACACATCCTTACAGGATGCCAGCAGATGCTCATGCAAAAATAGTGAAGACCCAGAACTGGCAATCCAGATGATATGAGGTGAAAGGAAAGCAAGGCAATATTTTTTAGAGGTTTAGTCCACTCAGGATGACTTTCAACATCATAGAGCGGGCAACAGAGAGAGAAAGAACAACTCCATTTAAAAGTATTTCTTTCAAGACAAATAACCTTAAAAATAGAGAGAAGAAACCTGCTGGTTTGGGGCTTGTCAAATCTTCTGTTCATAGATTTGTATGAAACCTCTGTAGTTTTCTGGCTGGTCAGGAAGCACAGATTAAGAAAATTGGACCTGATTCACAAGAAAACTTGAGGCTCATTTGGAGACTTCTTTATCTTTGACCCCAAATATGAAAGTCTGCATTTTTATCATTCAGTCAGCCAACTGCAGATTTCCTAAGACATAAGAACTTACTGAGGATTTGTAGAAGTCTTTTCAAAAGACTTGTTTCTACACTATCAAGTAATTCTGGCTGCAGCTTCAGATTTCCCCACTGGTTTTGTTAGCATAGCCTGGGAATAAAGTAACACAGGGAGAGTAGAACAACAACAAAGGACCATTTCTCTTAACTTTGTCTGAGCATATTACATAGCCTTTTGTTTCTCACTATTTATGGTGCTTCATCTGCATTTTTAGCTAGGGCTCATTTCTGCCTATGGGTCCAGTACTATTGATGACTGCAGTTATGTGGCATTTTAGTCTCTGAGCCCTGTTTTGCTTGTGTTCTGAGTAAACAAAGCAGATAATGAGGAAAATGTAGTCTCCATCTCCCAATAAATTATTTTTCCCCTCTTTAAAGAGCCAGTACCTTCCCATAAATTATTTTCCTGAGGTTTGCATTGCTGCTTTAAAAACCCAAAAGAAGCCCTTTGGCTTAACCTGTAGCTTCTAGACTTTTCTGTAACTTCTATAATTAAGAGTAAAGGATAGTAGTGTGGTTAAGGTATTGCGTTTGGACTCAAAGTGTAGGGAAGCAATCCCCTAAAAGTTTTTCCAGTCCTCCTTTGGCCAAGAGCTATAAGGCTTGTTTTCACAACTGGATTCTGATTTTTGTTGTGTTTGGTTTTGCTTGTCCAGTTGGAGGCCTGGCCTTTAATGCCTCCAGATCAACAAGAAATCAGTGGGACCTGCAGTTTTTGCCATGTGTTAATCAAGGTCAAGGTGCTCCCAGAGCAACCAGGAGTGGCATATTCCCAAATTAGAAGCTATGCTTGAAAGTCAGGTTTTTCATCTCTTGTGATAATTCAGAATACCTAATTTAGGTGGGAGGGGACTTAAGTGACTCTATAAGGAGCCTAAGGCTCCTATGTGCCAAGCCAGAAGCTTAAAGGTTGGCAGAGTGAATACGTAATCCTCTCTGAATTGGGATGCTGGCCCATCACACCAGGCCACTTTGAGGCTTTGGAAGTACTCGGAGACTCTCAGGTGCCCATCAAGGAGAACATATGGAAAAAGCAGAGTAGGGTACTGATGAGCCCTCAGTAGCGCTGACTGCAGGCACAGAGCTATCAATCCCCCCCAAAAAAAATCTCTTCAGTAGGGTCCTGTTTAAATATATCCAGAAATCACACCAGCATCCATGTCTTTACAGCAGGGATAAGGAATGATGGTGGGTAGCCAAGAAGAAGGTTAAAATATTAATATTAGGAGCTTGATTCTTATTCTTTTTTTGTACTCATTCAAACCAAGAGCACCTATTCTAAAACTGATGGATTTGCCTCTGTGAAATTCCTTCAGTGAAAATGAAAAATGGGCTCTGACTGACAGACACTCGTCAGTTTCAGGTGCTATTAGGTAGGCAATACGTATTGACAGCAAGAAAAAGCTTAAGTTCATTTTAATCCCAATGATCACTTATTACATGTTCTATTGAGTTTGATGTCACATCGGGATATCATCCAAGACTAATAATAATGATAATACTATCACATGAAGGCTGGCTTTTACCCTTACCAGAGCCCAGCAGCATGGAGAAAGGAGAGGATAGAGGAGACAGACACCCTTAGCTTTTTCCCTGTCCAGGCACAGGCACTCTACAACACATATATGCTTTGGATGATGGACAAAGAAAAGAATAATGGCAACACCAGCAGCTATAACTCTGCCAAATCCTCTCCTGATGTGGGATTTACAAGGGTTATCATGGACTGGGGAATAATTTCAAAGGACTTCTTTATTGCTATGGCCTGGGGCCAGGGGAATAAACCTTCTGAAGCAGAGGAGGATTCCCTTCACCTCAGGCTATTTGTTCTAACTGTGAACACAATGCAGAATTGGACTTACCAGTCTGTTCCCTCCAGAGGATCCCCAAAGTCTCTTCTTAGAGCACCTAAAGAAAATCAGCTGCTTCTGGAGATGAGAAGATTAGAGCTGAATTTGCCGCTACCCAAAGCACATTGTGTAACACTGTAAAGGAAAAAGGATGGGCCAATGTCAGGGGAAATTCGTGCTCCTATAGAAGCTGTACCAGGAGAGAGAAGCCAGAAACTGATTTCCCAAACATCATGCGAAACTCTGAGACCAGACTAGAGAGATCTATTTTATAAACTTAACAGATAAACTGAGCAGTTAAAAATGGGATTTTTTTGTTTGTTTGTTTTGTTTCTCTGAAGTCTCTAGTCTGAGGCAAACACCCCATCCACTCTTTTGAAAGTCCCAGCCTTCCTTTTTAAAAATTATTTCTATTTCTCAGCAGATGGTTATTACTTTCTCTGAGTCAGACATCATCTCAAGATCAGGTAGGGGCGTTAAACACTGAACCTTCCTCTTCCTAAAATGTAGGTATGGGTACTGCAGACTATGTGCAGTTGTATTGGGGCAACAAATGGGAAATTCCTCAAGATGGTGCTCCATATGGGAACACTACCATTGCCATCAGGACTTCTTCAAGGGGTCCAGCCTCAACAGAGTATCTCTATTCCTTTTTACTCTCCAGTCCCTCATTTCACTGAATGCAAGAGGCCACTGGATCCTCAAAGCTGGTAGACCTCAGCACATACCTTTTTTTGCTTTCCAGTGGAGATGTTCTAAGCTTGTACAATCTTTATGTCCCAGATAGGTTGACACAGTTGTGGCTTGCAAATGAAAGGATAGAAACTTTAATTCTTTGCTGTCGCTAGTCATGAGGCTATGGCATGGTCAACCTGTTTTGATTGTGCCCTGTAGTGTGACAGAGGGACTCAGACACTGATTGGTTTACTGTGGAATATACTGAAGCCCTGGTTTTTTCTCCTCCTTTATTCATTTTCCCAGCCTCTTCTTTCCTCAACAACCAGAGCTGCCATTATTTTTTGCCTAGAGAGAAATCCCCAGCCAGTCATGAAGCAGACTGAAGTGCTGGGAGTGGCCACACACTGCTGTCAGCTTTACTGCATATACTTTTCATTGGCATTAAAGCTTGGGATCACGTGGAGCTGATCATCACAGGTTGACAGCAGGGTAGGAATGTGCATGTGCAATCACAGTACTTGTCCCTCAGTCAGTGGGAACACAAAGCCCATCCCAGTCATTCAATGTCCTGCCTTTGCATCAGTTGATTAGGACCTACTTTTGGAAGATTCTGAGTACATCTAAACTCCAGGTAACTTCAAGGAAGCTAAGAGCAAGGTTTCCAAGCACTGAGCAGGAAAGAATAACAAGAAAACCTACCCCTGACCAGGTCTCATTGCTCAGTTTATTAGTTGCTCAGAAGTGAGCCTCAGAGCAGGTTGTCTTCTCTTACACAGTAAGACCAATGATGAAGAAGGTTTTTGCTGCAGATTCCACCCTGACCAGCTCCTTCCTGGAATCACTCCTGAAAATGAATTTACAGCTTCAAGACTACACCTGCACAGGAGATGCCTGTGGCAGTCAGAAGGGAATGTGCCTAATTAAATACGAGCTCATTTTCAAAGATTGCTCCATCCAAGAAGCAAAAGTTAATAATTATATGGAACAAAACGATTACCTGGAACAAGATGATAAAACTCCTAATGTTCCTGTTTATGATATGACTGTGAAGCTTCTCTGTTAAAGCTGGGGTGCAACAAAATTCCACTTAGAACTGACCCATCCAAGTAACTCTCACAATTTTTCCTGGCTTATCCTCACCTGGAAGGAAGGAAGACTTAGGAAGGGAGAATTATGCTTTTGCATCATATATCAAATACATCTGATCTGGGAACTTTGGTAGGTCTTGAGGGAATGGTCACATCTTTACAGGAAGGAAAAAAACCCCAAAGCACATTTCTATGAGATGACAAATTGCAGTGAGAGGGTAGATTTGTGACCCTGTGCCACCTCTTTTGTGTGATGAAAATGTGCTGATGCCATGGCCCCAGCTACCCCTCTCTCCTGGATTTTGTTATAAAATGGAGAGCTTTGCCACTGTGTGTGCCTGGTCAAAAGCTACTGGAGATCTTTTGTTCCTCATTAGCTAGGAGTGTGATTGCAGGGTGTGCCCAGTCCATGCATCCATCCCCACACAAGCAAACCCAGCAGTTAAAATGTTGATATTCACGATGATTTAACTCCTCTGACCTCCCTGTGGCTGAGTTCCAAGCTCTGTGCAGGCTCCGCTCTGATCTCCACCCTGCCTGTATGCATTTTTATTTATATCCACTTTTTTTCCTACCTTTCTCTATTTCTGTTAAAGAAACGTGGAATTCTGGGGAATAAAATAGCAGCTCATGAGAGGTGCCAATGTGTTATACCATGAGTATAGCTCAGTACAAGTGCTGTCTAAACTCAGCCTCAGTACTCACTGTATTTCACTGATGACCCTTTACAAGACATTAAATTACTGCTCATCTCAAAAGCAACCCTTCCTCCTCCCTGACTGTCTCTCACATCTTCCCTAAAGAGATTTATAATGACCTCTGCAGCTTGGCTTCAGAAACGTCAAAGTATTTTGGCAACTGCTGCTGTAACTGGTCTTCATGCTGCAGCTCCACACCCCTGTGAAACTCTCCCTGAAATGAATCTTGACAATGGGGACCAGCTCCACTGGGGTTTTAATGCATCATTTAGTTCTTTGAAAATTTTTAAATTTCTGTTTGACTGTTTACACCTTTACAGCTAAGTATGAGTTGAAAAGTCTTCTTGGGTTAGGACTTATGGTTTGACTTGGGATGGTGTCTCAGAATTGGGACCTGCATTTCTATATGGCCTTCAGTGTGTCTTCCTAAATTTTCCTACATGCAGGGATCCTGGAATCTCTGTGTTATAGGGCTGAGCAGCTCAATTCAAGTTAAAAAAAAACCTTTGAATAATAATGTTTCTGTTTTGGTTGCTGTTTGTTTTTAACCATTTGTGCAATACCTCAAGCCAGTTGGCAGGATGAATTGGTTTACAATACTATAATAATTAATATCATAAAATCATTTTGAAGGAAGGAAGAGCTAATTAACTACAAAGCATTATTACTCCAACTGGGAGAGAACCCAAGGGAAAAAGTCTACAGTGTAATTAATACAGAATACATTTTTTCTTCCTGCCCTACAATCTCCCCCTAGTACCAGACACTAATGATTTGCATTTGGCTTTCTGAAAGGTTTTCTGCTCTCTATCAACCTATCCCATGCTTAAAAATATCCAGAGATAATTTGTATTTTTTTCTTTTTCTTGACCTTTTGTTTCTGGCAATTCCCTCTATGCAAGGTATGAATTCACCTCTTGCCCTTGTTCCTGTGAAGTGCTTGTGAGGCAGATTCTTTCTGATATGGCCGTGCTGGTTAAGGTCCAATCTCCAGCAGTCAGTAACACAGGCACAGCAGGAGAACAGGGCAGCAACCCTTTCCATTCTATACTTTCCCGTCTTACTGCACATCTCACATTTTTCCTGTGAATGTCAGATGACTCACTGATTTATTACAGCCTTTTAAAAAAATCTAGTTGGCAGTCAATCTGCTTCAAACCACACTACATTTTATTTATTTGCTGTCCTCTAGTAACAATTCTCAAAAAACCCCAAAGCGAAACAAAATTACAAATTAAGGGGGGAAAATACCTAACAAATATGTGCTTGTTTCTGTAAAATTCCAACTGAAAGCATACTGCCCTGCTTTTTGTGCTTGGACTTCAACCACTTGCACAGAAATGCTTGTGAAAGTGCCAAGTGAGGAGTTGGGCAAGGGCACACGGAGAATTGTCATAATAAAAACATATAGTGAAAATAGCTACATTCTCACTGTAAAAATACCTCCCTGCTAGAGTCTGGGCTGAGTTAACTGATGGCATCCGGGAAATAAATGTTTACAAATGTCTAAACCAGAATTTATAAACATGCGATAGCAGCTTCGGTGAACTAGCCATCAAATCCTAAAACCTCTGTCCATATGAAAATGCTTGAACTACTTCAGTACAACTGAAAGAGTAAAACAAATAGACCAATAAAAAACAACTGTAATACTGAAGCATTTCCACAGCATATGGCTTATTCCCTGGTAAGAAGCATCTGCAGCAGAGATTATACCTAATTATTCAATTTAAGGAAAAAAAAAATTTTAAAAAGCCCAGGACTCCAATTTACACAGTTCTTAGGAGTTATGACACAGTTAGCACAAACCACATGCCCAAGTCAGGTCTAAGTCCAACACAGGAAATACAGCTGTGTGGTATTGCTAGGAGAACGCTGTGTCATTAAGGAGTCCGCTCCTTCAAAGGAAAGGTTAAATCAAGCTCCCTAATCTCTGGATGAATAATCTCATTATTTTCCTGAGAAAACATTTCACCTAGCAAATACAGTGGAGTCTTGCCCAGACATGTTTTCTATAGGTGGGACTTGGTAATACGTGGATGAGGGCGTGGAATGGCCCTGCTTGGTGAAGTCTCTCTCCATTAATCATTGCATGTCTCATACCCGACAAAAAGTGTTGATGGAACAGGTTTAGACAAACTTTTGTGTTAGAACAAAACCCATGTCACACCAGCTCAGCTAACATTGGGTATTGTGTTTGTAGTTGCCTGGTGTAATGCAATGGAAAATTGTGAATAAAATTCTGATGCGCTGTCAGCTCCTGTGAGCTTTATCTGTAGGCAAGAGGGTGTCACAGAAACAGAGCAGCTCCCCAGGTCTTGCCACAGACACCTCCCTGGGACAGGGGGAGGAGAGGAAGGCTGAGATTACTGTTGGGATAGGTGGTTTTTCTCACAAAAGAAAGTTGGGTTTTGAGAGATTTGCATCATTTTGTTTATCAAGGGTTGAATTTCCTTTATCACCTTCTGTAAGTCTGTTTAATCCACATGGGCTGAATACACCTGCCAGTTTATGGAGCTAGACAATGCACTGTGATGCCTTTAACTGGCACTTCACGTAGTGAAAGGTTCCTGCCACCTCTTTTGAGAAGTTCTAACACCTTCATTAATTGTTTCACGTTTATTAATTGCTTCACGTTTGTTAATTGTGTCACCCTCATTCTTTCAGTAATTATTTTCATGCTGAGAATAAAAATCTGGCAGCTTTGAAATCTGGCAGGAAGCAATTGATCAGCACAGAAAATACCTCATTTTCCTTCTGTGAATTTCTCTTCAGGTGTTGCCATAATAGAAATGATTGAAAATTTGCCATTTCCCGACTCCTGGAGGAACTGCTGAATGAAAAGGTATTGGCAGCACATCACATTGTAGCTGATAGCAAATATTCTTAAGAGAGGGATTCACCCACCACCAAGGCAGCTGTGGAAACCAATGTGGCACTGGCAGTGCTTGCAAACTGCTGGAGCAGATGGAGCAGCAGGTCTGGGAAGCAGGAGCAAGTCCAAGTTTCTCTGGCCATCACCATACACCACATCCCTGTCTGAAAGATGCACAGGACCCTCCAAGCTATTTCCTCCCCCATCCTCTCCCACATTTTTCCTTACCACATCCCTTGGGTGACCTGGAATAGGGTTATTCCTGGGTATACCCTACAAGCTGCAGACTCTCCTGCTTGATAATGTGTCCTTATTCCCTTTTAGAGATTCTAGCCAATTCTATGAGTCAAAAAATAAAACAACCCAAAACCCCAACCACCCCCAGCCCAGCCCCAAGTTTCTCACCTGTTTTACTCTGGGTTGACTGGTTGTTGCAATCCAGCACTCACCACTTATCCTGGCTGTCAGCCCAACCAGCAGGTCACCCACAGCAGCCTTGGGAGAGAGCTAGGATAGGTTTGGGACTGGTGCCAGCTTTCCCAGCTAGGGCCAGGGAGGTGGAAATAGCCATGTTTGTTGAAGTAGCTGAGGGTCCCCTCCACTGGGGTGAACAAGTGTCTGTGCTAGATAAGGAGTATCCACGGCTCACTGGGATGTTTGCACCTCCCATGTCAAGCTGCCTTCACACACAACTCATGAGGTGCTGCTCTGCTCTCTGACAGGAGGAAGGCAGCTCTTGGAAATACCTTTGCAATGTAAATTCTCAGGGGAGCATTTTCCTCTGACAAATCCTTACAACACTATTATTACCACATGCCACCACCAGTAAATTATTTTACTGGAGTCCTTACAAAGTGGAAATACAAAATGGGCAGAAACACATTCAAAGCAAAGCAAATCAGTGTGATAACAGGGTTCATCTGGACCTTTGGTGGTGGAAACTGAGGAGAGCCCATGCTCAGCAACAAGTGGTACAAAAGCCATTGCTCACTTTTCCTTCACATATCACCTCCTGGGCTTCTCCAGCTTGTCAAGTTTAGTGCAGGTGCATGCTCAGTAGCTGTGCCTGGAGCATGTTCAGTTAAACATTCAAACTGAAAAATATTTTTGCCAAAACTTCTTTCCATATTCACACAATTCTAGGGCCATTTTTCTCTATTTATTACAAGGGAACAAAACCAGGTAGAAACCTGTTGTGTATAATGTTTAATATAGTTTTTAAAATTAGGGGTTTGAACCTAAAGAAGCAAGTAACATCTTCTGCTTTTCTTGCATTTTTGTAGGGTCCGCATGAGTCAAGTTTGAATGTATGGCCAAAAAAATAATGCAGATTCATGAGCCAAAGGTAATATCTGTGACTTACTGGCACAAAACACCTTTTCCCTGCAGATAGTCTACATTGTTTCAATCATTTGGCTCTTTCCTTTTTAGCAGCTTCCAAAAGTGATAAAATGTATATTGCTACAATATACATTTTGGATGTACATTTTTAAGGCTTTAAGACCATGAAGTCATGTCTCTGTGTGTCATTCTTTCCATTAGTGATGAGCCTGAGGCGCTGAGTTTATTCCTGAATGCAGATGAGTATTTGGGGCCTGTTTTTTCATCTGGATATATGATCAGATGTCTTTCCTGAGTGAACACATTTCTATATATCTGTTGTTTGAGTATCCAGAGAAAAATACAGTCAGCTTTGTGTTACTACTGAATGTGACAATCAGTATTTCTTCTCGTGCTGAGGATAAAATAAGGTGGAACTGTAGTGACTGAACAATAAGTGAATAATTTTCACAATCTTCTGAAAATTTTAGTCTGTTATACACCTTTTGTTTATTTTTAGCTTGGGAAAGAAAATTCTGCCTAGACTCCTCCCTATTAATGATTAACTGTTCAAGGGGAAACACACAGCAGGCATGGATACAAAGATTCAGATGGGGAACTGGCTATATGTTTGCACACTGTATCCTGCTGGATAATTCTTTCCTTTGGGGATATGCCTAAGTACAGACTGCTATACTGTGCTACAAAGTCACACTGAAGTTGATATTTAGGAGTGTTGGGACTGCCCAGGCTCTGCGAGAGTCTGGGCAGTCTCTTGTGGTTTGTCCTTGAAGCAAAAGTTGCTGTTCCTGAAGGCACGAAAATGAATGCACAAAGAATTTTCTCTGTTTGCTATATATAGGCCAGCTAAGCTCCCTTTGCTCCAAGGCTTGTTCCTTGTGCTGAGTGCTAGTTTTGACAGCTATCAATTTCAGTGTCATGGTAAAGAACAAATTGGGTACCCAGAATGGGCACAGTGGATTTTACGTGCACCCCTGGCAGGCAGCACACAAGCCTTCCAGTGAACACGGCAACAATGTCTGTAAAATGGGCATAATAATCCTTAATTTTCTCCAGTGTGGGAAGCTTAATTAGGAATTTCAAATCATCTTGAGCTCCTCAGAAGGATGGCACATATGCTGACACAGTGAGTAATTTGGCACAAATGCATCATCACACCTACAACTCTATTACCATGTGGATATGCCAGGGCAAATAGAGCAACAAATGTCCCAAATGCTGTGGAGGCAAACTGCTCTGGAATTGCCTGAAGACCTCTAGCAGAAAACAGGTATACACCTTCTGTGCAGAGGCTTTATTATAACACATACTGATATATCAGCAACCCACAACTTTTCATCTCTATAGAAAAAGACATCCACAACCACATTCTTTCTGGCAACACAGAGATACACCTACAGTTCAAAACCTTCTGGGACCCCTTGGGGACAAAGTCACAGCTACAGCTTACTGGCAATGCACGAAAGCTCTGTCTATAGTGTGCAGACTTTCTGGCAACACAGCTGCATCCCCAGAGCCTGGCTTCCCATGAGCAGCGATATACCAATCAGACCACATCCCTTAAGGCAGAGAGATGATACAGAAACACCTCACATTACAAAGGGAGATGCCTTTGAAAAACATTTTAAAACCGAAAAAAAACCCCACACTAGACAATTGGGGCTTTATTGTTACTTAAGTGCCTACAATGTCAAAGCTATCTGTGCGTGAAGTGGATGCTCAGTGTTAATAAAACACATTCCAACTGAACAGTTTGTGTGTTCTGCTGAGCTATACAAACCACGAGAGCTCCCTGCTCTCATGGTTTGTGTTCCCACCATGAACCCCTAATAATGAAAGTACTGACCCAGCAATCAGCATTTTGAGTGCAGGCCCTGAGATTGCTCAGCTGGGTGTAGTTTCTCTTTCTGGAAGAGAGCATGCAATGCAATTAATCCAGCTAGTGGTACAGTGTGTTAGGGGCTGGCCACTCTTCTGTATGAACAGAACAGCTGACATTATAGTATTTCCTTATTTCTGAGCACTTGACTGTCAAAGCTTATGTTGTTCGTTGACACAGGGAAGAAGAAAAGTAAGGGGGGAGTTATTTAATACTATACAGCAGATCCAGATTTGTTATTATTTAGGATTATAGCTAGAATGGAATACTGTGGGATTTACTTTAATCTCCACAAGGGACTAGGTCTGTTTGGAAATGTCAGTGTGTATGCCATGGCTGATCTACTGGGAATCACTTAGACCCAGAGGTCTTTTTTTTTGTGGTGGTTGTGCTCATGTTATGCTCAGGAACTATTCAAAATGGGGTCTCCCTTTTCAGATGTGTTGCCGGCTGTAGCTGAGTGAGGTGTTGGAAACATAAAGGAGTTTTCTGTTACCTTGTGGCTTCTGCTTTCAGCTGGGAGGGCAGCCAGGAGAGCTGGAGGTAAGTGGATGCCAGACTGCTTTTTATCATCTTGCTCAGTCCAGGGCAGCCATGCCACTGCCCCAGCACCACGTCCTTCAAGGGCTCCAGGAATGGACAGAGCAGGACACCTCTTCTGAAAGTGACAGAGCACTGCCACTTTCACACTGTCAAAGGAGGAGGAGAGTGGAGCCAGAACTCTCTGTGCAAAGGAGAAAGTTATCAGAAGTCGTTTTTAACAGCCTGATAAGTAATACATCAAAGTAACTTGTATTTTTTCTATCATGCAGCAATAAAAGGTGCCCATTACCCTGTTGGATGTGATACAGGAGGGCCCTGGAGAAACCCAGGTTAGTATTTGGAGTTGCCTGCTCAGAATTGCCTCCAGCAGCTCTCCCCGAGTGACTCTGCCTTTGCTCCAGCTCATTGCTATAGCTCAGTGGTCGACTGGCTGCACTGCACGGGTTGGTGAGTGCCTTCGCTCTGCCTTCGGGTGTGGGACTGTGTGTAAGGATGGTAGGCACTTGCAGCTGGTGCTCATTCACCTTCCCCTGCGGGTTGAAAGGCCAGAAAAAAGCTCAATCCATAGGCATTGAATAACCATAGTGGCAGTAGGATTGTCCCATGGAGCCTCCAGCACTGGAGACTGAGAATTATGAACACCTGTGTGGGTCAGACTCAACGGTGCTGCTTCCCTCAAGAGCCTGAGTCAACACACATGGCTGGAAACATGATATAAGCCCCCTCTGAGAACATCTGACAGGTCTGGAGAATGGGACTTGGCAGAGCTTCTTGCAGCACTGTAGCTTGCAAGAGAGGTGCTACACAAAGATGGAAATAGGGATGGATGAAAGGAGATGAGTGTGCTGATTCATTTACATCCCACCACCTTCTCTTGGGCCTTTAGTCAGCTGTTTGCTGCACCATGGTTTGGTGGTGGGAATGACAGCATTCTGTAGAGAAGCTGGTAAACTGCACTGTTCTGCTGTATGATAAGGCACTCTCAACAGTGTTTATAAAAAGAAAATATAGTCCATATGTTTATGGAAAACTTGTAAAAGAAGTTGCCAGCACAGCTTGTACTTAATGGCAGTGAGAACCAAAATGGACAATAAAAATAATAGTTTAAAAAAACATAAAGGCTTATATCTTGGACAGAAAATTGAAAATGAAATATTTCCAGTTTGTTGGGTTATCCCTAAGTACAGTAGGACTTGCTAAGCTATGTCAGGCTCCATTCCTACTTCAAAGTTTACTTTGATCTTTCTTTATTTACATTAGCCCTTGCCACAGAATTCACAAAGAGTTTTCAATGACTGCTCCAAGTCATATATTACACTCTGCTAAGACAAGTTTTAAGTCAGTATTGTGATGGTGCACATTATCTGGTGTAATAACAATACCCCCAGCAGTATGAAGTATTACACTTATTCCTTTAGTACACACACTCCAGAATTTATACAACCTCAGTGGTGGTTGCACATAGTTAGGAACAGGGTCTAATAAACCCTCCCCAAAGTTCTGTGAATGTTCCCTTACAGACCCAAACCTCATTCTCAGCATGCTTTTTCACAGAGTGTGCTCCCTGAGCATGGTACGTTGTGGTACGTAATGGTCCATGAGCAAACTCAGAGGGACACAAACAATTGCACGAGGACAAGCAGCCAAGGAAGCATCAAGCCAGGCAAGAAGTGTGGTGGTAGAAAGTGACTCTGCATCTCACCCATACATACAGGGTTTTTACCTGTTTTGCTTAGGTATAAGCAATTTGCATGTTTGAGTACAACAGAAAATCCAGCCCAAAGCATACAGTCTCTTCTGCATCTGGTAGCACTCCCTTGCCTGGTGCCACAGACCTGGGCAGGCAGGATGCTGGCTGGCTTGGTCATTCTCATGGAAATCACAAGGAGATGAGGCTTCTCCATATTTCTAAACATCCCAAGGGTGAGGCAGGAAGTGTCACAGCATTAGTTCCTGACTATTTTGTCTATTTAGGAAGTATCATAACAATAGCTTTGTAACAAGTGTCATGATAAATTCCTTAGCATGCTAAATCCTAGATTTTCCCCCTCCCATTGGCTTTGTTTAGGTAATTGGAAGGATGACGTAGTGGAGAGACTGGTGAGATGATCAAAGTGTCAGACCAAGAGTTTAATTTTCATTGAGGTCACCTTAGGCTCCTGTAGAGCCAGGGAATCCTAAACCAAGCAGATATTCCAACAGTGACAGACAGTGTGAGAACACTGTGAATGACTTTGAATGCAGGTCTTATTCTGTAATTTACACTAGTCAGAAGGCTACAATAACTATATCACTCACAGAGGGTGGGGAGTATGAATATTCCACCACAATTTTCAGAAGCCAGACAGTTGGTACAGAGGACATTATGCAAACACTAAGCTTCTTACTCCCATTAAGAATCTGTTACAATTCAAGTAATGTTCCAAACTTGAATGTGCTTAAGAAAACATGTAATTCTTAACATTAGAAATTTAGTTTTATTTATGGAGCAATCTACCATGTTTCCACTGTCTTTTAGAATAACAATAAGAAACCAAGTAATGCATTCTGCGATCCACACTGAGGGGTAAAGGGAGGAAAACCAACCTCACACCCTGCGACACCTGGACTGCAGACTGCCTGGGAAAAGAAACTATTTATTTACCATAATGCCATTTTAGGAACATTTGTATTCTTATCAGTAGTTCTGGTTGCAGTAAGTCTAACTGATACTGCATTTACATAATAGATCTTTTAAAACAAACGAAAAAAAAAAAGCTGCATTAATTAGTGAAAAATTACCAAATAGTCATAAATCAGTAATAAGTAGCTATGGCAAAATATTTCAATGGTTGTGTTTGAAAACAGATCTGGAATTACTAGTTTGGGAGCTTCTGAGTTTTCTGTTGACTGGGTTGTTTAAAATGGAATGTTAATCACTAAGTAATTCTCATTTGATCCTATGCAGTGTGTGTAAATTGTGAAAGGAATGGATAGACAATCAGAAATCCAGGAATTTAGGTGTGACAGTGGACCCAGTTCAATTTTTTTATTTTCTTGAATTTTCTGTGTCCTGATTTTTCTGTCTTTCAGTTTGAGAAAATAATGTGTTCTTATCTTAATAAAACATTCTGAGGTTCTCATATACAGATTTATTCATAAATACAAATCATTGTAACTTCGCATATAGAAAATACAGTCAATATTTGCATTGAATACTGACCATTGGGTTTTAATCTTCCCCCTGTAACATCACTAGCACTGTCCTGGGAGCACTACTGACTATAAACAAAAGGTCACACCTTTTCTGCATTCCTCATACACCTTAGTGGATGACATGGAGTTTTGGGAAAAGGCCCTATGACAGTGAAGAGGTGTAAAACTGAAGTAGGGGAAGAGATGAGTGCCACATTTCAAAGCGGAAGTAAAAGTGGAACTGGACCACTTATTCTGTTTGCCTCTGAAACCACTCATCTCCACCATCAAAGAAAAAAAAAATAGAAGGGGGGATGCTGGATATTAAAAATCTATGTCTGCTGTGTTGTCCTGGGTCAGCTGGTTATAAAATCAGGAGAACAGCTGGAAATAGGGCCTGTAGGAGGTATTGTCTGTGGGAAAGGAGACTGCAAATCCTGTGGAGCACAGAAGAACCACAGATTAATGACAGGCTGTGCTCCTCAAACTCAAATAGGAACATAAACACTCTGGACTTCAAGACTCCAGATTTGGATGATTTCCGTTATAAAATACAGAGTGGTTTTTCAGAATCCAAATCAAACTCCATCAAGTTCATAAGAGTATGAATGAAAATGTTTTTATACTTCAGGGTGTAATCTGCAGTCATGTTAAATATTTGTAGGTCAATTAATCTCACCAATAATCTGACCTAAAAATTTTAGCATTCTCTCTATTTTTTTCTAAACATTTGTTTCGGAAATATTAGCAACATTGTCAGTCATGGACTGTAAATGTCATAAATAGTTCATTAAACCTCCCAATGTATCTTGGTTTGGAAAGACAGGTGTCTGCTAAAGAAGGCAGGAACCTCCCCTGAAATGGAGAATGCAAACCCTTCCCACCCCTTTGAATTGCTATGAATTTCAAATTAAGGGGCTCTCAGGCAAAAAAATATGGGAGCAGGAAATAACAGTTCTTTAATAG
>JAYDZK010000169.1:18476089-18548838 GCA_034509185.1 Euphonia xanthogaster
TGGAGCCAATCCATGGCTGCCAGAGGCACGTGTCAGCTGCAAGCACTGAGAGCTCCGTGCAGCAGCACAGCCACAGCCGCAGTGCCCGCAGCAGCCGCGCTGCCCGTGGTGCCCTCGGCCCTGGGGCTGATGTCACAGAGAGGTGAGTTCCATGTTCTGGGCACTGTGGGGTTCTGTGGCTCGGGGGTCATAGAGGGCATAACAACATCAAATCAAAGAACCACAGAATGGTTTGTGGTACAAGGGACTTTGGAGATCCTCTAGTCTGACCACCCTGCCATTGGCAGAGAGGGATAGCTTGCACTAAATGCTGTTGCTCAGACCCTGGCTCAGAAACTTTGTTCTAAAGCACTTTGAGTGATGGGGCATCCACAGCTGCTCCGGGCAACCCATGTTGGTGCCTCAGCAACCTCATAGTCAAGAATTTCTTCCTAATATCTAATCTAAACCTACTCTCTCTCTTTTTGAAGCCTTCCCCTTTAGTAATTTCTTGTGTTGACTCCAAAGAAATCATTACCTGCATTTCATATAGTGTAAATCTGTATATAGCCTAATTATCTATTTTTGTAAACTGCATTAAGACCTTTGTTCAGCAGCATGTATTCCAATGCAAATTATTATTCTTACTGGAAATGTATTGTTAATTTTGGCTACTGTTTATCTGAACGTCTTTAGGAACTTTAATTAAAATTATGTCAGATGTTTTTCAAAACATAGTTTTGTTTTCTGTAGCCATCCATATATGTGTAATGAATCATTAAAAATTAGGAACCATTGAACTTATAACAAACACACAAAGGGTTATTGCATACCCGAAGTGTTAATTAAATTTATCTGTACTCACGACGGTCTAGAAATATCAGGTTATTTGCTGAGTATTCATTGCTGTATTTTATGCTTTCATTGGTATCTTCGTAGTTCTTAACTTGACTTCTTCATGTACAGCAAACCAGACAGGGATATGACAGTCTTACAGTGTTCACTATTCTCTAATGAGGAAAATTTTCATAATGTCATGAATGCTTCACTAAAGAATGACAAACCATGTTAATTTAATTTCTTCCATACTCTTTATTAATTCAGTTGACATTACTAGTGACTGTGCATGTTACAATTCTAAAATGTCATTAAATGGTTTTCTTTACAGGCTTTGTAAGCTTATTTAGAGCATCTGCAAATTCACCAGCCTTTTGTTTAAACTTTTCCCACACTGTGACCTTGTTTTTGAAGAGTATCCTTCCTATTACTCCACATCATGTAATTCTATGCTTGTTCAGAAAAACAGGATTGAACAACTCTCTATTGAATAACCACAGGATTATCCATCTGCTTAAATTCAAGTCTAATCTGTGTATTGCCTGAGGCGCCACAGATTTGAAATGTAAACATAAAATGTTCTTGTAGTTGCCAAGGGCAAAATTACTGAGCCCTGATTACTTGTCCTGGGTACAGAGGAAAAGACAGATGGAGTTTCTAGCGCTCTTTAATTCAATATCACCTACCTCATTGTGTGGCCAGGGTATCAGCAGGAAATCTGGGGTCCTGGAAGCAGGAAGCTCCTATCTTTTTGCCAGGCTCTTGGAAGGGGCTGGGACTGCGTGGCTGCTCAGCACCCAGATAAAGCCACCATGGCCACCGCAGAGTCCCATTGCTGCCACATCAGGTATATTTTATATAGAATGAATTATTCATTATGACATATTATTAGATGAAAGATCTTAACTAATACAAAAGTTAAAACTACTGGTAGTGTACAGTACAGGGTAATATAGTGCACTATATCAAAGCAATTATATTAAAGCTAGCAAAAAGAAACAATGCCAGGCTCTCTCTCTTCAGGAAGTGTTTGTGTTTGTTCCATGCTGAATACCCTCTTGTGGGTATTGTCTCTTTTGTGCCTTCTTTAATTGGTACTGCATTTATTACAAGTTTTTCAGTAAAACTGCGATTCCTGCTAGTGTTTTGTCACTTGTTGGAAGAGGGTGGAGGAGGAGATGCAGTTCAGTGGGGTTACCTTTCCCACTAGGTTTTAAACCAGTACATCACTACAACACAAGAGAACAGCTGAAGACATTAAAAAGTTGTCAAGGTAAAAGAAAGCCAGTTTATTTGCATATCTCACAAGAGATTTTCTGGCGTTTATAGCCTCTAATAGTCTCTGCCTTTAGGGCAATCCAACTGGAGCCCATTTTGCATGAAATTTCTCTTAGGAAAAATTTGTTTAATCTTAGAAGGTATTTAAAAACCACATAGAATACCTAGACCACAAACCAAACTTGCAGAATAACTTGGACTTTCTCCGTTATTTCTGCTTTTCTCAGTTATATCTGTTTTTAGCTGCATAAGACACACATTGCTATCTATCACGTAAAAAAGCCCTGTGAGAAAACAAGTAAGAGTTCTTATATACATACATACATACATACATACATATATATATGTATCTGTACATATATAAAGGCCAGTCAAGTAAGATCCATTAAAAGTCAAGTCTTATGCATAGGGGAATTTTTATTTCCTTGGGGTCCAGAAAACATCCCTTGGTGTTCTTCCCACGCATTCTTCTTTCTCCTTACCTGAAGAGGAGATTTTGGAGGCTGCAGGTCAGCTGTCAGCATTGTACCAATGTCACTCCACAGCAAATCTGAATCATCACAATTCTTGCTGTCACTCAGATGCTGCCATGTCCAGAGAAGGAATAGAAATGGTTTGACATTAAATCTAAATAAAGCTTTGTATTTGCAAGAGCAATGAAGACTGAAAGGAACCCTGTTCTCACTAACCATAAAAGGTGTTTTCTGTTCATTGAAATAACATGGGGAGTTTGGACTGTGCTGGTTCAATATTAGGTCTAGATGGTAAAACCAGCTGAGGGAGTTGGGGTTGTTTAGCCTGGAAAAAAAGGATGTTCAGGGATGATCTCATAGCTTTCTAGAGGTACTTGAGAGGAGCTTGGGGGATGGTGGGCGATGGCACTTTTTTCCTAGGCAGCTAGCGACAGGACAAGATTGAATAGCCTCAAGCTACGCCAGGGGCAGCTTAGGTCGGCCGTTGGGAGGAAACTCTCCCAGAAAGCGCGATTAAATATCTCAGTGGTGCATCCCGGAGGCCGCTGCCTTCAGCGATCCCACCTGAGCACCTCCCCTTCGGGCCCGCCCTCCGTGGCGCATGCGCCGTGCGCGGTTCCGCGCCGGGCCGGAGGGAAGTGGCCGAGCGTTTCCGGGTTGGTCGGCGGCGGCGGCCCTACTGGCAACGGGAGCATGTCTTGCGCCCTTGTCCCCTTCGCCCACTTCCAGGACCTGGAGTTGGCCCGCGACTTCCTGAGCCCGCACCGCCGCCAGGGCAGCGCAGCGGCTGGCAAGGAGAGCGGTGAGTCTGGCCCCCGGTGCGGGGCTGTGGCCGCCGCCCCCGCGGGGCATGTCCGGCCGCGGGGCTGTCCCTGCGGGCCCTGCGCTCGCTCGGCGCCGCGCTGCCATCCCCGGCCCGCTGGCGGGGGGCCGTGTTGTCCGAGTGCTCGGGCTCGCTCCTGTGGCGCAGGGTGGGTGTCTCGCCATAGCTGCCACATCTCACTTGCAAAGTCAGACTTTCCTGGCGTCCAGAAGTTTCAGGTGCGCAGCTGTTCGCAGGTGTCACTCGTTATCCCGTAGTGGTGAGGTGGAGTTCTTTGGTTACTGACTTTGCGCGCCCCAAACTTCAAAAGTGTGTAGGTTTCTTGTTGGGAATGCACCTGTCTGAAGACGCTCTCCTAAAGGCAAAACACGTTGCGCATGCAAGGTTATCTAGGATCGCAGAACGTGCTGAAGGTGTACTAAAGGTTTAGCTTGGCTGCTTAAATTAAAAGACAACCAATCTTAAAGCACTTACAGTCTGAAGTTGTGGACCAGGTTTCTGCTGTGTGAGGCAGTGCAGGCTGAGGTGCCTGACACAGAAGCTGCGTTCTCAACAGATCCATGACCCAGCTAGAAACCACAGGAATTAAAACACTATTTCTTGTATTTGTTATTGCATACTGTGTTAGCTGTATACTGTGTGTATATAGATGGAAACCCCCCAAATTATACACATACAGCTGGCTGATGTTTTTCGGTTTCTGGCAACAGTAGGGAGGAAAAGTATTTGAAGAGGTTAATGAGGATGCTTGTAAAAAAATCCTCACAGCTGTGGACAGAGCTTTAAGAGAAGACATTGAGGTGCTTATTTTAAAAGTCTAAAATGCCTGTGGGGGAATTAGAAGAGGGGAGATCATAGGATGGTTTGTGTTTGAACTGACCTTTAAAGTTAATCTAGTCAAACCCCCCCTGCCATGGGCAGGGACACTTTTCCCCAGACCAGGCTGCTCAAAGCCCTATCCAGCCTGTCTTTGAACACTTCCAGAGATGGGGCATCCACAGCTTCTCTGAGCAACCTGTTCTAGTGCCTCGTCTTCTTTATTATTAAAAAATAAATCTTCCTAATGTACGATATAAATCGTAAAAAGAAATATTCCCCATTTAAAGGCATTGGTCCTTATCCTGTAACTACAGGTCTTGTTAAAAAGATGACACAACAATTGTTAAAAACCTTTAGAAGTACATTGTATGTTCAGCTAGTTAATTTTGCCACTAAACTTTTGTGTGCAAAACTTTTGGTAGGAAACAGTTTTCTGCTGCTGCTTGTTTTGTAACTCCAACAGTTTTTGAAAAATGCATAAAAAGTTCCACATGGCTTTTCTTTTGTATCATCTGTATCTAAAGGAGGAATTCTGGAAGCAGAAGGCTTTGGTTAGTATCTCTTGAATTATGAAGATAAAAGCAAAGGATTGGAATGTGTTTGTGTTTCTAAAAGTAGGTGTTGAAAGAAATTAAAGTTTTTTTCTCTTATTTGATGATACAAGAGAGGTGTTTGTGTAAAAAAACTTGGTTATTTTATTGGAGTGGATTTATCAAGTGGCAGCCATAAAGAGAAAATGTTTAGTATGTTGTAAAACTACTGAAATAATAGAAGCAAAGAAGATGCATGGCTGCTGTTCCATTTTAATGAGTTGGCTGTCTTCTGGAGTATTTTTATATTTGCTTATTCAGTCATTGAGGCAGAAGTGAGTGTTTTTCAAAATAATGCTCATTTAGATTCATTGAAATCTTTTGTATTTGTGCCTGTAATTTTTTGCTACCACAGCTGTTTTCATGGTTGAGGAAAAATAAGTATAAATGTCCGCAAGTGAGAGTTCCCAGAGTGGTTTAGACATAAGATTGTAACTTAGTGATATTTGAAGCAGAAATTCTTGATGCATTTGTGTTTAACAAGGGAGAAGTGCTGCTCCAACTTGCCTCGGTATCTTAAAGTAGAAGTGAGTAAATTGTGCTTTTTATCAGGGAATGCTTTGCTAAAAACTCTTCTGTTGACAGAATGTACTGTTTTAAAACAGTAGTTTAATAAGGTTGCATGTTTAAAAACTTGCATTTTAATCTGTTTATATGTTTTCACTCTACAGGAAAACAAAATAAAGTCTGGAGTTTTTTTGCTAATAAGTTGAACAAAGAAGATGTTAATTTGCTTTCAAAACAAACTTTAGTTCTCAACTTAAACTGTGCTAATTTTTATGCAAACAATTATATAAATACTAGCAAACACCTGTTTTTTTCTTAATCAATTTTTTTCTTTGCCTGAATCAGAACAAACTCACTATCATAAATGGAGACATCATTACTTGGGAACTCTCAAGCAAACACCTGTTTTTTTTCTTAAGGTTGTTTTTTTTTTTTTTTACCTGAGGATGAGAACATTTTTAAGGTTGTAGTTACAAATGATGTCTACCTTAGGGAAATAGATATATATTAAGTATTTTTTATTTAACAAAGCACATTTGCGTTAACAAATTATTTTAGTCATAACTTAATGTTTCAAGTGTTTAGTAGAATTTTCAAGAATTTCTGTCAGGTTTTGGATAACAAGTGTTTTTGAACAGGTGCCTCTGGAATCTTCAATGTGTGGGGTTTAGGGTTTTTAGTGGAGGCTGTAGGCCTTGTCTTTTTTTGTTTCTTAATTATAGGGCAAAGAAGATTTTAATGCTGTTTTAGCTTTGGCCATATTTTAGGTCTAACAGAACTAAACAAAGTATTTTCTGGGAGTGTATTTGATGCAATAAAATGTAGGGTTATTATTGTAGAAGCATTTTTGCAGTAACATTTTAAATGAAGAGAATTTGCTTGCTTCAGAAAATGCAGACAGTATACATTTCTAAATCATGATGTGATACTGTGACTTTAGTCCAGTTTTGAAGTTAGATGTCTTTAATTTGAGTAAAAAACCTGTAACTTGTCATCTTGTATTTAAAACAGTATATTTCATTTATATAAAAGCTAATCTAGGTTGTCAATTTCAAATTTAACTTGAAAGGCTTAGCAAAGTGTTGCATATATTAAAAATACAGGTGTAGGTAAGTAAAAAAAATGGATTTTTGTTACAAGGGGACTTGATTTTTTTCCCCTTTCTTTGTATGGGTAAGCATTTAAACACATTCTGCAGCAGAACAAGATGAAGGAAAGCATCCTATCAACTACACCTTCACTTAAGTTTTTCCTGTAGCCCAACCAGTTGTCTTCTTTGTGCAAAGGATACACTTGTCTGGTAAACTGGGAGGAAAAGAAAGTTGTCCTCCTCCTCTGAGCTTTGTGTGAAGTCACTACTGCAGGTGCCTGTATCCTGCTCACTCAGTAAACACTGGGAGAAAGGGTTCATGCGCTTCGTATTTGTGTTATGCAATCATCTGTTAAAATTGCCACTGATGCCATGCTGGAATAATGTAAGAAATGTTCACAGACTGCTTGAGCTGACCATTGATTTGCCATGAAGCAAAATACAGCTACTTTTTATTGTCAGTATTGGAATAAAATAACAGGTGTTGCGTTGGGTCTTGGCTCACGTGCTTTGAGTAAATAAACCTGGTGTTACAGAGTGAGCTGGTTAAAGATACTTCATATGGAGTTGCTATATTTTATTCTTTAGGAAAATAAAGGTTGGAGTGCTTTTTCATATGTTTCTGAGGAGGACTTAAACAAGCATGAGAATTTAAGAATCTTGGGAAGAGTAATGTTGCTAATGAGGCACAAATCCTCTGTGGAGCCTGAGCCTAGTAGTGTCTAAGTGGCTCTGAAAACTGTTGTTCTAACTGTGCAAGTACTGGGAATAGGAAGTGTTTGCACCACATTTAATTTGACATCTTGCTGTGTTGAAGAGGTTTTGGGCTGCTGTTTGCTGGATCAGGAAACAGCTGTAAGAGTTAATTTTCTTATAAAGCTGTCTAAAATAAAAGCATGCATATGAAGGAAAAAATTCATCTTACTTGCAATGTGTGATAAAGCTTTGCAGACATGACAGAATTTTAGCATTCAGAAATTAATTAGTGGATATTTACCTGAACAGGGCAGAAAGTAGAGCAAGACAGATAAAATTTCCTATAATCTTTATAAATTGAAGAATTTAACTTCAATTTCTTTAGAGCAATGTATGTCTCTGTTCTTCTAGTAAACTCACAACTCGAACCGTGTTTTAAAACATTTTATAGGCTTGATGACAGCAATTCAGTGACATAGCCAGGTAGGACTGCTGCTAGATAAACTGGGGCGGTGTTAAGATGAATCAGAAAAATCAGTACTGTCTTGATGTGGAGATATTTTTAGTTCCCAGATGTGTTTATCTTCTGTTACCTAAATGAAATTAATAAGGAAAAAACCCAACAAACCCAAGCTTGACCTTGAGAGTTCCCAAGTAATGATGTCTCCATTTATGATAGTGAATTTGTTCTGATTCAGGCAAAGAAAAAAATTGATCCCCTGACCTGAGGGCTTCCTCAGAGCTACAAGGTGTCACTTTGCTGCTTCTTATAGCACCCTGAGAAGTGCTCTTCAGCCCAGTTCATCTAAACAACATCTTTGGACTTGTACAGTTTGCTTTTATCTGGATCAGATTATTTAGTTCAGAAATACTGAAGGCCATGCTTTTGATTTCAGAGTTGCCAACAAGGTTACAAAGAAAAAAATACATTACAAAATGAAATTCTAGATTGCATTTAGCATTAGCGTTGTTGCTAACAGCTTCTGTATCAGTCTTATTGAATCAGTTATATTCCTGTTGAATACTGTTCTTACAAGCTCTTTTTCATTGCCTCTTCAATCAGATTCTCCCTTTCCAGATTGTAGTATTTATGTTTAGCATTTCTTTCTTTCAGTTTTCCTGTAAAGGGTCATTAAAATAGGCACTCTGCATGAATTGGGTTGCATCTGTAGCAGTTAATACATCTCCGATATGGGGAAGAGTAAATGACATGCTCTCAGCATACCTGACAGAATGCTGTCAGAGTACTTAATCCGAATTATCTTCTCACCTGAGATTTTGCTGCTTTAACACCTGCTTTATGGCATAGCCTTCATTCTTTCTTGCGCTAACTTAAGGCATTGCTTGCATCTGAGAAGAAGTATGGAATACTATGTTTTGTATGTAATCTGTTTAATTTGTCTCCTATGGCCTTTGTGTTTTTCCCCTCTGGTATTTCAAAATTTGGTTTTGGGGTTAAGTTATGGCTGTAAGCCATGGAACTTTGCACTATTACTTTTTTAAAAAATCTATGTGGTTCCTGGGTTGTTTTTAATTTAGTCATTTAATTTAGTAATTTAATTTAGTCATTTTTTTCACTTTGTCGGAAGCAATTGTGACCTCCTTAAGGAAAAAAATGCTCAAGTGGTTATTTTTGTGATTAGAAGACTAACTTAGTTGTGCTTTTGGGGTTTTTTTCCCCACTTAAGGATGCCTGAAGTGAGAAGAGAGAACAAATATAAAACTAGTCTTAAGAGAGGCTTCCTTGTAATGTTGGCAAAATAGCCTTATGTATTTGTCAGTCCTCATGTTGGAGGAGTGCGCTTTGGGAATAAATGCTCTATGATTCCTGAGTAGCAAAAAGATTCTAAGCTGTTTCTAAAATTCCTTGGCCTGGAGAGAAAAGAAACTGCTTCTATTTATTTCGTAATTACGCAATCCAGTGGTATCAAAATTGCAGTAAACATGCATGGAAGAAAATCTGCAACTCTCACAGTTAAGCAATAATTTTTTTGCACTATTACCTAATAATGTTTTTATTCATAAAGCATGGATTGGACTTCATTGCATGTGTCCAAGCGCATCCTCCAAAAACCTCCTGCATGGATTTGGAATGTAAATGTGAGGGCAGGAAGGAAAGGCTTCAGCTACCTGCCCCAGGTCATGGTGATGCTCTGGAAAGAAGGGCACTGGTAGTTCTCTGTGCTCAGATGTCTGTTCTGTAATTTGGGAAGTGAGTGAAAACATCTTTGATATTGAATTTGACCTGTTAAATGCCAGTTAGACCTCAGTTGTCTCAATCTGTTGTGATTTTTTTCTCTCTCCTCTGTTCTTGTCTTTTAAACAAAACATGCTTATGGGTAAAAATTGTTCTTGTAGGTATTATGTTTAATGATAAATGTGCTTAAATGAATTTTCTTATGTATTAACACCAGTGTTGCACATGTGCAGCATTTAAACCAGCTCTTAAGTTTCAAATGTGCTGATGCTATATGCTTCAAATTAAAGAATTAAGTGGTTTGTGTAAATCCAGTAGATGAACTTTTATTTTTGCAATCTCCATAGTAAAGCAAAATCTGGAATATTGCTGCTGCTTTATCCAAGTAAGGAGAACTGTTTATAGGACATTTGCTAGTAGTCAGAGATAGAGTTGAATGGAAATAAAGATTTGTGCAGGAAAGTTTGTTTTATTTTTTCAATTTTTTTTTTTGTTTTGTTTCCTGAAGAGGGTTTGGAAAAAATGATCGTGTTGCAATTGTTTAGGGCTTGCTCAGGTATTGGTTACTAGTTAATGTGTTATGTTCCACAGTTGCTAGTTCTGATCTGTAATGTTACTAAAGGAGATGGTGGGGGATATTTTCTTAAAATCTTCATTGTAACAGAACTTGGACCATGTGGACTTGGACTCTGACTTGACCAATCTTATCAAGTGCTGGTGGGTGGGAAAGGTTGTGCAAGCTGTCAGCCTTCTTGGAATACTTTATAATTCTTTGGCACAGGTGAATAACTGGTGCTTTGAGTTACTTTATGACAGTGTCTCCTCTGTCCATTGTTCCAGGGATTGTTGTCTATTGTTTAATGCCTTGCTTCACTATTCATCACATAGGTGAAACATCAAAATAATAAGAATGATGTGAATAAGAAAACAACTTTAATTTCATTTTTTCTTAAATAAGAAACAATCTGTGGGAGGAAGGCAAGATGGATACAGGCCTTGAGAAATACATCTGATGGCACATCCTGGGATGATCTATCCAATGAGGAGGGTGGATATGAGAGAGAAGGCTTGTAAACACTTGCAAGCTGAAGAGGGTGCTGGCTTTGCAGAGCAGGCCACACACAGTTCCGAAAGATCTCTGCAGTTTTGTCAGTGGAATGGTGACTCACCATTACATCATTTTCCCATCTTTTTTCATTTATCTAGTATCATCCCAGCATAATGACAGCTGCCACAAAATTGTGGCTATTCACAGAGGCATCAAGAATCCTCACAGCTGCAGTTTTATGTTGTGGGTGTTCAGTCTCAGGATTGAAGTGGCTGAGGTTTCTGGGAAAGGTTGGTCTGCTCTGTGCTGCAGGGAAGACATTGGCCCCAGCTGTGTTTCTTAGATATGGTTCTGTTTCTCTCTGGACCATGGCACATGGACAGATTTCTTTTCACCATGAATTTTATAGGAAGGAGATTTTTTAAAAATATTTTTAGATATAATGCAAACAGAAGTAGAGTTTTATTAGCTATCGCATTCTAAACATTGAAGTTAGCTACTGTTTTCTTCTTGTGGTTACTATGTTTAACAGTATTTGCCATAATTTTCCTTTATATATTTGTACACTCCAGAAATTTTCAACCTCAAATACAAGATGAGACTGTGACCCTTGTTGTTGTTGCTTATACAGTGGTGTCTGAAATAGTGGTGCAGTTATATTGCATTGATGATGATGCAGTAAAACTGCTTGGCTTGCCCATTTTGCAGATGGTACAGACCTTTCCATTTTACAGAGGTAAAATGGAGTGGGCATTTTGTCTTCTACATCCTCCTAAAATACCTTCTCGACAGCATTGGGGAAAAGTATGTCTTAAATGAAGACTTTTTTTTCAAAGATTTTGGTCTTCATAAGCCATACAGAAGATTTAAAATTTAACTAAACAGAGAGATGGCAGATTTCTGTTTTCTTGTTCAGCCTTTCCTTGCTTGGTGGTAACAGACCTATGAGTTTTGATACAAACCTTGATAGACCTTGATACAAACCTTCTTGTCTGTTTTGTTTGGCCATCCAAAATAGCAGAATCTTGCTTGCTTAGAACTAAATTTAAACTCATTTGAGACAATGTGCTTAAACTTCTTCTTAAGGTCAAATTTGCCGTGACAACAGTTAATGGAAAAACTTGAAAGAAATCCTTGGAAAACTCTTGGAGTCGCCGTTACTGCTTCAGATTTCACTCCAGTGCGTGCTTGGATGGAAGTCAGTCCTTGGCTTTTCTACTGAACTACAATGATGTTTGTTGATATATTGAGGGTCCCAGGGGTGGTAGTGTCTGAGAATTGTACATCTGCTGCTACTAAATGCCTGTGGCTCTTCAATTTATTTCAAGTTCTGTATTTTTACGTGAAAAAAAGAACTTCCATATTCACTCTTACAACTAGAAAAGTAGGCCTTTCTCTATTAATTTCTGTTTTCTCAGGTGTTTGAGGTATTTTGTGAGCTTTTGCTTACTCTGAGATTGCTGAATGACATAATTGAAACTGATCAGTGTCTCATTAATTTTCCTCTCTGTTGTCATGCAAAGATGTGAATGACCAAGATCCTTCATCTCATTTTCTCATCGGAGGTCAAACCTTCAGCTTTTGCTTTGCTGGTGGGAACTACATTATTCTGGGCTCAGATGTTTTGTGGCCACAGATGAATTTCCCTGTACCATTGTTCGCTTTTGTATCTTGGGTACATCTCTTGTTAATACTCTTCCATAGTGTCAGAAATGGAAGTAAATAAAACACAGAAAAATAAGACACTTCAGGGTTCTTTCAGCAGAACTCCTTTAGTATCTGTAATAAAAAAGTTGTAGTGCATTAGTGGGGAAAGGAAAATGATTATTTTGTTGCCTATGCTGTATTCCTGTGACAAGTCTTTTTTCACTTAAAGCAGGCAAATCAACAAGCTGGGAAGATGGTGGCTGGGGAGCCTGGGATGAAGCAGAATTACAAGAACCTGTAAGTTCATATGTATGTATGTATGTATGTGTGTATATATATTTATTGCTAACTTCCCTATTATAGAGGACTTTTCCATTAGTTTGTGTGTGTGGTGTTTTGATTTTTTCCTCCTATGTAACTCACCTGGGCAAGAAAGGTCTTGACTTGTGTTTCAAATGTGACTCTTTGTTTGTCCCTTGTTCCTGTAGTTTTTTTCTAAATATAACTTGGTTGTTACCTATCGTGATAATTGGTGATATTCTTGTGTTCTGTAGGGCTTTTCTCACCAAAGTATACACACATCTTCCTGTGCTGCTGCATCTGAGGGCATCCTTTTTGTCGTGTAGATAGTCAGAAACAGTAGGGCATGGCAGTGAATAATTAATTAATATAAATCAAAAAATCCTAAATAATGAATTAATGGCACAGACATCCTCCTAATGATCACTAGTGCTGCTTTTGTGTTGTGATGTGTGGATGGTGCTGCAGAAGGGTTTAAACTACCTATGTGGGATGGAACAGCTCAGTTGCTCTTTAAAGGGGGAAAAACATTCCTCTACACAACTCTGTTCTACTGAGAGTAGCAGGGCTGGTCTGTTAATTGTTTGTAAAGCTGAGCCTTCCAACTGCCAGCTGACTTGATGAGATGTCAGTGAGGCTGCTTGTAGAAATCCTTTGAACCTGAATGAATCACCTCAACAGAATTACTTGATTAATTCCCTCTAAGAGCTCTGAGGAATCCAGACCTCACTTTGCTAACAAACCCTTTATCTGCTGTCTTTCTCTCAGTATGTAGGAAGGATGCCCAAACTGTTGGACAGTATCCTTGTCACTATTCAGCAGAGAAACAGATTTTTCAGCAGAGGTGACAGGCAAATTGAAATGAGCATGATGTCTCCCGGGGATGAATCACTGTCAGGAATGACAGGGTATAAAACCTTTTAAATAGGATGGGTACTCAGCTGCACTATAATTGTCATGAAGTGAGTGTGTTTCTCAGGCCACATCTTTTTTTAGATACGCTGTAATGTTTGTAACTTCCTGAATGAGTGGAACAAATACTTGGTTTTCCACTTTTGTTGTAATTTGATAGAACCAGCAGGCATTTCTAAATTGAAATAGTTCAATTTTTCACGCTTTTCTTTAAAATGTCACACTTTTCTGCCAGGTGGTTCACATCTTTTTTGCATCCTCTACTTGCAAATTTTCCTTTAAAGTTACCAGTGATTCCAGGCCAAACTTCAGAAAGGGTTTGCTATCATACACAGCAAAGAGGTTGTTCTGTGTAGGAGCAAATAAATACAGGAGTCTGTGTGTCTGAACACACAGCAAAATGCATGAGAATTATTAGTAAAATATAACAACCAATTCCCTTGTTTAACCTTTTAACTCTTGATTTGCATTATAGTTGGTGAAAGATTAATTGTTTCTTGGAATTGCTTGTGCCCTGGACAAGTATCTATTTCATGGAACATAGCAATTTCTGAGAAGACACTGAAAATTAAAAAAAGTTCTGTTTTTTTATAAGGTGTCCTTTTAATGGATCTGATTAGTTGTCTTGTAGGAATGATGATGTCTTTTCTTAAATGCAGATTTTAATAATTCTGTCTTTCACCTTTAAGTTTGTTTTGACAAGTTCAGTGCCTTTCCTGTTTTAACCCTTAGCTTGTTTTTGTAGCTAATATGGGATAGTGATGTTTTATGTCTTTGCATTTCAAGTTCTTTCTTTATGCTTAGAGATAGTTTTAAATTTTCTGCCTGAAATAGCATTGTAATTCCTTTTAAACTTCCAATAAGCCTTTAATTCCTGTTTCTTTTTCTTCAGTATGAAAATTATGACATTAAAAATTATTACAAGGCTTTTCTTTAGCTTATGCTTATGTGTTTTTGCACAACACATTTATCTCTGCTGTGAAGAGTTACAATTGTCATTAGCATCTCAGATAACTTCACTGCCTTTTTATAAAGTCTTGAAAAATGCCAGTAAATAGGGGGAAATTGTTGCTAAAGAATTTGGCATCCATCAACAGACAGCAGTCACATGAAAATAGGTTCTCTTACACAAATTAGGAGATTGTGTGGACAACGGTAGTTAACAATTTTTGTAGTGTGCTAATGTAGACTTTATCATGGATACACAGTGTATTCCTGTGTGCGCAGTAACCATTTTTATGGTATGAGCTTATGCAAGGAAATCAATACAATGAATAGCTGATTAAGAGCATGATATGAAAATTCTTCCTACAGTTTGGTGTTTATTTTTCTGTTGGGAGTAAATTGGCAGATTTCCAAGCAGTTGGAACTTTTCTGTAACAGAATAAATAGAATGAATCAGGAAATGATCACACTGAAGTTGCTGGTGTTTTTTATTTGTGCATATCTGCTTTGAAATATTAGAGGATGGAAGAATATTTTGCAGAGCTAGGAGGAGGTAGGGTTGGATATGGAAGTGGAAAGGGAGTCTGTGGACAAGGAAAAGCGTGTTGTTGTGATTGGATAAGAGGATGAATCTAACTAACCAGGAGTTTCAACTCTGAGACTTTGCAGCAGTTCATTCCAAGGCTGTTACTTCCTGACTTTGAACTATGATTAGCAGGAGCTACTTTGTTTGTGCACAATAAAATATTTGGTTTGTTGCCCCAAGGAAAAAAGATATAATTTTTTTGCTCTTATACATGAGGATGGTATCTAAATTTTTACTTACCCATCTTGATACCCTTGAAACTTGTCACCATTTAGTTTGGAATTGTTTCCTTGAGGAGTTACTCTGTGGAAAGGCACCTGATACCTGGTGCCATGGGAATACCAGCATAGTTACCTTCTTCATATGTGCATGTATTTGCTTAATGCTGGTCAATGTATGAGCTTGGACAAATTCTTCATTTTGAGTATGGATTGTAATGAGAATAACTAAAGAGATTCTAACCAATGATTTTCAAACTTTAGATCTCATTCTCCTAGTGTCTCTTTAAAAGGAGATGATTTTGAGTAGAGCTAGTGATGAGTACTTCTTTGTTTTCTGTTTTGTAAACACACAGAATTAGTGCAAGGCTGATGCATTTTTCAGGGCTTTTAATGCAAGTAGGAGCTGAAGTGATGTGGTCAGTAATAAAAAGTCCATTCAGCACTGCTACGGAGGGCAAGTCAGATTGTTCTCATCGGTCTAGCAAGTTCTGCTGTGTCTAAAAATTGTTGCATCCATTGACTAAAGCTTTACCTGTAGGAAGAAGAGGAATCTAATTCCAAGAACCAGCGAAATTACTGGCTTCAGGACTGTGTGTTGTCCTTGTCACCAACCAATGACCTGATGGTAATAGCTAATGAACAGAAAGCAGTCTTTTTAGTCCGTAAGTATCCATTCCACTGAGTGTTTATGCTAGGAAAATGTATAGTAACCAAAGCAAGATTTGTTTGCCCCACTCCCTTCTGTTTATCCCCCAAGTCATACCTTCAAGAATTTTGAAGTGTTCTATAGTACACAGAATTCATTTTCTAGGTGCTGCTTGTCAAGTAAATTGCTTTGTCTTTACTTCTCAGCTGTGTTTTGATCTGTGGAAACTGGTTTGTCACATAAAATGCATACATGTTATAACTGCCCAGTTGTTTTAAAATGCTCAGAGACATTGACATTAATTTTTCTCAGTAAGAAAAACTAAGGTTTTGGTTTTAGCCATTAGAAAATGCTTGACCTTAGTTTTCTTTTCCCTTTAAAAATTACCTAAGCCAGTATCCCTCTTGGAAAGGAGTATTAATGTGGATATTCTTGAAATTCCACCTCTGATAGAAAATTCTTGAATACCATCTTGAGCAATGGGTGGCTTTGTATTTTACTCTAAAGTAGGGCTCTGAGATTTTTAAAGGTATCACTAGTAATATGTGAACACTGATCAGCCAGCTGCTGTTTATAGATATGCTGTTGTTTGGGGTTCTGGTCTTTTGATAGCTGTAGTGGGTGATGTGAGGAAGATGACAGGAAACATCCTGATATGGGGACTATTATGGCATTTTAAACAAAAAATCAGAGTGTTGAAGCTCAGATGTGCATAGCTGGGCAGATTGTATTGAGTTGTCATACTGCTTTGTCATTCTCTGCAAAGCTGTCTATTCCAAACCTGCTGTAGACCAGTTGCTAATTTGTCATCAAAGTTGGAAAAACAGCAGTACTCCCCATTAAGTTCTTATTGGATCAAACATAAAAAAGTGATTTAAATCACTGGACAACTGCCTCTGATGAACTTTACAGTGACAACTGTCCCCCACTGGGCAGAAGTGTCCCTGTGCCTCAGGTTTTAGGTGTCAGACAAATGGCACACAACGCTAACTTAGTTTTGGGTGTCCATTGACACCTGAGAGATGATTCAACAATCATATGCCAGCTGTAACAGCAGCCTGTGAATTACAAATTATGGTGTCTTCTAACCTTGAATTATGAGGCAGTGATTAAAGATTGTCAGATTTAATGTGTGTACTTATGTTCTTTTTGGCAGTTAAAATTTTCTATTCATTGTAGCTCATGTTCAGTAGTGTTCCCAGAAGATTTTCCTTGCTTAGTACTTCTTTCCTAAGGATCCCTGTTTCCTGAATTCAACCTTTTAAAATTTGATGGATTACTGTATGAATATTTTTAAACAAAACTAGATTTTTCAAAATTTTAGTGTCTTATTCCATGTAAATTTCTAAGAAAACATATGAGTCCTTTAGAAAAGTCACTAAGAATATATTTTTACTTTTATGCTCTTCAAGGTTTGTAATTGGCAGTTAATCTAAGTGTAGTAGGATGTATTGTACCAAAGAGAAAAAATAAGAATAGAACTACGTTTGTGAGATGCAAAACATTGGAATTTTATAGCTGTTGTTTTTATCCTTCATGGCAGCTAAATGGAAGCACAGTGACAAGGGAAAGGAAGAAATGCAATATACTGTTGGCTGGAGTGGCGCTCTGAATGTTGAAGAAGGGTAAGTGTTGAAATGCAGCTGTGATTAAAATGTTATTTTCATGTTTAGCAATTAGTAACCTGCTTTTTACTTGTTCTCTTTTTCCTTTCATTTGAGTGCATTTGTAGTTTTATGTATATTAGTGTTGGAAACAAATAGAGTAACATGGCTCATGAGAAGCAGTATCTGCAAAGCTCACTCCTGTGTATTGCGTGGTATCACAGAACGAGTTCCTACAAATTAAAAGAATGGTTCTCTGCAAATCAGTGTATTTGTGTGTAATTTAGACATGCTTTTTATAAGTTCTTGTTCTAGAAGGGAAAAAAAGTATTTTTTGAAAAATCTTTTATAGTAGAGATTAAATTTTCTTAGGGAATGTTGCAACTGGAAATGTATGAAGTTGTTCTAGAAATACTTCTCTTCATTTTCAAAACCTCATTCAAACAAGCATGAAGTCAAGTCTCTGATCAAAATATGGTTTTGGGCTCTAAGTCACTTAGGGACTTGGAAAATTTGCTTTGGTCATACATTTGGTATTTATACATTATTTTTCCTTCATCTCTCTTCAAATTACCAGACAGATGCTTTTTTGAATCTCCCACATGGAATAAGATTTTGCACTTTGCTGGTTACATTTGCAGCCTTGAGTTGTGTCTGCCTTTGAACATGCTCCCTAATACCTTCAACCTTCTGTTTCCTGCAGGAAGTGTTGACTTCAGCTTCTCTCCAATCTGTAAAAATCATAATCCTTTTATAAAACTGCTGTTGCTATGCATTTGAAATTACCCTGACATCTTTTTGTTAAAATAAAAAAAAAATCTCTTTGAGGGTTTGTTTGTTACTACTGTTACAGCTCTGAGGGATATGCTACCCTATGAAACAGGTAGCTCTGTTTAGATAGGGGCACTTATATTCAATACATTTTGATTTATTATTTTGTGGAGTGTTAATATGTTAATTACTGTCCAACTGTCAAAAGACTTGACTGGTTTTGGTTGGTTTTTTGGTTGTAATTTTTTTTCCTTTCCCCAAAGTGGCCTTCAACTGAGAATGTTCTGTGGTGGCTAAGCTTTGCTATTGCAGAATGAGATGTCACTCAGATATTTAATGTTGCTTTGAGGATGTAATGAAATTGCAACTCATCTCAACCTTGCATTTAGAAAGCTTTCCTTCTCTAATTGTCTACCCTGCTTATTTTGTCACTCTCTGGGAAATGGAGGTGACCTGGAATGTAAATAATAAACAGTACTGCTAGCATTTATGGTGCAAGTGCTGTTTGGGATGTCGTCTTGAATTCTATGCTGTCTTGCTTCTGTTTGCCCAGACAGTATAAAACTTTGCATCATGGTAACAGTTAAATAACTTCTGAATTGAGATTCTGAGACCTCATCTGCTTGCCTTCTGCATGCTTTGCCTGTCACTGAGCATGCTCAGTTATTGCATTAACTGGGAAGACCATATTCAAATGCTCTCAAATGATAAGGCACTGAAAGGCAGTGTATATAAAATCTCCCTAATTGCATATTTCAAAAATTTATTTTGATATGTAAGGTTCAGTTAGCTCTTTTTTTTTTAAAAAAGGTGTTTTTTTATGCCATATCATTATATATCAGGAGAAATTATTTACCTTTAGGCACATGAAATTCAGCTTGAATCTGCTGAACAGTAGTGGCAGAATAATCAGTGTGTGATTTATGAAAGACAGCATTAACAAGGTACAAAAAGTCTGGGCACTCTTAATAACTTAATAACTGAAAATGTCTTTAAAATGAAGGGGCTTTTTTTGATTCTTATTGTGAATTTGATATGTGGTGTGCTGCATTAATAAATTATTAAAACTTTCAAAGTGCTGACATGGCAAGGTCTCTTGTGTGGAGTAAAATTTCAAACAAAGGAAAACCACTAATTTTGTATTTTTGTTTCTAGTGAATGTGTGAGTAGTGTATTGTGTATTCCACTGGCGAGTCAGAAGAGGTAAGGATGTATATGCATCACTAGTGTCCTTACATGACACTTTTCTATGTCTCTGGCTTAGAATGGGATTTGTTTTTAACTTGAGTGTATCTTTGTGAAACAGGAGCTCCACAGGCCGCCCTGACTGGACGTGCATCGTAGTTGGCTTCACCTCTGGCTACGTTCGGTTTTACACAGAGGTGCGTTTCTCAACAGGACAGGACAAGGGAGCTCCTGGCATAAACATCTGGGTGTTTTAAACTTTGGTCCCTACAGATCCTGCTTTTTTGCCTTCCCCAAGAAAAAGGGACAAAAATGTTCATACTTCTTATCCTTTCTTTTCTAGAGTGGAGTACTGCTTCTTGCACAGCTTTTGAATGAAGATCCTGTCCTACAGCTCAAGTGCAGAACCTATGAAATTCCCAGGCATCCTGGTGTCACAGAACAGGTTTTGTCAGATTATTTCAAAACCAAAGTGCCAGTATTATGGGATATGGAAGGGAGCATTCTCTGTGAATCCTCTGTGTCCTTTATCAATTTTTGATGGGAGGGACAATTCCTTAGAACAAGAGACCCTTAATTTCTTATTCTAGATGTATTCATAGCTGTATAGTTTGAGGATTCAGAATGTCTTTTGGAGTATTAGCTCTATAGATGTGTTCTATTTTTCTCTGTTTGCAAAGGAATATTTCATTCATTTTCTGTTTATTCATTTACATGCAAAATCATGGCAATGCATTGATGAAGGGAAAAAATGTAACTTGAGAGGTGCCAAGAGCTATTCATACTCATTCATAAGAACTTATCTTAATTATTTCACAGACAAGATAGCTAGAAATTAAAAAATATTTATAGGGCTAGGAACCTGCATGTCATTATGAGTATTTCCTGCAGAGAAGGCTCTGCAGAATTCAGACTATTTAGTAAAGAAGGCAGCTTTCTTTGCTTTTGGCTGAGTTGGCAAGCTTTATGTGGAAAATGAACAAAATCACAGAAATTTCCAAGTTTTCTTTGTACAAATACTCACATGATTTAATGTGACATTTTTGGGATCAGTTTTGAAATACAGAAGCATGAAGGAATTTGACTCTTGAATTTGTATCACCAGATTAGCATTTATGTGCCCAAGTGGTAATTCAGGCAGGCATTAATCCAGTTTCAGAATTTGGCTTCCTAAAACTGTGATATTTACTTCCTAGATGAACCTGTTTTTCTGTCGCCTTCAAAAGCTGCTGTAACTATGTATTTTCTTCCTAAGCCATAAGATATATTATGCAAACAAATTATTAAAAGAAGTAGAAAACTATGTGGCTAAAATGATTTTTGGGAGAGTTTAATGCTGAATTTCTGTAGTTTTGCCTTAGTTGCCTGTGGCTTGTTTGGTATGAACTCTATGGATGTAATCCTCATCTTTGTGTAGTTAATAGTATAAAAAACCAGAAAGTAAGCTGTTCTAACAGTAGCAGTGATCTATTTTTTGTTTCCTTTTTCTCATTTTTTCCCCAGAATGAGGAACTAAGTATCTTGTACCCAGCAGCAATTGTGACAATCGATGGCTTCAGCCTCTTCCAGTCCCTTCGTGCATGTCGCAATCAGGTAGCAAGAGGTATGTGTAAGGGGAAATGTTTATTTTTCAATCTGTTAATAGTTCTTTATTTTTTAGGAAATTTACTTAGACTAAATATAAAATCAAGGTGGAATTTAGGTCTTCCTTGCTTGTTCATTGATGCACTGACACCTACTGCATTCAGGGATATTTCTTCCTTTACAGAAAATGTTCCCAGAGCCCTAGTTGTCCAAGTAGTATTGACTGTCTTCTACATGCTCACCATAATACTGTACGCTGGTTTTGGCTGAGATAGAGTTGATTTTTTTTCTAGTCGCTGGTATGGGGCTGTTTTTGGATTTGTGATGAAAACAGCACTGATAGCTTGCTCATGTTTTAGCTGCTGTGGAACAGTGCTTACTCAGTGTCAAGGGTTTTTTTTGTTTTTCACATTGCCCTGACAATGTGCAGGCTGGGGGTTCCCAGAAATTGGGAGAGACACAGCTGGGACAGCTGCCCCCAACTGACCAAAGGTATATTCTGTGCCATATGATGATGCTCCTGGAAATAAAAGCTGGGAAAAGAAAAGGAGGAAGGGGGAATCTTCAGTTATGGCATTCGACTTCCCAAGCAACTCTTATGTGTGATAAAGCCCTGCGTTCATGGAAGTAGCTAAATACCTGCCTGCTGATGTGAAGTAGTGAAGAAAATTTACTATTTTGCTTTGTTTGCACGCTGTCTTTATCTCAACCCACAACTGTTCTCACTTTTACTCTTCTGACTGTCTTCCTCATCCCACTAGGAGGGAGTGAGTGAGCTGCTGTGTGGTGTTAATGCCCACTGGCATTAAGCCACTGCATACTGCTGAAGTGCTTCTTAGCATGTCACTGTCAGTGGAATGTTCTTCTTCCCAAGAAAGACTTTATGGGAAATGATAATGCTGGGATGATGGCAGTGGTAGTCCCTGCTCTTTGTGTTCATGTCTAAGAGCTTTTCATATCTTGTTTGATTGTGCAGACTTAGATCCTTTTCCTTTACTACAGTGCCTGTTCATATTCTAATTTGGAAACAAGCTCAGTTTCCAGGGGGTAGAGTAGAATTATGTGACAGTACTGTGTGATAGATGGCACAAGGATGGTGTTGAGAAGGACTCAAAGCTTGTTGCAATATCTGCAGCTGGAGTGCTGTATCTTCCTTCGTTCTTGATCATTTGTATTTGGGGTAATAGACATTTTCAAAGTGACACTCACTGGTTTAGTCTTACCACTGTTCTTACCTCCCACTGTTACATATCTAGTGAGTGTTCTGACTTTGCAAATACTTGGGTGGAAAAGTTTCCACTTAAACATGCCCAAACCACAGAAATCAATTGTAGTAACGTTTTAAAATTGTACAGAGTATTATACCATAATAGCTAGTAAATACTATCTGCAAGTACAAAATATATTTATGATGGAATATCATGTGCAGTTTTCATCAGTTAATTTTTAAAAATGTTTTAATTTGATGATGGTAAGGATTTCAAAAGGCCATTTTAACAGATGCTGCAATGCATGTTAACTTAAAACTAGGTTATTTTGTGTCTTCAGATTGCATAATGTGTTTTTTTTCCTCTCTGTTGTGCTATTCCTTTGTCTTTGACTCAGTAGAAATTTTTTTGTGCTTTATCAACTTTTGTCAGCTGCAGCATCTGGCAATGAGAATGTTCAACCTCCACCACTGGCTTACAAGAAATGGGGTTTGCAAGACGTGGATACGATTGTTGACCATGCTAGTATAGGTAAGCATTTCTGTTTAGTTTCAAGTATTGTAAAAAATGAAATTCATAGTTTTGTGCAGTTAAATTCTGGTTGAGAGCACTTAGTGATACTGGTTGGATAGTAGTACATAGTGAGTGAAGGCTGTCATAGTGAATGATCTCATAAACCACTATCAAAAATATTTTTGATTTTCTTTTTTAGTCTGATTGAGTCTTCCCTCTTACAGCTGTAACTGTATTGTTCTTTGTTGCTTGGTAAGAAACAGCTGAGAGAGGCCAGATCAGATGCAGTTATTTCCATTTCTGTCAGGTGAAAGAACTGTCTGGCAGGCAGGTTAAGACCGGTGTGGGTCTTTCCTGAGTCTAGCACATAAGGAAATTTAAATTTGAGATGCTTCCTTTCCAAAAAGGACAAATTGACTGATAGACTGTCAAAGACTTTTACCCTTCAGGAATTGGCAGAAGCCTCGGTTCTTGTCAGAGAGGCATATCTGAGGGATAGTAAGCTTAGTTTCTCTTCCACCCTTTCTACAAAAGCAGCTAAGAGGTCAGAAGGCTGCTGTCAAGGCAGGTGAAGTGAGTTTGGTACGTGTATTTTTGCTGCTGAACTCTGCTGAATTTTTTTTCTTCTAAACGAACCATGTGTGCTTTATAGTTAACCCAAGTCCGTTAGGTTATTTCCGCCATGTTGTTTGGCATTTCTATGGTTAAAGCTGTTCCTTTTCCCTTCCCCCTGAATGCTGGCTGGTCAGTCAAGAAGGCAGGAATATATTTATGCTTTTAGAGCAATTGCATGCCTCTGTTCTGAATGTGTAAGACATTCACTTTAATGTTTTTGTTAGGCATCATGACACTGTGTCCTTTTGATCAAATGAAGACTGCCTCCAATATAGGAGGATATAATGCAGCTATAAAAAACAGTCCACCTGCCATGTCCCAGTATGTTACTGTTGGAGCCAATCCTTTCACTGGGTTCTTTTTTGCCCTGGAGGTATGTACTACAAAGCTGACTCACTGAAACTTTGAATAATTAATCTTTCTTTTTTTCCGTATGAGTATTTCTGAAGTATTCTTATGTTCTTTTTATGTTGATATTTCCGCTTATCGATCTTCTGGAACTGGAGTGATTTGGACTGGATGTGATAGTAGTGTCTAGCATGGGTTCCTGCTACTGAGAAATTTTATTTTCTATCTTAAATTGAATGTGATAAATAATTTTTTCAAATTTGTTAATTTATTGCCAACTAATGTTTTTGAAAAATTATGTTGGTATTGTGTAAACATGCATCTTATGGATATTTGGAGGTCTTTAACCTTTGATTCAACATGACCTGAGTACATTGTAGTGATTTCTTGTAGGAGAAAACTGCAATTTGTGTTTAACTAGCATATTTACATAATTTTCTGTTGTGTGGAGGAAAAGGATGTAAGTGTAGCTGTGTCTGTATATTCAGACCCTATGGGTATGCTGTCCTTACCAGGATTGAAAGTTAATTGTAAATGCTAGAATTGGAGTTTTGGTTTTTGTACTTGCTTTCCAACAGGTTTGTGAAAAAACTGCTTACGTTGATATTTGCAAGGATGCCAAAGCCATACACCAGCCAGCTCTCTGTGATAGATGATACATGGGGGCTTTTTAACTTCTGTTGCAGACAAACATACTGAGCTACCAATGACTTTCAGAGGATTTTGAAATGGTAGAGATGTCAGAATGGCTTTTCTGGGGGCAATGAATTTAAATTTTTCAGTCTTAAAGCTATGTTTTCTGAGCTGAAAGTCCATAGGAGGCCTGAAAAACTAATCTGCATTTGAATTCAGTGTAAGAAGTATTTCTTGGCTTTCTAAAGGTTTTGTTGATTCATTTCAGGGTGATTCACAGCTATTTATTGACTTTCCAAACACTTTATTCCTGTATTTCAGGGTAGCTCACAGCCTCTGTTGTCTCATGTTGCCTTGGCAGTTGCAAGCAAGCTGACTTCAGCATTATTTAATGCTGCCAGGTAATAAAATTTTAATACTTTTTTAATTATTTTTATTTTTAGTTGTAGCTGCATAATATTTTTAGGACCATTAGCGTAATTCTTGTTATGTTCTTCTGTTGCAAGTGGTTGGCTTGGCTGGAAGAGTAAACATGAAGAAGAACCTGTCCAAAAACAGAAACCAAAGGTGGAACCTGCTACCCCGTTGGCAGTGAGGTAAGTTGGGTTTTTTCACTGTCAGTTATTTTGGATGTCTTGTGTTTTTAATTATTTAAATTATCTGAAATGTGTATAATTGATGATCACGTGACTTTAAGCAGTAATGGTAGTTTGCAGGACATTTGTTCTAAGCTTTGTTTCATTTCAGTTTATCATTCTGGAGAAATAATTATTCATCTTTCCCTTCCACTTCATGGGTCCATTGTTACTGTACAGTCATTGCATGACAAGGCAATCACTTATCCTACTTTCTGAACTCTGCTTTTTCAGTAGGACTTAGGCAGAGCTATGTTATATCTTGGTAAACAGAATGTTCTGGTTTGAAAGCAAAACCAGTGAAAGACTCCAAGTCAGAAATTAAAAGCAAAACCAAAATACATGCAATAATACAAATGAAAAAAAAACACGGACAGAGTCAGAATACAACCTGACACCCTGTTGGTCAAGGTGTTGGTAGCAGTCCAGTTGGATTGGTGGCTGCAGTCCTCCTGGAGTGGCAGATGTGGTTCTGTTGGAGCAGTGGTCCTTTAGAAAGGGTGTAGTCTTCCCCTGAAGATCCAGTGGAAAAGATGGCTGTTCCTCTGGAAATCCACTGGAAAGACTGCTTGTTCTGTCCCAGATCCCGGATTATATCCAGGTAGGGATGCTTAGCTCCTCCCCCCTGGGTGGACCATCTCACAATGGGCTGTTAACATTCTGTGAGTCACGTGGTGGGTCCAGTAAACAGAAATGGGTCCCAGAGGGAGTTATCTCTGAGTCATGTGGCAAGGCATTGATGGGCCCATGAGCAGGAGATAAGGAAAAAACAATGCTTCTCCTGGTTTCAACAGCTCTTGAGGATGGGAATAGAATACATCTTTATATTGTAACCTAGGACACAGAACAAGAGCTTTTTTCATGATTCGCTTGTTATTTTATCCATACCTTCTGTTACCTTAAAAAAAGGAGTCAAACCTCAGAAGAAAATCTAACTATTTCTGAAGAAAGGGATGTGTCTAGTGGCTTTGCTTCATTTTTATTTTTTTTAGGTTTGGACTTCCTGACTCCCGGCGCCATGGTGAAAGGATATGTCTTTCTCCATGTAACACTTTGGCAGCAGTAACAGATGAATTTGGAAGGGTTATTTTGCTGGATGTTACAAGAGGACTCGCAGTTCGCATGTGGAAAGGTATGGTACTGATATTAGTATAACAAATAATATTCTTCAAAACACTGAGGCATCTTATGTTCAGACTTAGAATTCCAAGAATTTTAGTACATTGCTTCATTACAAGCCAAAGTCAGGTGGAATATAAGTCCATAAGGGTATTTTTGCAAATCCCTGGAATACAGTTAAAATTTGGTCTGTTTGGTTTGTATTTTTTTTTGGAAGAGCTTTAGCTCTATTCAAGGTTCTTTCTGTTGATAAGCTCTAGTACCCTTTTTAATTCTGCTGAGAAGATAAACTTTGAAAAAACAGTAAGAAGACGTACAGCTTGTTAGATTCTCATTTCATCATGACGCCTGCGCAACAAGGGACTCCTCAATGTCTTGCATTGGTTTAATGTCCCGAGCACTGACCCGATGAGTTTTGGAGTTTTTAATATCTTCTTCTGAAGAATTTGTTCCTCCCCAGAGCTTTGCCAAGGGCTATGTTTGACCACTGTCTGGTGGGCCCTGTTCCAAGTCAATGGACCAGAGTTCTTTACAGGAGTCAAGAGTTGCACAGTTTGAAACAGAGCTTAAGATTACAGCTTGATGCACTAATCCTGTATTAATTTCTGCACACTAGTGACCTTCTGTCTTCTCTTACAAAGGATACCGTGACGCAGAAGTTGGTTGGATACAGACTGTGGAGGACCTTCAGGAAAGGGAAACTGAGAAGATGGATTCTTCTCCTTTTGGAAGTGCACAGGGTCCAAGCAGGGTAGCTCAGTTCCTTGTGATCTATGCTCCAAGAAGAGGCATTCTGGAAGTGTGGAGCACGCAGCAAGGACCTCGGGTTGGAGGCTTCAATGTGGGGAAATACTGCAGGTAAGAAACAGGTAGCAGGTAGGCATGGTGGCTATGCTGCTGCAATAAAGTGATATATGGCTATGCCAGGGTAAAAGTGCTAGTGCTGGCAAGAGCTTCCTGTGCTGTCCAGTGTTTCCACTGAATGCAGATTGTTGTTCTAGAGGTGGGAATATATTGTTATATTTCATCTTTAATTTACAATCTTTTCTGATAAAGGTGTTTTGCAGTTCATAAACCTTAGCTTCATAAAACTTACTGCCTCTTTATTTTGTTTGTGGATAGGGAAGGTTGCTAATTTTGGCCATTTTTTTAAAATTTCAGATTGTTGTATCCTGGTTATAAAATAATGGGTCTAAACAATGTGACCAGTCAGGGATGGCAGCCGCAGACTTACCAGATCTGCCTCGTTGATCCAGTCTCTGGAAGTGTAAAAACTGTCCATGTACCTTTCCATTTATCACTGAGGTAAGAACTTGTTATGCTCTATATAAGTAAATTAATTTCATTATTGCTTTTGGAGACAGCAATTCTGGTGTTCTTTTTCAAGCTGAATAGTACTCTGTAATAATCTCATTGGTCTGTATGGATTAACAGGATTTTATTTACTGGGATGTTACCTTAAAGTAGCATAAATAATTAAAAAAACCCACAGTTTTATTGAATTATTACTTTTAGTTCTCTTCACTCATACGATTAAAAATTATTTTCCTTCAGTGATAAAAAGAGTGAACGAGCAAAAGATATGCATCTAGTGAAGAAGTTAAATGCTTTACTCAAAGCTAAAACCTCAGATCCAGGTAGGTTCTCTTGTATAATTTCTTAAGATTGTGTTATCAAAGAGTTCTTGGATTATCTGTGTTATAAGTAAGTAACCACAAGTACAATTGTGGTGCATTCTGACCGCTCTATGTGCTATGAGCTATGATCTTTAAGTAGCTTGGGATTTCTGTTATTTTGTTTCATTTTCCTCAAGCTTATTTTGGCAGCTTTTGCAACAGTGTCTTCATCTGTGTCATAAACCCACAGGCACCTTAACTGTTGTGCGGGCTTACTTGCTCTTCAGAAGGCATTTGAGAAATATGAATTTAAATTGTGATTGTTTTATTTGCAGATTTAATTGAAGCTGAAGCAAAGGAATTAATACTTGATATCAAATATCCTGCTACAAAAAAACAGGTGAACATTTAGCGTATACTTTAATACTAGAAAAATAGTACTGCATTGTCAGAGTGCTAAATACTTCAAAATAAGTTGTTTTTGTTTGTTTTTTTTTCCCTAAAATTACTTGATGCAAATAATTGAGCTGTTTAGGGTTTCTGTGTGTTTTTGCTGGGTAGTTTTTTTTACAACATATTGACTAGAATTAACTTTGACTTGTGACTTCCCCAAGGCATGGTCCGTGAATAATAAAAAGAGAGAAGACCTTTCTGTAGGAACAAATTATGCCACAAGTATATGTGAAGGTGAAATACAGATGAAAAATTGTGGTCAAAGTTGTGCTATTGTTGGCTTAAATTGTATGTTTTTACAATGAGATTAAGTGAATGTTTAATTCTCTTGAAAATCTGCTTAACAGGCTTTGGAAAGTATATTGACAAGCGAACGCGTGCCACTTTCATCTCTCACAAACATCACTCAGACATTAATGGATAATTTAAAAAAACAGGGTAGGTGGATATTTATTTTGCAAATATAGAGAGGTATTTGCACTTTGTCTGCACTGCTGTAAGACTATTACTATTATAGAAATGTTCTGTTCCACAGGGAGACCAGGCTTGGTCTGCATAGTTTCAGTGCTAGATATCGCAGGATGTTGCTTTTGTAGGTCTTTATTTAATGCAGACTACAAATAGCTTGCTGGTAAGTATGTTTGGCTAAGCTTACTGGGTGCCTAGTAACTTGTGATTATGTTTTTTTTTTAAAAAACCGACAAAACAAACTCAACAAAATTGGTCTGGGTACTTGTGTCCTGTAAAAGCATCCTTTAGAAAGAAGGTTCATAGGCTTTTGCCTATAAATGTTTTAATTTATTCTCTCTCCAAAAAGGAAGTGAAGATGTGGCATGATCTGTGAATTTTAATGTACTTGAAGCACAAAATCTTTATCACTGTGAATCTGAGCTGTGACCACATCTAGTATCTTTTTTTGGTAAACTTTGTGGAAATTTACCAAATACTTCATGTTTTGGTAGAGATTTCAGAGCTTATGTCTGGAAATGCCATTGCCAATTCAAAATCTTGTTGCTGAAAATCAAAGAAATCTCTCCTTCATTTCTATCAGTGGTAGTTTCTTTTTATGGTTTTCTTGAAGTACATAAAGGAGATTGAGACCACACATGTAGTTCTCTACCTAAATTTTCTACCTCATTCTAAATCAATAGTATTACCCATTTCTTTTAGAACTCCTAAAACATCCAAAGGAAAACAGAAACATGACTTTTAATTCTGAAGAGAGGATAACAGGGTAGTATATTTCCTAAGGTCTGTGTGTTTGTGCATCTTTCATCATTAATCTCTTGTCAAACATAACATTATTTCTCCACAGTCACAATATACAGCAAACTTGACTGATTTTCCAGCCTTCTAATTTCACAAGAATAGTGTTTTATTTCTCCACTTCTGTCTAGTAGGTAAAAGATAATATGAGGCAGATCCTGGGCTCTGTGAATGCTGTGGTTGTGAATTCAAGGTCAAGTGGTTCTGTGACAAACTCTGTGTTTTTCTCTTTTTTTGGTAGGATTTTAATAGCAATGTATCAAAAGTATTTAGGGGTTTGTAAATGAAAATCATGTTTAGAAGCAGCTTTAGGTGAAAATTATGCATTCAGTGGAATCTTTTGTATAGAAAGCCTTCCTGAGAGATTGTAAAATGACCTTTCTTTCAAGACTAATAAGCTGCAATAAAAGGGGGTTTTTTTGGACATGTTGGTGTTAGTTTTTTATGTTGTTTGCTTTAAGTGTTACGGGAATTTGAATGTCAATAGATACATGAAATTTCTGAGACTAAGATTGCAAAAATACAGAAGGCAGTGTCTTTCTGAGGTGAAATTTAATTCATGTCAGTAGTTATCAAGCCTTCTTCAGATGAGAGGAATATGCTTAAAGTGTCAGAATGGTTAAAATATTGTAGTTTGTTATTCTTGATGAAAGAAAACTGGAACTGTTTTTCAGTTTTTGACAGTCTGTGGTTTGGCTTTAAACCAGAAGACAATAGATTTGTCTTTGTTCAGTTTCACGTTGTCAACCTCCGGTTTTAAAACAAGCTTCATAGCTTTCTTTAATACCTCTTGTAAAAATAATTCTTATTTTATGCTGCTCTGAATTGAATGTAATGATTGCAAACAACAGTGCATCAAAAAATTACAGTGAGTTTCAGAAATCCTCCAGTTCTGTGTGTGTGTTTCACTATTCCAGGCTATATGTTCAAGTTCAAGTGCAGTTTTATTTCTCCTCAGAGCTGGAGTGTGTGGATGAAGGACTGCTGCAGTTCTGTGCAAACAAGTTAAAGCTATTACATCTTTATGAACTGGTTAGCAAACTAAATTCCCAGAGCATACAGAAAGAGACTTCACCTTCAGATAATGTGAGTAAATTGAAAATTCAGTTGTCTTTTAAATTCAAGTGATGATTTAAGCATAAGAATATGTTTTCAAAGCCTCAGATAAAGTAGGTAGGTAAGCAAGTTCCCCTTTTTGTGCTGCAGCTTTTAATGAGGTAATTACTTATAATACCTTCCCTTCAGCCTCTTACAAGTGTCTGGTAATTAATCTACCTAATATTCTTTAGGAGACACAAAGTTGAGATACAAGTGGAAATAAAATCACAGTCTCCTGTTTTTAGTTCTTTATTCAAAAAACTGGTACGTGGTGTGTTCTTCGCTTTGATTTTGGAGGGATATTTTGGGACCCGTAGAAGTTAAAAATTTTGATGCTTGCATAATTTGGCTTGCTTTTGTAAAGCTGCTTATGTATTAACAAAACCATACTGGTATTTTATAGGCTTGTTTACTTGATGGGCGATTGTTATGCTATGGGCAGAATCTAAAAATGGGAAATGCATCTGTTCTGGTCCTTAAAAAGGAAGCTAGACAAGCTCTTCATTTGAGCAATGTGAATAACTGATTTGGAGATTATTTTAGCCCTTCTCAAAGATGTTTTTAATGTTGGAAATTGAATATTTTGATTCTTCTGGCTTATTTTTTCATTTTTACTATGTTTTGAAAACTATCTGCTTGTATAAGTCATTTCTGAGATGAGATTTTTTTTTGCTTTTAAGGACTTGGCTAAACTGCTTCGTCTTGAAGAAAAAGATTTTCATAGGCTTGAAAGTTTACTGGAGAACTACAAGAAAGAAAATACTCAAACTACCACTCAGTTGACTGATGTGAAGGATGACGTGTCTGTGAAAATATTCTTAGAATATCTAGAATATGAAAAGGATGTGATTACTGTGAAAAATATGGAAGATGGAGAATATGTGGCTTTAGGTAAGAGCTGTTGAGCTCTGTTACATTACTCAGACTGATTTTAATCTAAGATGGTATAAATATTTTAGCCCTAATTTGAGGCCTTAGCGACAAAGTAGTGTGTAACTGCTTCTTTTAGACGCTTACCTTTAGCTGGAGGACAAGTCTTTTGCGTGAATGACTATTAATACAAGTTAACTGCATGTGTGGATACAATTATCCTAAAGCCATGTAACCACTGTTCATTCATTTATTAACACCCCAAAATGGGCAGTAGTAACTGGATACTTCACAGAGCAGCTGTACCCTGCTGCTTCTTTCATGTTCTCAGCACTCTAAGAATTGAGTTAATGGCAGGACTGACTTTAGCCTCAGAGATGAGGGAGCTGACCAGAGGCAGCACAAGGCCATTAGGTGAGGCAACAAGGAGCCCTAATTTGTGGAGTTGAGATTTTCTATAAGGTCCCTCTAAAATGTCCAATGATTTAATTTAGTCCGTGGCTGTGGGCTCCATCTGTCGTAGTAGTCTTCTAGGGCAGAAGTGGTGTGTGGTGTTGGATTGTTGCATGCTGAAAGCAGTTCTGGTTCCATCACTGCTGTGCTTGTCATGTTATACCATCACTGAACTTTGGCAGATTCGTCAAAATTAAATTGTCATTAATCTTGGTAACGTTTATTGTAATACCATTGATACGGCAGATAGCATAGCAGTGATGACATACAATCCATAGCAGTGATGCCATACAGTATTATATAGGAATTACCATACAATTCAAGTCATTGTGTGTTCTCATCCAGAATCAAATTCCTTTGAGGTACACATCAGACTTCCCCAAGTGCATCCAGGTCCTTTAGCAAAAGCAGTTCCACAAATGGGAGAGAGGAGCAACATAAACTCTGTTCTGCAGTGTATTTTTATCCCTTTCTATTGTACAATAGAGTTTTGATTGGGCAGGGCTGTTTGATTGGCAGATCCCATAGTGCTGACCAACCAAGTGACCTTAGCTGCCTCTGTATCCCAATGTTAGAATGTCTTAGCACCCACTGCATTCCATATACCCTTTAAAAGCCCATTGCATCTTTCAGTCTTTACAAAGGGTGGGTTCAACCTGTTCTGTACAGTCTGGATCAGTCTGCTTGCCTGGGAGATGTGTAAAGCATTCCTTAAAAGGATACCTTACCTTTACACCTGGGAGGAGTTGCCTCTAGAGGCTGAGGATTTCTGCCCCTTTTCCAATTCTGTTGTCAATGCCTTCTTCTCTAGAAAGGGATCCCAGTTCTTTGGCTTCCTTACCCTCTCATTTCAGGCTATTGGCCCTGTTATCCCAACATAAGAACAGCTAAATGACAGCCTACTCACCTGGATTTTGGCTGAAATCTTCACGGATATCTTGCAGCTCCCTCAGGGATAGAGATTTTTTGATTACTGCCTTGTTTACCAATTCTTCCTCTTCTTCCTACCTGAGTAGTGAACACCTCATTCTACTGCTCTCATGCTGGTCCTACTTTGGAGTAACCTCCCTCATCCACCTCCTTCTCCTATTCCTCTTAGTGAGCTCACTTTCACTTCCAGTATTTCTTCTTGTATAGAGTTGTCAGTGATTTCAGTGTCCGGTTGTTTCTGTAGCTCAGCCACAGTGCAGGTTGCTGGGCTCCAAGTAGCCACAGTACATGTCACTTTGCCATCAGATCCAGAGGCCTTCTCTCTGACTATACCGAGGAGTGTTGAGCAGAATTATTGTAATTCGGGGGAGGAAGGCATTTCCCTCTGGATGGGCCCTTGGAGGAGCAAAAGTATAATTGCGAATCCCTCCCGCTGCACGGCGCCCCAGGGCCGGAGTCGGTGGCCAAAGGCAGCTCAGTGTCACGGCAGAGATCTTACGTGCCATGAGCCAGCGTTACACAGTACCTGATAACCCAAACCAAACCCGCAGGGGTGATAGAGCACAACAGAGAATATTTACAGCAATTTACACTTCACGCTGCTCTGGCAGCAAATCTGTGAGTATTGTGACCACTGGCTATTAAAGTAATGTAATCAGTGCTTATGACAAGTTTGTTTCAACATGCTCTGGTCAGATCTGTCTTTATCTCAACTCTCTGTGTCCCTTGTTGGGCATCAGAAAAGACTGTTGCAGTTTAAGCTGGCAGGCAGGTGAGAACCAGGTGATCCCAAATGTAACCTGTTCTTTTGTAATGCACTCACTGGGACCTGATCAATAGATTGCCTTTTGTCTAAGTGTAAGGAGAGGGATTGTGGTTTTAGATAATGTTCATAATGTCAACTAATTCTTGCTTCAGGCAACTTTTTCTTCTGGAAATGTTTGTGTGGGGAGAGTTCCACAGAGGAAATGTGCCATGCACTGGAATCAGCAGGTTTTAGCCCACAAACCTTGTTGGTAAGATGTTTATTACGTGCTTCAAAACTTTGATTTAGTATTATGAAAACAAAAAATTGAAAGGAAAATTTCTGGCTGTTGACTTTTGTATTACTGCTATATTTAGGCTGTGTTCAAATACCCCCATATTCAGTTCTGTAGTTACTCATATTTGCATTTCCCAGTTAAGTGATATCAAAGAAAAAAAAAAGAAAATATTCTAGTAGAAAATGTGGGTGTTCTAGTGGGAATGTCTAAAATATTCATTAAGAACTACAAGTGTTCTAAATTTTCAACTATAATACTAACTCGTAATGTTTGCCAAGTTGAGCTTTCAAAAAATAGTGTTTTCTAGAATATCTTCCTAATTAAATGTACTGATTGTATTATTTAATTTCAATATCTGTCACAGAGTGCGTTGTGTTGTGTATTTTTAACTTGTACTGTTAATGTAATGGTTCCTGAATATGACATTTTTACTTTGTGACATAAAACTTGTTGGAGAAACTGTTTGCATTAGGTGTGTTGCAATATTAGAGTTTCATTTTACTGCTTCAATTCCATATTCTCTTTTTTTACAGTCACTCCTTCTCAATTTATGGCTTTCCAAGGAAAAAGATATTCTAGACAAACCAGATTCTGTCAGTTGCCTTCACACTATGCTGTCACTTCTGAGCAAAATGAAAGGTGAGATGTGTGTTTAAAATACTCAAAGGCAACTGTTGTTATTATTAGAATTTTGCTACTCTGACTAGAGTCTATTATTACTTTGGGTTTCCCCTCCTCACAAATTATGCAGCAAAACTTAATGCTGCATGTTCATGGACTAACTAATCGTGCCATGTTTTCACTCTCACTCTACACTAAGTTGACACAACTCCTATTTGGCACCAGAATGTGGCTGTCCAGCTCGCTTTCCTAACATTTTTTGAATGTTTAGTCCCATCTCTTTAATTTGTGCTGATTGGCTCTCAGACATTCTTTACTTTACTGTTAATTTAGCAGCATTTGTAACTTGAGTACTCTATAAAGTCAGTTTGCCATAATTTGGAGTAGGTTGTACCTATGTTGTACATATGAATAAATGCTGATTCTACCTCACACACAGCTGCTGTGGATAAATCTGTGCCAGGTTCCCTGATTGTCTGCTTCTCCATAGAGCAGCATTATCAGCTTGAAACGGGAAGCATGAAGAAGCTACTGTTGCTGTTTGAGTAAATTGATGCTGCTGAACACAAGGCAGCCTGAAGGGAGACAGCTTGAGTGCTTTGAATATGTGTGGCATCTTGAAATCACAACTGAATCTGTCTGCATTGTGAAGTATAACATAAAGATCCCTTTATCCCTTAGATCTTAGATCTTTTACGCATGCAGCAGGTTTGCTACCTCGTGGTTCAGATCTGTTGTCTGTTTGCCACAAATGAGTTTTGAGAATGAGTAATTCACCTTCTATTTTAAACTTGAGTTGCAATCCGAGAACCCGTGTGCTAAATATCTGGAAAATGATCATGTAGAGTAATCAGCAATTGCTTTTTGTGGACAAGCTGTGTTCACAAGTGCTGGTTCCTGGGTTGGTTGCTCCTGCACAGTGACCCCAGCTGAGTTTTCCACTCTCCCTTTGCCTCCAGTCGCTATAGACGAGACGTGGGACACGCAGTCGGTGTCCCCCTGGTGGCAGCAGATGCGCACGGCCTGCATCCAGTCTGAAAGCAGCGCGGCTGCCCTGCTGTCCGCGCACGTGGGACACTCTGTAACCGCAGAGGTAATCGACAGCGTGACTGAGAAAAAGGTAACTCATCTCACACCTCCCCTTCTCTGCTAGTTACTGTATCGCTTTCCTGCAACTGTCCTGGTAACAGTAACATCCTCAGCATTTGCCCTCACTCCAACCTGGGCGCAGGCCTGACATCCTGCAAGCCTGAAAATTTGCATTCATAGTTGAAGAACATTATGCTGAGATGAATTAATGATATGTTACGATAATTTACTAAACTTATTTAAATATGGGAACTGTACATTGAGTTTCTCTCTCAATAGCAAATGATGTTGATGAACTTAAAGCCTACACACTTTCCACATAAGTTTGAGAAGTCTACTGAACTTTGGATGGCAAACCTGTTTTAACATAGTTGAGATTTTTCTAAGTAACCGTTGAATTTTTATAGTACCTATGTTACTGTCCCTTCTTAACATGATGCATGCTTGGTTTTCTTGGCAGTAAATACCTTTACCAAGTTGTGATTAAGGCTGTAAAACTGCACACAGCATTTCAATTCAACATGGCAAGCATTATTTAATTTCCAAATAGCACCAGGCAGATATGTCTGAATTAGATTAGGTGGGATGTAGGTAGTGTTCAATCTTGTAAATAGAACCAGAGCATGGTTTGGCTTGGAAGGCACTTTAAAGATGGTCTGATTTCAGTCCCTGCTGCCCTGAGAAGGGACACCTCCCACTAGGCCAAGAGCATCATTATCCTGGCCTTGAACTCCCTGGGGTAGGGGCATCCACAACTTCCCTGGGCAACCTGTACCTACCACCCTCACAGTAAAGAATTTCTTCCTAGTAGCCAATCTAAACCTCCTTATTTGTCTTTAAAGCCATTCCCCCTTGTCCTGTCACTACCTGCCCTTGTAAAAAGTCCCTTTCCCGTAGACCCCTTTTAGGTACTGGAAGGCTGCAGTAAGGGCACCCTTGAGCCTTTTCTCTTTTTGGCTGAGCAGCCCAGCTCTCTCAGCCTGTCTTCACAGGAGAGATGCCCCAGCACCCTAATTGTGTCTGCCTTATGAATTTTAACTAGAAGAACCGGAAGTGTTTCAGTATTTTTGCACACTCACCTCAACTATTGCAGTTCTGTTTATCAGAATGGTCAGTATTGCAAAATAGAGATGTTGATATGTTGCAACATATTATCCTTTACCTACATGCCTTTGTCCCTTTTTCTTCTGTTCTGCTTTAAAAAAAAAAAAGGTAACAGATTTATTTCCTTCAAGATTTCCATTCCATAAATCCATGTATCTTCCCCCCCTTTCTTTCCCTACAAATCTGGAAAGATTCTTGGGTTTCCTGGCAAAGCATTTGCTGATAAACATGAGAATTAACAAAATAGTGCACAGAACTGCCATGTGGTGTGATCCAATATTTCTGGGTACGTGATCCATATTTTTTTATGTGATAGGAAATGGAAATGTAGGTGGATTAATCATGTATTTGGGGAAGGTTTATATAGTGGAGGATTTAAAATTAAATATTTTTAAGGGATTCTAACCCACTTTTTAGCTAAATATGAACTTAAAAATGGGACTGTGAGATGATTCTTCAGGTCCTTTTATTTCCTTTAGGCTTTTATTTAAGAATGTGTGTAACTTGTGAGCAGTGTGGGATGTTAATTGAACTTTGCAAAATAGTTAATGCATACTTTGAAGTAAATTATTCTTTAAAATGCATTAGTTCTTGGGATATAGTTTTGAATTTTAATCCTATGCATTTTTTATGAACAAAATTGTGGTGCTTTAAAATGAACAGACCTAAAGCAATTCATATCTTCTGTTAGTTTTCCCAAATAATGGTAGGTTCAGACACAGAATCCTGGGAAGCACTCTCCCTTGATACTGAATATTGGAAACTTCTTCTGAAACAGTTAGAGGATTGCCTGATACTTCAAACACTACTGCACAGCAAGGTGACCAAAAGGACAAAAAGAGTTTCATCACTCCAGACTGAGCCTTTGGGTCAACTGTCTGTTAAGAAACTGCTTGAAGCTGGAAAAGGTACATTTCTTTTTCTTGGAGAGGTTGTTGATTTTCTTTCTAATAGACTTGTGAGCCATCCTTACCTATTTAATGATGTACTCTGCACTGAAAATTGTCTTGCTGGATACCATTCTTAATTTAAAAAGCAATGCAAATCATGTAGAACAGTGCTTTAAAATTGTTAAAAGCTATTACTGTAAGGACTGCATTGTAAGTTTCTGATCAGTAGGTTAGGAAATTTTTTAATTAGTAGTTACCTGTATGTAATTAAAGGTAGTAGTTAAAAACCCTATATGGCCTCTTGTCCTTAGATTGTGAACCATAAATAATCTGCAATACATTGATTTTACCTCTTACTTTTCTTTTCAACGTCCTAGGAGGTATTGCTGACACTGTAGCAAAATGGGTTTTTAGGCAAGGTTTCAGTCCAATTATACTGAATGTGGCCCAGTACAAAAACACTACAGACAGTGCTGAAGAATCTGTAGAAATGCATAATAACCTCTTTCTTGAGGAACCAGAAGCAGCGACAGGCTTGGAAAGAATCCTAGGTAAGAAAATAATGTTAATTTTTGAAATTATAAAAGTCTGCAGAGACTGTTGTTGTGAAGTAGCAGAAATTTTAGTGGGAAGAGGTCTGTCTTCTAACTTCAAATTTTGTTTTTCTAGAGCTGCTGCAAGTAGCATATCAGCAATTTCCATGTAGTCTTGAAGTGGACATACTCCATGCACATTGCTCTTGGGAATGTATAGTGCAGTGGAATAAAGACCCAGAGGTAAGAAAGTGTCTTTTGCAGGGAATAATGGTTAAGATCAATTCGATAGAAGGAGCTTTACGAGTTTCTGGTAGTTCAGCAAAACATCAACTAATAAGACTGTCTTTGAAAGCAGTTACTAGGTGCAATTTTGCTCTGGCAAGTGGAAGTTGAATTGAGAAAACTGGAGTATGTCCTGAGGCTGAATGGCATGTCACTGAACATTTCTAGGCTCTCAGATTCTCAATACTGGGAGTCGGGAAACTGGGTTCAGTTTGAAAAAGGTTTTTGGCTGTTTGTACTGGAGATACAAAACAGTTTCAGTACTCCAAAATAGAGGCATATTTTTCTCTGTTCTAAATATGTTCAAACAAGTCACAGAATACTAAAATTTTTAGAACCCATTCTGTTGTGGGAGGAAAGAGGGATTTCTTGAATGTTCTCAGATTCCCTGGCCACTGCTGGCAGTTGTCATAAGAAAGAAAACAAAAAATTTCCTTTTTTCTGCTCCTGTCCTTTAGTTTCTGTAAGGGAAAATGTTGTGTTAAGTTCAGATGATGTTAAAAGTTAAATTAGAACTCCTTAGAGCTGTGCCACATCACTTGATGTAGAATAGAATGTTCGTCTGAGACTTGTTAAGAACCTACTCCATCATAGCAAAATTGAGTAAAAATTACTCTATCAGAAATTGATTTGTATTTGAAAAATTATTGTAGTTAGTGGAGGTGCCTTTCAGCAAAGAGTATGGTAGTGGTACTTATACTAAAAAAACCCTGAAATTACAGTTGGCTTCATGATGACTGAAACAAACTGCCATGCACACATGTTTGTCTGATCCTGGTAGAGAAGATTGCTATAGCTGAATTATTTAGTAGTTTTATAACTGTTAAAGCTTTAAAATAGTCTACCTGGGCCCTTTAAGAATTAGTGATTTACATTTAAAGCAAGTTTTGAATAATGTATTAACTTGTACTTTCATTTATTTTTTTCCATAAGGAAGCATGTTTTCTCAATAGGTCTATAGATCATCTAAGATGCATCATTAATGCTCACATTCAGCATGGTAAGTACAAAACTCTTCGTAAAAATTATCTTTGTTGAAATTGTAAAACAGATTGGATGTTTGACTAAAGTAAATTAATGCTGCTCATAATAGCGATGGCCATTTTGTCTTAAAACCACCAAATCACCCCAAAACTTTCTGCTGACATCCACACTTCTCTCTTCCTTGGTGAAATGGAGTTTCCATCACAACTGTGAAAATAAGTTAATTAGATAAAGTTAATGTGTTCAACTAATAGCATTTTAAAATAAAATTGCTCTGAAATGAATTTTTGCTTATATTTAAATAGTGGAACATCAGTTGCAGTCAGTTACTTTTCATGCATACTGATACCCTGTTTCAATGAAGGTGATGACCATTTTCTTTTTTGTAGGCTCTTTATGTATGTAAATAAGGTGTTCTCTTGATGTGTTTAACTTAACTTAAAATGTTTAACCCAGTCTGCATAATAAAATATTGTTAACAAGTTATTAATTGCACTTACGTGTGTATTTGATCAGCAGTGTAATCTCCTCCTGAGAAATCTAAACTCAAGTATAAAACAGTGAGGATAATTCACAATTCCTTCTTGTTTTGTTCACCGTCTTATAAGATCCATTTTCTATTCACCTGGAGTTTACAAGTCTGTGATTGTTCTAGGTATTGCTCTGATGATGTGGAATACATTCATAGTAAAAAGGCTTTCCTCTGCCACATATCTTATGGACAAGGTGAGCGCAGTGAATTTGCTCTCCTGTCTTGTCTTCCTTCTCCTTTGATCCTCTCATTTTCTGCCTTTGCTTTTTGTTTAGCTCTCTAAGAACTGGAGAATATCCTCTTCCCCATTCCTTCCAGCAAATAGGCTCAGTTGTGTACAGTCGTAGGAGGTGTTGCTTTTGCAAAAACCCTTTTCCAGTTTTCCTGCATGTGTTTATGCAAATCCTTCACCATAACCCTTCTACCTGAGTTAACACCTGCAGGAGAGGAGAGAAAGGTTTTTATTAAGTAACTGGTTTCTTTGTAATATCATGCTTGGTGTTACAGCTTTACTTCTGCATTCTGGAAATCCCTGGGAATTTCTTAGCTGTCTCTGAGATTTGAATGAGGACCTTATTTCAAATCCTAGGCTTTAAGAAGGATGAACTAAATATGGGCATCAAAGATGTTAATTCCTTTACAATCTATATCAAGTCTTTTATTGAAAACAAGATATGCAATGAGCTGCATCATGTAGCTGTATTTGAGCTATTTTCTCATTTTATATTGGGAAAATAGTAACAAAAAGTTAAAATGTGGGTAACAGATATCATAATGAAAATTTAGTTGTCATACATTTTAACATTTTACCTTTTTTTGTTTGTTTGTTTTTTGTAAAAACAGGTTGGAAAAGCTCCAAAGGACCGATTATGCAGACGGGCAAGTAATACTACTTTTGTCTGAGTGGGAAGAATTAATTAGAAATGCCTTAAATTGAATACTGGCTTGTGATTTATTTTTGAAAGTTTAAAGAAAAATTGAAAATGTAGCCCTAGAAAAAATGTTACAAATTTTAAGTAGTATAAATTAATTTTTATCTGATAAAGCAGATTAGAACTGTAGAGGGTAGGCTTGAGACTATAAGATGACAAATTACTGTTGCTTTTCATGCATAAAATCATTAGTTAAAATTTCTTTGGAAGACAACTGATATGATCAGAAAATTAAATTTATTAGGTGGCATTACTTGATTCAGTCTTCATTGGAGATACAGTATTGTAAATGGCTACATTTACTTTATTCCAAATTCTCCTGTTAATTCTTTGTTGTACTTCAGTAGGTATTTGTTTTCATTTAAATATAACAGGTTAAGAAACTGAGCTGAACTATGTATTTCATGTCAACAACTGTCTTCTCAGACATAAATAGCTTATGAAAGCCTGTTTCAATTCCAGCTGATAAAATTTAAATCTTACTGTTTGTTATCAGGATGTAGGGATGAGTGACACAGCAATGACAGCTTTTCTTGGCTGCTGTTCAGAACTTCTACAAACTTTGCTAGAGGTAAATTTTTATTTTTCCCATTGAAAGTAAGGAACTGGTGGGTTAAAATCTATTTTTGAAGACTGTGATTATAGTAATTTCTGTCCTGTTCAGTTCAGATAAATGTTAATGATATTCTAAACAACATGAAGTTTTCTTTTTAATTTCACTGCAGAGCAGGCCAGTGTAGGAGGTTTTTAGTGTGTGACTGCTCTGGTGTGTTGCTTGGCAGGCAGACGTGAGCAGTGATGAGATGCAGGCCCCTGTGCTGGACACTGAGGACGCCTGGGTGTCGGTGGAGGGCCCGGTGTCCATCGTGGAGCTGGCCCTGGAGCAGAAGAACATCCACTACCCGCTGGTAGAGCACCAGTTTGTGCTCTGCACCATCCTCTACGCCATCATGAGGCTTTCACTCAAGGGTGTGAAGCCACTGTCACTGTTTGACAGCAAGGTATAGCTTAGAAAGCAGATAATGAAATACTGCCTTAATTAATACTCCCTTCCTCTTGGTATCTGGGATATTTGCTGGCTTTCAGTCTTCAAACAGTTCCTGCACGATTTTATGAAAGTCTTTAATCCACTGTGGTGCATTGACAAAATTGTCACCAGAATTCAGGCCAGAGACTCAAACTTGGTGAGCTTCCTTATGAATAAAAGATTTGTAGTGACCTCAGTTGCATGAAGATCAGCTCTTTAATTATTAGCTGGCCTGAAAATACTGCATGGTCAGAACACTGGATAACAGGTTTTTCTGGTTGCTTTGAGAAGTGCCAGACCAGTGGAAACATAAGTATTTAAATGTCAGAAATGTTATTAGTGCCACTGTTGTATCCATTATTGCTCATGATTTTATTGCAGAATTCCCAGCATCTCAAAAAGAATGAACAATTTTTCATTTAACCCATACAAACTACTTTGAAAAGTCACTGCATTTAAAATGCAGTATGTTACAATCAGAGCTTGATCCTGATACCAGAAATTGAGCTTTCCTCCTCCTATCATAACCACACTTCGATTCTAAGAGAATTTAAACACAAAGTACTTGTGTAGACTGTGGTTTAATTCCTGCTGTGGAGAAAATAGTTTAGTGCTGTAACACTGTTTAGCTTTTGTCCTAAATGATTTACTGGAAATTTATAAATGCAGAATGTTACTTTCCTTTTGATGTAGGCTCTTGTCTGCAAGATCTCATCAAGCATTTGAGTCTGATTTTAGCATTTTACCACAGGTCAAATTCCATTGGTTTTGTATTTTTTTTGTTTATCTGTTAGGAGAAAACATTATACTACCTTTTGTATTTAAGAGTGCATATTATGGCTTAAGTAAAATCAAATCCTGTTCCTGTGCCTCCATTCTTCTACATACAACTATTACTAGTAGCCATTCTCTTTCTGTCTTCGCTTACTCAAGGTCTCCATTTGCTCTGTGAGTAGATGCAGTACGAAAATAATTTAAGAAATAAGTGGGCTGTTTAGAGTTGGGTCAGAGTGGATTTGTAGTATTGCCTGAGACCTGTCTTTGGTTCTCAATTTTAGGGCAGAAATGCATTTTTCAAAGACCTAACATCAATTCAGCTGCTACCTAGCGGGGATATGGATCCAAACGTGTTATCCATACGACAGCAGGTAGGCAGAAGTTCTGTACTGAAAGTTTCTAAGCCTCCTGATGTTACAGATACTCCTGAGGTAATCTGTGATTTTTGCTTCAAAGTTCTTGCTCAAAGTTGTGAGTACAGCGGTTCAAACACTGTGTTCGTCACAGAAGGACAGAGAAGTCTCAGAAGAGGATTATTTTCCTTTTGATAAGGGAAAGAATTGGCCAACTTTGGCTGCGGACCTGGCTCAGTATCTTCAGATCTCTGAGGATTTGGTCAGAAGGCACTATGTCTGTGAACTGTACAGTTATGGGATGGATCATCTTGGTGAAGAGGTAAGAACAGCTTTTAACATTTTACAACACTGTCATGTATTCTGCTAAAATTACTTTTCACTTACTTAAGATGCCTGGAAGGGTTTGGCAAGATTTATCAAGCTCAGAAAATCCCCAGGCTGAAAAGTCAGACACTATAAAAGTACCTTTTCAGGACTAATAATTCCTATATTTTTCTGTTTTCCCAGCAAGAATTTGCATAATGCAACTAGTGGAAATGTGACAGGGAGTTACACTACTGGTATAACTAGAATGGCCTTTTAAATTTCATTATATTTGATAATTTCAGGAACTGGTTTCTTTTGCCTGTAATGTCTTTTAGGATAGAAAGAAAAAAAAAAAGAACAAAAAACCCCTTCCCTTCTTTGAGGGGGGGATTATGTTGCTGGACTGTAAAACGTCTTGTGCTCCGGCTAATCTCTGTAAAATACAGAGTAATTCTCTATGTTGTGCTGCTCTGAAACTCCTAATCTTGTACTTTGTAACAGTAACACATAACACAAGAAACAGTCTCAAAGACTATTTGTCCTTTTAGTATCAAGAACTTTATTTTGTTACAGCTATTCAGGCCTCCAGCTAAGTGAGCTGTCACACTGAAACTGTTTCTAGTGCCTTCGGTTTCTCTGCTTTCAGGCCTTCCTGCAGGTTGCTGATAAAGAAGTGCTGGCGTCCCAGCTGCTCATGCTGGCAGGGCAGAGGCTGGCCTTCGCTCTGCTCCATGGACAGATCAAGGATGGCATGGAACTCCTCACCAGGCTTCCTCCAACGCTGAGCACTTGGCTCAAAGCTATGGTAAGTAAAGCTCCAGTTTGGAAAACGGGTTGATTTTCTGAGGTTTCTCTTCACCAAGCCAGAGATTACATCTGAACGGCCCTTCCTTACTCATGGAAATAGGATTTTCCCCCCCCATTTTTCCTCATGGTAGTTCTGTTTCATGGAGAGTAGAGCAGTTTCGTGGATCAAAGCATCAGCTTGATTGTGTTTATAAACATTAGCAATCGGTCTTATAAAGGTTCTGGAGGTCTTAGCTGTGACATGACTGAGATGCTAGTTTATTGTTTCACACAGGACCCCCAGGAAATCCAGAACGTGGAAGTGCCAATTGCAACTACAGCCAGGCTGGTGAGCAAGGTGATCGAGCACTTGCCCGAGAACCACGGGCAGTACAGCCTGGCCCTCAACCTCATCGAGGCTGTCGAGGCCATTCCCGCCTGAGCACTGGCGGAGCAGGGCAGGCTCCTACATGGAGCTGAACTTAATGTGAAGAAAATAACACAGGGCTCTGGTTAAGCAACAAAAAGAACAATGCTCCCCATCACAGAATTTCAGAAGGTAATTTTAAATTGGAGTATATTTTAAATTCTGCTCCAGTAAGAATATGTTTAGTTTCTAGTACACTTGTCAGTATCTGAACTGCTTTGTTATTTATTTCTGACTTGAGCGCTTTATGCAGTTGTTTGAATTGGGTATATTTGACAGCAGTTTTACTGTCTCAGCACAATCACATCTTGTGAAATTCTGTATTTCATGTTGGCAGTAACTGCTGCACTTTCAATGTTCCATGTATGATTTGTTTTCCAAAAGCAATTTTAGAATTAGACCCAAAAAGAATTTCAGTCTCTAAGTTACTGTGACAAGCCAATACTGCTTTTTCAGAAGCTCAAGCTGGTGTTGGGCTCACGCCTTTTAACTGCATTATGTGACAATGACAGATGCACTCGATGTAGGATGAAATGTGCTGGGGCCTTAGGCAAAAGGGAGAAACAGCCTGGGAAGGAGGACCCAACTCTCTTATATGAATATGGACTTCTAGACCAGCTGTCCCTGTGCTGTCTCTGGGGTATTGGGTTTCAGCTACAGCTGGATTTATATCCATTATTATTAAGCTCTGCTGAGTTTAAGTAGGTCAAGGAATGTCTTACTGTAAGATTTTTCCTCCATCTTATCACTGTAGGAGATGTAGTATGCTATGAATCTCTGCACATGTTAACTTGTAGTCAAAAATGCTTAGAAAGTTGATCCAACTTCTCTGAAGATTGATAGTACTGAGTACTTTAGCCTTAAAACCCACACTTTATTGATGGTACCTACAGGGAATCCTATAGTGAGTATCTTCACTATTGGAATGTTGTTGAACATGGTTATCTGGTAGTGGTGAATTCTGTTCACTACTTGTCTGAAGGAAGCCAGGAGAGAAAAATGAAATTGGTATAAACTTTTTGTCTCTGTCAGCTGAAATTACCAGCTCCATCCTGTAACCTGCTCTTCCTGCATTATATGTAAGAAACATTTGGAATATTCTGCCTTGCTAGAGACAGAATTTGGAATTCAGTCTTATCTTTCTGAAGTATGTGCTGCTCTTACGAAAGGGTTTGACTTTCCCCCAAAAAGGTGATACAGGTGGCTTGCTCCACACAGCCTCCCCACTTACTGATCACTGCACTCCAAGGCAGCTGGTGAAGGATTTTTGCTTTGATACTCAATGTTTGACTTCCTACAGACAGAACAAAGAACAGTCAGAATGCCAGTAAAATTCCCTGGTCTATGTTACTTCTTTACTGACTTCCATAACTGAGGTTAAACAGCTGTAAAGGAGAAATAGAAGAGCTGGTATTGTACAGGTGCCATGACCACCTTGCCTGACAGTACCTCACATTTCTGCAGAAATGAGTGAGCATGAGATTTGGTCATCATGGAACCTGAGAAAAGCAGAGTGTTCCTTAGCTGCATTATATTCCTCTATCCTGGTACAGCTGTGTAAAGGAATTTACTGTAACTAAGTATCATGTCAGAGCTGACACACTACACCAATCAAACCTGTAATGTACTGTAAGTAATACTCTGTATATAGTGCTATTTTGTCTTTATTTTGCTGTGGATTTGTGTAAATTGATTAAATAAAATTTGAGGTTTCATTGTGTCTTTTCCTTCCTTTTAGGGAATGGTGGTCACCATTTTCTTTTCTGTTTTGTAGAGAAGACTGGTTCTCTGGGGTTATGCTCACCTACCAGCTGCCAGTATAAAAATTAAACAAGAGCTGGTTCAGATTTTCTCTTAAATGGAAGTGAACTTCCATGGAACACAGGTTGCTAAGAACAAGTAAATCAGTCAGTTATTTTTAACCACACTTTTTATTAAGTAATATACACAAGTAGTGTGTGTGTGTGTGTGTGTATATATATATATACACACACACACATATATATGTGTGTATATATATATATATATACACACACACATATATAAGGTTCCCCAAAATACATGATACTCCTGCTCAGGCTGGGGCTTAAGCATCTGCTTCTACAGGTTCCAGTTCGCAGACCTGCTGCTTCAGCCACTTTGGAGCAGCTTTTGCATAGGCATTTTGTCTTCACGTGCTCCCCTTTCCAGCAGCAAGGACTTGGAGGCACCGTGGGCAGGGAGTGCTTGAGGACTTGGCTGTGTATCTCCTGCAGCGAGGGCATTTTGCTTTGGCAATGGGTTGGGCTATAACTTTGTATGAAGACTGTTCACAGATGTCACCACCTGTCAAAGAAAGTGTAATTGCTGAGAGAGAGGCTGGAGCTGCAGGTAAGACTCAAGCCATGAACAACCGTGTGTTGTAGTGCAGGAGTCTGTCTGGAATGGTTCTCTTACCTTCCAAGTTAATCAGAAAGGTCCCTTTTATGATGTTTGCATCTGAAGGTATTTCTTTGGGGAGCTCGCTCAGCAGGGTTGTCTGGGAAGCCATCATTATCTCATTCAGCTGGGAAACACTGGAAGTTTCTTCAGCCTGCAGTGCCTGGGGGACAGAGAGCTTTCAGACTTGGAACTTGGTTTTGTTTCTCAGCACTGTCCAGTCTAGAAAATAAATACTGAACTGTGGTTCCTAATCAGAGTGGATGGTTTGAACCAAGAGTCTGATTTACTCCTGCCAAGAAGAGTAGGACAGACTTGAACTGCAGTGGTCAAGAGAAAGGTGCCTGAGGGCCAAGCAGCTGCACATAAGCCAGCATTCTGCTCTCCCAAGGGACAGGGACAGCAGCATCCCACCTTGGGATGCTGTACTGGAGCATTGCCAGCAGGGTAAAGGTGCTCCTTCTCCAAGAAACCAAAGCTGATTTTTTATTGTCAGGGTGGTGAAACACTGGCACAGGTAGTCCAGAGAGCTGGTAGGGTCTCCATCCTCAGAACTATCCAAAAACGAATGGACAGAGGCCTGGGCAACCTGTTCTAACTAAGCCTGCCTGAGCAAGGGCCTGTGCTGTACAGGCTCCAGCAGTGCCTTCCACCTCAACCGTTCTGTGATTCTCTGGTAAGTATAAAGCAGAAGGAAGTTTTCACACAGACAACACTACTCTTAGTTGCATTTTTTTACCTCCATTAATTCAAACAGCAATCCAGGCTCAATTACAATGATGACTTCATATTCCAAAGCGTTCTTGCCAGAGATGGACCCAAGGAAGGAGTCTCTCATTGCACATGCACCTTCTATTGCTTCCTCAATGCCAGGCTTCTTCCATGCTGAGCTTGCATTAATCCAGCCAGTACGAAACACACCTTCTGAGTCTTGAAAGCAAAACAAAGCAATTCTTATTTTAGTCTGAATGTTTATGAAATGAATAAAAAAGAATGGCATATTTCTGTAATTGCATTCCTTGTAACCGTGCAATTGAACAGTGCACTAAAGGAATTGCTTAGCAGTGGTATGTGCTTTACCTTTCTTGTAAGGGATGTACTGAAAAACCTCCTCTGCCAAGTGGGGCAGGATGGGTGCAAAGGAGCGGATGATGACGTCCAGAGCCTCTGCCAACACGGTTTGACACGAACGACGCTTAGGATCCTTTGCTTCTTCGCAGTAGAGCCTGCAAGACAGCAGGGGAAGCTGGAAGGTATTCCTATGTTCATGTTTCTGCTCAAGAGCCACACTTTTAGGGTTGCCAGTGGACGTACAGAAGTCTGACCCACCTAGCCTTTGTAAGGAAAGCTTTTCTAGAGTGCCCTTCACTAGGAAAGCAAAGTGAGCTACAGACAGGACCATCCACATCTGTAGCCACAGGAAAGGAGTTTGTCACAGGAAAGGAGATTCTCTACATGGTAATTTGGAGAGAGAGAATCTGTCCTTAGGGAGCTGAGCCTGCAGCTGTCAGCCCTTTGCTCTGGTTCATCTGTACACCTCAGCATTAGGGCTTCTTTTCCCCCCACTCCTCCTTTACTATGTTCTGAAAACTGAAGATCAGTATAACCTCCGCCCCTCCTACCCCATGAAATAGCCCTTGGGCATTTACACAGGTATCTGTCACAGCCTTAGGATTCTTTCACTGATCTAAAAAACCAGATAAATACACTCAGTTGCACAGCTACCTGCTAAAAGCTCTTCGTCCTGTCTTCCCAAATTCAGATGCACACCCTCTCTGAGTAAAAATATAGATACAAGACTCTGTCTTTAAATATTTATTTGGTTTCAAATGTGCTCATTTGATGACCTTTTAAAGTGTTCAGTACCACTACTGGACAGAAGAGAGCACAACAGTAACAACCGCTCAGCTGAATGCACTGAAAGATCCTCGGAGATACCTGTGTTCACTCAGCATTCACCTGGAACCTTATTACCTCCATCTCAGACACATTCCTTTCTTTTTCCCTTTTAAAGGCAGAAGGAAGAAACTCACCTGTCCTTGATCATGTTGAAATAGAAGTTAGACAAGCTTCTGGAACAGAATGCTTGCAGCAGTCGAACAACTTTGCTATAATCATATTGTTTGTAAGCTTCTGTAACCTGGGAGAGGGAGGTAAGAACAGTGCATTGGTTTGCATCGCACACCCCCTGATAAACTAAACTTACAGAAAACGGAATGAGTGACATAAGGTCTGGCAGAAACTTTAAAAGGTTGTTGGAGGGGAAAAAATTTAAGTGAGTTAACAGTTAGGCCAAAGAAATAATTTCCATTCAAGTTTGAGTGGAAAGAAAAGGAGAAAGCCCAGAAACTATTTTTCAGGATTCAGCAGAATGGTTCTGAGTGACAGAAATGTCAAAGTTCTGTAGAACAGCAAATTTCCAAAGCTCTAGTTTTTGGGTTTGCTTTTTTTTAATATCTATCTTTAACTATTTTTAAAGACTTCTAATTTGAGGCCTTGGGCAGTGAGTGGGAAAATCTGGTTGATGTCCAAACCAAGTTAAGAATGTTAAAATTCTTCCTCAGAAATTGAGATGGGCTTAAGGGAGTGCACATTGCATTGCAGGATCCTTTGTGGTTGTAATGTGCCTGCTTGACACACACACTTTACTCACACACCTAAAGAAAATAAAGCCAATGGAAAACATTCCACACATGTTCATCTAAACACAATTCCCCTTACCTTGCTGCCATATTCATGCAGTAAATGCAGCATGTATTGATCCACTATGTACATCTCTGCAGGGGGGATGGAATCTGTCTCTGGGTTGAAGCCCTCCACATTTCCCAGCATGAAGCGTAGTGTGTTCCGGAGCTAGAACAACCCCGAGCAATTAAACATTATTAGCCTTCACTTTAGATTAAACACAAAATGCTCATGTCCCATCACTAACTAAAATGGACTACTTTTCAAAATGACTGTTTGAATAGTTACAAGGGCATCATAAAGAACACATGGCAAAAGGACCTACAGAAGAATAAAGACTGGCTGTTACCAAAGCACAAAGATGTGAAATGAGTCTTTTTCTCAGCACACTTTACTATTTGACCCACAGGTGTAAAAAGCAGTAGTACCTCCCTAAATAAGCTTGGAAAAGCTTTCTTTAGGCGAAAGACTGGAAAGCTTTGCAGGCAAGACACAGAGGACCTGTTGTTGGGATGAACGGTATTGGCAGTGGTGGCTCTTACCTTGTTAATGTCATCTCTGGCAGCATTGAGCACCACAGGCCCAATCATCACCTCCGTGAAAACATTGGATTCCGCCACCCACCAGCGGAGAACATCAGCACCGTATGGAGGATCCTTGGTGTGATCCTGAGGACAGACAGGAAAGCACAGAGTCATAGAATATCTCCAGCTGAAAGGGATCCATAGGGATCATCCAGTCCAACTGCCTGTTCCTTGCAGGACTACCTATACTATGTGCCCAGAGGCTGCTGTGCTTGGAGGCTTCCCCCTCTTTTAGTAACCCACACCTGCAGCACTCTGTGTACAGGGAGTGCTAGAACCCAGGTAAACTGAGAGAAACTCATCTGCAGCCTTAAATCCTTTGAATGCTTATCATTAAAATAGCAATGTTAATATCTAAAACTACATCGATTTTTCTTCCTGTTCAGACTGTTTTCAATTCTGAAAACGGCTTTTCTCCTTTGCGAAAGAATAGGAACAATTGTGTGTTTTAATTAATCAGATAAGCAAGTCATGCAAGGATTAATTCTTTTGTCTAGTGAGTTGCAAAATCTGCCCAGCAGCCTCAGAAAGAGCAACAGGGGAGGGACGGAAATTCAGAGCATCTGAATGCACCGGCAGTGCAACCTCCCTGACCAGGGAATGAAGTTCCCAGAGTCAATAACAGCCTGAGAGCAGAGAGATTGCTGGGGTGCAGCTGCTACATCTGACTGGTCCACTGCCAGCCACACACGGTAGGCTTCAGTCAGTTTCATAGCAGAGGTTCATTATTTTGATTTTTTTGTTTGTTTTTATTATTCCTCTTCATTACTCCATCAACACTGGTAAAAAGGAACCATCCTACACCCTCTGCATAATTTTCTTTTCTCTTAGTAGAGAATTAAGGTGAGGGGTTTTCTTGCACTACAGCAGAAGCAGTGCAACTCAAGGTTTTCAGTCCAGCCAAATGGAACTGCAGTATAGCCAAAGAAGAGCCTGACAGAGTTTTGCCACAAGACAGCTGTAGAATCTAGCAGTGAAAGGTTTTAAGTGGCAGTTCTGAGAAACTCAGGAGCTTGACCTACTTCGCCTCCATTGATGACAACATCAGGGTCAACCACATTGCCAACAGATTTGGACATCTTCTCCCCTTTCTCACCAACAGTAAAGCCATGAACCACCAGAGTCCTGCAGGAAAGATTTTAGTGAAAACAAAATCCCAGGGAAAAATCTATGCTAAGAATTGATTTCTAATGAGGATATTCTTAAGTCAAAGCACACAGAAACCCTGTTTTGGTGAGCCTGAGGCTTCATCCCCTGAGTTCAACCAACCATGAATATATCCTGTACTACCATCCAAGGAGAGCAAACAACTTTATTTTCCTCATTTAATTTTGTTGTGCAAGAAACAGATTGTTTAGATATCTAGGGCATGAGTATTTCAGATTAATTAAAGACTAAAGTGTTATTTACTTTTTAAGCCAATACATTTCCCAAAATTGCACAGCCTCCTTGCAGCTGAGCCACATTCCCCTCCTGTATGCTTTCCATCTTTCAGGAGATAAATGGTGTGCCACAGCTCCAGCAGAACACAAGCTCACAGCTATTCCCAATTCCCTACAGCCTAATGTTGAATTCACAAGACAATGATCTTGGGACATAATGCGCACTGCGCTTCCCAAAGAATTTCTTTAATTGTGGCAGTGGGAGAGATAGCAAAAAGCCAGACTTGTATCTGATAATTCCTAAATGACTAAGAATGAAAACATTATTAGAATTATGATAGAAAAAGTTAAACAGTATACATGAATTACAATCAAATATGAGAAAAACTTTATACTGAAAATGTAAGAACACAAATCAGATACTTGGTACTGGTTTGATTTCTCTTGTTTATACACTACTGTGCACATTTCCAAAAGCCCAATATTCAATAGATGGACTAGAAATGTATTTGCAATCTAACACTTACTTGTATGGTGCCTTTTTCCTTGCTGCCACACTGGTTAACAGAGAGGACTGAAACCAACCTCCCAGCTGGTCTTTTCCTTCAAGGTATGTATCTGCTCTCTGATCTGCACCTTTAAAAACCAGAACATTTCATTTGAAATATCAGACCTTGTATCTTAAAACAATTAACACACAAAATCTATGAAAATTATTAGCAACATTATCCTGCTTTTTAAACCCAGGAGGTAAGTTACTTTTCTCAAGTGGTGTGTCCTTACTTAACCATGATACAAGGGATTAATTAGTATCGCAATTTTTAAAAGCATCCAAAACTTGCCACACTCCGGAATTTAAGAAATAAGCTTGCTCTCTCCTAAGCTAAATAATAAATTATGAAAAAAAGCTATCATGCTCAGATTGCTTCACAGAAGTTCTCAGAATACTTTTCAAGTGCTCCTAAACAAACTGGAATACCCCAGGAAAGTTCACATACTTTGGAATTAATAAAAATCTATGCCACCATCTGAAGCGTTCCCATTTGGAATTACTCAGGGCACAAGGCACAGAGGTACGGTGTCCAACTAGCCCATGAAAGGCATTTACAGAGGAGAGCAGGTAGCTTTGGCAGTGACCACAGCTCACCTGTGACAGAATTTACATTTTTGATCACTGGCATTCCAGGAAGATTAAAAACTTTGGGAAAGAGTTAGGACAATGTGGGAAACAAGAAAGCCTGTTGGGGATAGAGGCATCTGGAAAAGCCTGGCTTGGGAAGGCTGAGTAGAAATATTATTCCCTGTAAATACACACACAGAACAAAAGAGGAATGGTAGGGAAGAACAAGTGCAGCTAATGAGAACTTTAGAGGAAAATTGGGCTACTAGGCAGGCAGGGTATTAGCTGACTGCACATTAAAAGCAGAAGAGCTAACCCAGCTCTTCCACAGGGTTGAGAGAGGACAGCACAGTTTAAATGGCTTTACTGGTGGAATTCAGTCACTGTACAAAAAGGTACAAACTTGTTGACTCAGGAAGTCCCTCCTTGTCCTAAGCGATCCTAGACAGGTCACCAGAGTGAGAACAGAGTAATGTGAATGCAGGAGAACATGCAAGTCAAAGCCTACAAAGGTGCAAAATCTTACACATATTTGTCAGGAGTTTAGTTTTGATTCTACAAGTTGGTGTTGCTTTCTCAATATTCAGACAGAAGTTTCTCTACTCAATTTTTATTCTCTATCTCCTCTTTTCCTCTTCCTATGACCCCTGAGACAATGCTTCTTTCTGCCACTGACACACTTGATTTATTTGTTTAACTTAATGGAAGTTTCAATATTTAGATCCATCCTGCAATAAAGGGAAGTTCAACATTACAAAGGTCAAGGCCACACAGTTCCAGGTAGCACAGGAAAAATGTGTGGGTGGATATCATGGTTTTTACACATCTGCTTATTCAGTCAAGGAAATCTACAAAGAGTCTGGGGTTTAGAAGTACAGTAAGTAAGGAGCAACCTTTGTATTAAAAGACTGCAAAAATACTTGTGAGGACAAGATAAAAAAAAGAACATTTGTGGTAAGGAAGACAGTAACATTAGAAAGCCTGTAAATAACAACCCATTTGTTACTTACAACTAGTTAACTAGCCGCTGGTTTTAGAGAAGTGAACTTTTCATGGAAATGCCAGTAGTCAGAACTTAGAGGTGAGAAGAATATCAACAAACAACTGATTACAAACATCAAACTGGATTGGGCTTTTCTGACAGGAACTACTACATCTGGCAAGCTGGCTACTGGTGCTTGCAAAGTTAACAGAGGCCTGAACATGTTATCTGTAAAATACAAACACGGGGTTTGCGTATACAAAACCTGCCTTATAAGTAGCTCCCCTTCCTCAGTTTTGTTAAAATTGTGATACATAAATTAATTACAACAGTGCTCACTTTTTCTTTTTTTTTGTAAATGGAGTATGTCCAACAACCCCAAAGAGACTTTTCTGTTGTTTATTTTAACTGAGGTATAGTACATAGGTCGTTAAAGAGAATTACAATTTATGATCCTTCTGGTTTGGATTTCAAGATTCCATATCTTTGATCTTACAGACTTTGACTTTTAGATTAAACATAATGTATTTCAATGCCAGGAATGAACCAGCTAAGATAAATTCTAGCCTCTCAGTCAGCACAAAAGTTTAAACACTTAGATAGGCAAGCTGTAAAATAATCACATTCATTCAGTTAAAAATTAGCCAATAAGATAGGGAAAAAAAGTTATGATGTTGAAAACTACCATAATTGCAATACCCACAAAACAGTGGGTAAAAAGCTGTTTGACTTTTACCAGTGGCAAACCACATCACAATAAAGTCCAGTATGCATTTTTATATGAAATATTTTAAAAAAGAATCATCTCGAAGTTGTAGTGAAGACGGCACTCTGCCCATGAGAAAAATGTAGGAGAATTTTAAGATATTTTAAGACATCTCTTAAATGGATGTTCCATAAGGAGCTACTGAAATGAGCTCTGTCAAAAGGCTGAACATCAAAGCAAAAAAACAGAACAAGTGCTGGGAACCACAGCATTAAGTATTTAAAATTAGCAAGTGCTTTTGAACAAAATTTTGCATTTACCACACTTTCTTTTTGGAAGCAGTGTATTAACACTCTTCTACCTCACAGCAGCATTGTGAAAATGCAGTTACCCATGTCTGAAGCATTCGGACCTAAATTTTAACATTGCATAAAACATTTCTTCAAAAAAAAAATTTGTGTCATGTGTAGCAAGAAACAAACAGGATGAGAGGGCACAACAATAAACTGTTCAGTGAAAACAGTGTTAGGCAAACAGAGCATTAACAAAGCAAACAGCATCCCCAGGAAATTTTAGGGGATTTCAGAGAACGTTGCACTTGTGGATCTGCTCTCAGTGATGCCAGTGAGTGGTGTTTAGTTCACACAGTCTACTTGTAGCTAGTACAATTTTGGCTTTGTGACTACAAATCTAGTAGCCAAATCTCTGATTTTAGTGTGTAAGTTGCACTGCCACACTGCTGACATAGAATGGCTTGGTTAATCTGTCATTTAACTACAAGTGGTACCTTAGGCACACCCAGGCTGGAAAAAGGAAGCCAACCATAATTTAACGGAACAAGAGTGACTTTAAGACATGTCCATCAGAAATAGGCCCAGTCCCTGGAAGGAGATGCAGCAGGGCAAGCATTAGAAATAGGACTGTGCAAGGGCAAAAGGTAATGCAACTTATGATTTACACCATTGGGCTTGGCTGTCACTGAGCAATTCCTTTAACCTCATTCAGCAGAATCTCTCTTCTTGCCCCTGTTCACCCTCTTCCCAACCTGCTTTTTTTGCTGACAGCAATCTGTATGTGGCCATCAGCCAAAGGGATTCATTTTGTAACAGCTGCACCTCCTTTAGTAAGCTTGGACACAGCTGGGTCAAGCGCACTGAAAACTCACGCCAAGTTCTGAGTTGCAGAGATGCTGAAGAGAAGGAATTATTTTCACAAGACTGGAACTGACAGGGAAATATGTAACACCTGTTATTCCTGCTAGTTACTAACAGATCATTGACTTAGAATTTTCAATAACTTGAGTCCAGGGCAGAGTGAAACAAACAAGTCTCAGTTTTAGCCATCTTTTATATCCTGCAGTTGCCTGAAAGTAACTCATGCTGTGAAAGAACCTCTGCCACCAACACTGACATCAGAAGGCAGCAACCTCTGCTATCACTCATCTCCTGCCACAAAATTAGTTCTTCACATAATGACATTCTCTAAGCAATCTTGTATTTCTCCATGAATTCCATCTTTTTTTTCCTCCAGGAGTACTTTGGAAAACAACCCCACCCATTAGTCTGTCTGTAAGCCTTGCTTATTATCATTGATATTGGAAGAAGTTCTACAAAAAGCTTTAAAAACTGGAGCGTATTTGGGAAATAGATGACAAAATTCTTAATTCAACAACTTCTCTTGCAAAGTTTCATAAAAGGTGAGTTAAACCAGTAATTTGATACGAATCACAGACTGCACTTCACTTCTGGCAGTGGCTGGAAGCCTCAGTTACACAGAAAAAAGGTAATGCAATTTTGGTGTAATTTCGGAGAATAACCAGGGTTAGGAGGTTACACTGCTGGTTAGCCAGTCCCCAGCTTTGACAGCAGTGGGGCCTCTCCAGTTATGTCACACAGCAGAAGAAGATGCCTTACACACACCAAACTCCAGCAAAATAGAGGACTAGGTAGAGCAGAGCAACTTGTAATAGTTCTATGAAAGAGGTCTATATTGTGATAACCCCAACATTTATTAGACACTACAGAATCCATATGGGAGCTTTACACAAATTAACAATGAATCCAGAGCCTTGATTGTGCTATTCCTTATGAAAAGCTTTCTCCTTTACAAAGGATTAGAGGGCTGAGGTCTTCAGCTCTTTACAATGTAAGTTTGTAACAGTATAAAACACCACTACTTTGTTATAGCTTTCAAAATCAAAGCAGAAACATTTTTAAAGAGCATAAACCTCAACATACGTAAAAGTCCTCTAGAAAATTAATGTTTGCTGATGGTACTGTTGCCTGACCATGTTGCTAAGAAATAAAACTCTGGTACTAACGTGTTTTATAATTCTGCAAGATTGTTATCATGCAATTGTGTACAGAGGGTTTAAAGTCCAACAGACTTGATGTATGGGACCAGACTCCTCCTTTAGAAAAGACTCTTGACTTTGCACTATCTTTCTGGCAAACAGTGTGTATTTTACATCTTTTTATACAAATATCTATCTCCTACCTACTGAGTAGCAACTACTGGCAGCAGGAGCCATAAATAGTATATAGCAAGTATAAATATTTTAAACCAGAATATACTGCTTTAGTTACTGAAAGTAATCAGAAGTGAAAAAGCACACCTACACTTTTAAATTATAAAACTTAGACTCAGCAGCTGATCTCAGTCTTTGCTATTTGTCTGTGCTATTTGCTTCAAATAGCACAGACAAGCACAGACTGAAATTTGTTAACTAAAAGCAGTTTAGGAGTACCAACCAGCAGCAAAGTACCTTGGGTGTCTCTGTCATGAGACTTCTCCACTCAAAGCAAGTATGAGGTGATCAGCAGTTACACAGTACACCACATGTCAGAATCATTAGAGCAGCATATTAGAAAAACCTCAACTTTAATTATGCTGAAAATGAGTTTGTCAACATTAAATCCTTATCTTTACAAGTAAAAGCAGCTTTAAAAGTCACAGACAGCCTGCTGATGGCATAATCTGCCTCAGTTTTGCTGACACCAACACTGTCACACAGAACAGTTATATTTTGCTCTCCAAGTATTTTAAAAGAAGGAGCAACGTAGGAATTCTTTACCTTCCAAAACATGAGCCCAGGAAGTTCCACTGTCAAACCAAATGTCTAGGACATCCTGTCCCTTGACATAATCTGAAATATCACGACCACCAGCCTAGAGAACAATTGAGAGAATAAATATTAAATAATGCAAATAGAATACTCTAAATCATCAATGCTTTTCAAAGCTAGAAATAAAGAAAATTTCATTTCTGGACCAGTTTTGTACAGGTTCTGTTACCAACTTTGTGAGTGAACACAAAATAATGTAGGTAATTTTTGACAAGAGTTTTCAGATAATTGATGGAAATTCAAGGTAGGGCAAGGAAAAATTACAAAGAAAATCTCAGATTGCACAGTAACACTACAGCTTTGTGCTAGCTTAAGTACACAATTGTTAAAGAACAATAAAAAGTTAGGAAGAACTAAACAAAAATTCTAATCCATCTTAATGACCAAGACCTATTTGGGCTCATAATTTGGTTAATTAGGATGTCACTTTCCTCCTGATCTAAGAGGAGGAGGATGGAGATCTCTGCCCTGAATTAACAGCACAAATTGTGTGTGTTCTGTTCCACTAGGATCTCACTTTTTGAACACTCCTTTCACAATGAAGGTACAAGACTGAAGAGGATCATGGGAATAAACAAAATTTTTCTATTGTTTCCCATCACTCAACTGTCTTGAGCACCTGCTGTACCTGAAGTCAGAAGTTTACCTTTGCTACAGCCTCTTTTGACAAGAGTTGTTCAATAGGGAGGGCCCACCATGCATCTGTTCCTTGCTGCTCCACTATTTTGATGACATCTGTGATGGTTTCACTGGGTTAGGAGAAAAAAAGGGGTTTATGAATGGAGGAGTTAATCACACCTTTCCACAAGTATCCCAGACCCAAAGCAGTGAGAGATGCTGATACAGAGACCAAGCTATTACAACCTGTGATCTTCCAGCTTCTAATCCATACAAAACTTCACAGAGCTTCCGGCCTGCATTAAATACTTTCTGGCTTTGCCTTCCTAGATGGGAGGATTTGTACAACATACAAAAGCCCATGCGGATTCCAACTATCTTCTTCTGCAAATACCTCTTAAGTGGGGCACTCAGAAAATATGCCAGCAGCTTGTAAACTCCTAAAATCCATTTTATTTGCTATTTATTGACGCTGAATTTAAAGAAACTACACAAGTATTTCCCATCAAAATATCTCCTCTTTTAAACAACAGGTTTATTTTTCCTACTGGATAGAGAGACTTTGAGAACTCACAGGGAAAGGAGTGAGGAAACAGCAGCTTTTCAAGTAGTGCGCACACACACATATAGACACACACATATATATAACTATCTCTCTATATATCTGTATCTTAAGCTTCCAGTTGCCTGAATTGCCCAAATTTAGCAATATATTTTTTTTTTAATTGTAACAAATATAATTGTAATGGTAATAAATATAAATATATTAATCCAAATAATGTAAGAAACTGAAACTTCTGCACCCATAGAGGAGTGATAATAAAACATTCAATATACATTCTGAAGGCAATCTATGAGTTCATATCATATAGCACCAGCCAGGACAAAGGTCCTGAAAATAAGCAGATATTATGGAAATAAGAAAAATTAAAAAGTTAACTAAGCCTTTTTTCTGATCTGAACAGATAAGGCAACTTCAAGGTGTGCAGTTCTGTGCACTATTTATGACACATTCAGTCCTTAGCCCCTGTAGGTAAGGCTATGGGGAATTGATTTTTAATATTGCTTAATACCAACTCTACACATAAAGTATCTTAAAAAACCAAAGAGGAACCCCACACACTTTGTCTTGCTGACTCACAGAGCACTTGCTAAAGAGGTGATTTTAAAGGCATCTGCTGTACTTAACGAGTACAATAGATCATCCTGACCCGCCAACTTCAAAATAAACCTGCTGTGTTACCCAGGACACCAGAGATTTGTTTATAACTCAAGAAATTAAGATTTAATCACTTAACTAATTTCTTAACACAGTATTGCCAAGGGGGAAAAGTAAAATAATTATCTGGCGTAATTATCTTAAAAAACACAGAAGGCAGATGATCTTCTTCAGTCTTCACTCAGTTTTGTGTTTGGTTTTCAGCACAGTATTTTACTGCACTGCTAATAAGCTGAGCTACATCACTAAAACATTTAATGGGCTCTTACACTCAGGGTTTAAGCACGAAAATGGGTTCTCCAAGAAGCTGTAGAACAAATTACTTCAGTTCATGATACAAGGTGCAATGGCAAGAAGAAAATCCAGTTTTGCTCTTGACTGCTCAAATTGCAATGACAGAATATCAATTTTGTATCAATCAATCAATCATCAATTAATCAATTCACTTCTCAAAATAAATTTCTGTAGAACATCTCAGCAGATTCTCTGCAGGGAAAGGCCATTAAGCAGCAATACTCACACATGGACATCCCTGTGGCACCACCACCATTCTGCCCCTTTCAAACCAGCACAGGCATCATTCACGTTCCACTATAATGGTGGTAGGACACAATTTATGACTTTGTAATGTATCTGCTAACATTTATCTTGCTAAAACAACACTGAAGAGCTCCAGTTGTGAATGGTACCACTTCTTTACAGAAATATTTGCACAGAGACCTGTTTGGTTGGCTATACTTCCAGTTGTGAGAGTGTTACTTCTCCAAGACAAAAGCTAACAACAACCCCAGTACAGATACAATACCTGGCAGATAGCTGATGTGCAACCCTTATGTCTTGCCTCCTTTACCCTAAATCTCCAAATTCAGAAAGCTCACAGAAACACACAAAAAAGATTTGCCTCAGTCTGGACTAAACTATTACACTGAATTTGTCTTTTGTAGGATGAGTGTCACTTTCCACTGACAAAGCTGGATTTATACCCTGACCTTTAGTGATGATACTGCAGCACCCAGGAACATTTTAGAAAAAGCAATACACAATATTATTTTTCATCCTTTGCCAATCGAAATTTCCACCTTGGATTCTCCTCAAATACACTATCAGTGTATTTTTAAAGACAGTTATAGATAACCAGTTGTCTTCTCCTGAGGATTTGAAGAGCTCTCTCCACAGTTTCAATGCCTTCCTCTCACTGGCTGAGTCTTACCCATGGAACTCACCAGAAGAAGACAAGAGTAGTTAAATTAAAAAGAGGATGATTTACCCTAACACATGTTTATTATCATGTAAAATATTTGTGTATGTTGAGTGATTCATGCAAGAAGTAATTCAGCGCTCACCTAATGGCTCTGGCCTCAACGAGAGCCAGAAAAATTCTCTGAACAGGAATCATGCCCACAATTAGTACAGAAAAGCTACCAGCACATCCTGTAAAGCAGAAAATTTAAATAGGAACTAAGCCTGTCTTCCACATAACTTTTTCATATTGCAAATACACTTCAGTGGAGGGACATAAACTCCAGTGATTAATTAATTTTAACCTATACATTTTTAAAATATTCAACAGGTATTTCCCAATATCAGTATTTGGAGGGATTTATAAAAGGTGATAAATCCAGCTATAAATCAAAACTAACAGTTATCTTGGACAGCATATAAAAATATACTCTTAATAAACTATTTTTTCCTTTCCATCAGAGGTGGGGGAGGGGAGAGAGAAGAAGGAAATAAACCCTTGCTATTACTCTCGCTTGGGAAACCATAATAAAATGCCTGCTTTCATTTACAGTAAGTATTGCCAATGTCACACAAGACTTGTGTAGCCTTGCAGATACACCATTCCCACAAAACATATAATGTGCTAACCTTTTATCAAGTATATTGCCATGCAATGCAAAGATTACACTACTAATTTATGAAGAGCAGATATTTTTAAAGACATTTTTGTTACACAAGAACCAATAGGTACAATTATGCTACAGATAAAAGTTTTCAGATAAGTAAAAGGTCAGATTTGTGCTATCAATCACTTACAAGAAACAAGGAGTCAAGGACTGTGAAGTCAACTTTTCATTGACCAATATTCTCAAAATTCTATCATAGTTTCAAATAATGTTTTAAAAAAACCCAATGTTTTAGCAGTGCAAGTTCTTTTTAACTATACATAATTTCCCTATGGAATATATGTGAACATTAACAAGCATTTTATAAGAGGAGGTAGTTTAGATGAAAAATTTCCAGGGTACCTTTTCAACAAATCTTTTTTACTCCTATAGTTTGAAAAATACAAGACAAATAAACACAGCTCCTGTACTTGTCTCTACTCTTCTTGCAGGATCCTTATGATTAATTTGACTTCAAGAGAGAAATAAATTTATTTAAGGTATTGGCATTATAAGGAGCAGGACTTTTGCAAAGTGCTTTTCTATAAGGTGCAAGTGAAAACCACCTTGCTCAAATAACTACTCATCACTTTATAATCTGCAGCCTTCAAGGTGAGCATGATAATTCCCCAAGTGAGCCATAAAGGCATTGTAAAACTTTGCCCTTTATTCAGAGGCTATCTGGAAGAACTTGCATTACGTGTCCCTGCTACGCTCTGACACCCCTACGGCAATTCACGCTACCACGGCTCCAGCCAATCACCCGGGAGCCAGATATTGATTATGCTGCACACTTATTTAATCTGTTAACAGAAATTAGGCAGCATTAAGATACAGTCAAGAGCAGAAGAATACAGAGCCTGCTGTTCTCTCCATCTCCTTTCCAACAGCAGCAAAGAGGGAAAGTTATCTTCTGCTTTACAAGAATGTCGATACTACAGCTGTAAGTATTTAGGGGATGGTAAGCTGCTATTAATTGCAATTCACTGAAATGTCCTATTTTAAAAAACAAATTAGAGCACAGGACAGACCTCCTTCAAAAACACGCTGGGTTTTTGTTTTTCAGAAATTTGATTTACGTCTTAATCAAAGTCACAGAGAAGTGGACAAAGGCTGTGAGGCATTAGAACAATCTTTGCAATGCTATTATTTATTACCAATATATGAACAGTGAATTTGTAAAGCAGTTATTGCATGAGGTCAGATTAAAGTATGTATCTCACATTTATTACCTGTGCTGAGCTACTACTGGAAATACAATTCTCATATTTTAGTTTTGGAGCTCTTTCTTCTTTTCCATGAGTTACAGAGTTTCTAGATGGAGAATGTTTTCTCTTGAAATCTGTTAAATGTTGAAAGCTGTCACACAGCATAAGCATCTATTTGTGCACGTACTCTAAATGATTTAAAGTCTTTTTTCTCCATTTGTGCAGAAAAATCGCACAAAATCTCACCTCTGTATTCTTACTGAAAATGGCAATAATGAAAAAGTGCTCTCCTCTCTTTTTTTTTTACACTCCTGGTCATAATATGATGCAGCATACTCTGCATAAAAGAATTTAAACATCATAAGTATATTAAATTTCTAACCATAGATGACAATGCAATTGAATCAAGTATCTTTTAGGGTTATGGGGGGAGCACAGCAGCAAGGACTCATGGAGATTCTGCATTGAACATTACAAACTATCTCTTGGCTTTTAAGCTAGAAAGACTGGATTGCTGGTGTGGCAAAAATACTGTTAGAGAGAGCAGTTCCACCTTGAAAGAAGGGCTTTCAGCAGTTTTTCATGTGACAAATTCAGAGACAACTCTCAGAGGAAAACCGCAGTTTATTTTCCTTTCTTTTCTCCATTTTCTATTTTTTTTTTCTTTTTAAAAATCTTTTTACAGGTGATACATGAACAGGATCACTCAAGATCGACCACTGGTGCTCTCATATGTAACAGCAACTCCATGTGGACTACACTGACTTCCAGTGGAGATGCTGTTACTTTTGATAGTCACTCAAAAACTCCACAGCAGCTATTACTATAAGGTTGTTTATCCAGCATTCAAGTTAAAAACAGCTCATGTGTTGAAATGCAAGTTATTTACTGGTGTTTTAACTATATTAATTATTCACACTGTCTAAGTATGAAACTTTAAAATTTCACATTAAAAAGTATGTCAGCAACCTGTTGTAATATTATTTTCAAAACGATAATGCCAATGTAACAAGTCAGGCTTAGCTGCTGTTTTCAATAAGAACTGGTGTCCAGGAAAATGACCTATGAATTGACAGACTGTCTTCTGCATTTGCCTGTCACTTCTATAGGCCAATATTCTGTGCACTTCTACTGCAGTTACAGAAGTCTCTTACAGTTAACTTTACAAATATTTAAGCTCAAACTTTTTAGAATATTTAATGACTGCTTTATACTTTCCTTTGAAAATTCCACCAAGAGTAAGTAAAGTTAGAAGTAAAGAGTACTGGCTATAAATGACCATCTGAACCTGTCAGTCAAATGAAATAAATCTCTTTTCAAGCATAGTGAATATGTCTGTTTTTTTTCCTAAATGCCTCTCTTTCCCCAGATCAATTCTACCCAAAGACGCTATGCTGTCCCTTTGTTCAATCCCCTACAATTCCCACTGCTGGGCCAACACCTACACACAAAGGTGGAGGTGTTAAGCTGTGGCAGAGTTTACCATGTCCAAATGCTGTGATTGCCATATTTTGCAGAATTTTGGGAATAATCTCGCACAGCTTGAGCACTCACAAAAGGCAGGGGCTTTAATACAGGTCACGGCCTTTCAAAGTGGTTTTACTAAAACCCAAAGGAATTCCCATGTATCCCCCCTTTCAAATGCTTTCTGTCCCAGCTCCTCAGAATTCAGAAGGAGCTGCTGCTTCATGGTGCCCTTCACATTTGAGTGCTAGACTGGTTTCCATTACACTTTTTTGCTTGTTAAACTATATATTTAACCATTTTTAAGCAACACAGTATCAAGTCTACTCTCCAACCAGAATACAAAAGGAATTCCTCAGAAATAGTAGTTTTTTATAGAGACACAAACCTGCTTTTTTGCAGGTAAAGTGGTTTTATGTCCCACAAATCCTCCACCCATTTATTTCCTGATGTGTGTCAGCATTATCCAGGCACTATAAATGACATTGTGGCTCCTGTGGTCTTTTCTCACAGTTATTGCCTACAGTGAGAGAGCCAAAGTACACCTCTCTGCACACCTACACACCCAGTCACACCGGGTGAAGCTTAGGACTACCTGTCTAAAGTCCATTCCCTGCTCTCCACACCCTGAGCCTCACCTACTACTGTCTACTATCTACTGCTTGCGTGCTCAGTACAGCCTCTGGAAAACATGCTAGACTCCGGCAGTATATTTACTCAACACCAGAATAAAAAAAAAGGTCTGCAACAGTATTCGAGTTCAGCTGTAAAAACTTATTATGAATTTGCACAAAAGGTTGTAAGGATAAGGTGTACAAAACTGAGTTACATCAGCGTATCTCAAGGCAGAAAAAAATTATGGAACTAATTCAATGAATGTGGAACTCCACAATACTCTTTTTACAAAATCACCTCTTAGAGAGCATTCATAACTGAAAACCTTTATTCCCCAAAGAAGTAAAAGCAGAATGCTATTACTCCTTACAGGACAGAAAATGATCATATTTGGTTAAGTTTCCCTGTTTTAAAGCATAGCTTGGATTTCCTCTGCATTATGTTGTCGATAACTCCCGAAATGCAGTGTTTGCAATATCTGGATACTATTAAACAAAAGATGGCAGTATCAGGCTAGGATCTGAAGATCTGGACATACCAAATCATATATCTAAGGGTCAGTTACACTTGAGGCTGGTCTTCAAAACCACTCTAACTTTGTTTTGAAGCAAAATGTGCTTATTTATTCTGCAACCAATGTGGTTATTCCATTTCAGATCTCACTGTCACTTAACTGCAAAAAACTATTTTAACACAGCACCTGGACTATTTAATGTACAGTGGTGCAATTACAGTTGCCATCTATTCTAACCACAACTTGCATTTCACTGCTTGCTTAAATGGAAAGGCCAGTCATGACTGTCAGCTCACTGAAGATGAGGGATGAAAACAGCAATTAATTTCAAGAGGAGTTTTCAGGTAACTTAAGTATGTAAGTAAATTGATTCCTATTATTTATACATAAGTCACTTCCAGCCACAAGCTTTTGATTGTTTTAACTTACATCTAAATTAGATCTGCATATACACAACTACAAGTAAAAGCATGTATTCCTACTTGAAATAATAAGAAGTTTTACAATATCATTAACTGCAACACAACAGACAGTGCTTCTTCTGTCAATTCTCAGTGTCTAAGGCTAGGCAGGTACCTGTTTATCAAGCATTCTCCCGTGCTCTTCTGATAAAAAGCAGGAATAGGGACGCCCCAGCATCTTTGCCTTGATATGCACCAGAACGTCCTTCTGTCCAGCATCTCCAGCATCCTGTTCACTGCAGATGTAGGGATCACTTTCACTTTTTTCAGCACATCCTATGAAGGAGACAGTGAACTGTTGAACATGCTTCAGCTTTCCCACAAATAATGTTTATGCTGCCAATAAAATATGGTACAGATCTACTCTCCCATTCCCAGTATCAAACAACACATTCTCAGGCAACTGCCTGCTGCACTTCAATAACTTATTTGAACACTGCATATACTGTGTATTTCCCAACCAAATCCCAGTTCTCTGATTCACTAGCAGACACACCCTGAAAATGAGTTAAAAATGGCATCAGTGACTGAATCTGAAGTTTAAAAGCTGACTATCTTGTACTGTTGTCTACTTCAAAAACCCACCTTGATACAAAGTGTCTGTAGAGGGCTACCACTCACTCCCAGCCCTGCTGAGTAACCACTGTGTTTTCATCCATTCTAGATAAAGATGAATATGGAATATACACCTCATGCCCTAATTAGAATGAAATCACTGTCACCCTAAGGTGCTGGCCTGAATCTTCTGTGTGGATCTACATAACTTCAAAGAGCAAAAGACCCCAAGCTTTAAAGCTATCTAAAACAGGACTGTGACAAAACTAACAGGGCAGCAAACAAAGATGGCCACACAAGGCTAGGCTAAGAAAAAAAAGTAATTTTAGCAGTGATAAAATTGTCTCTTCTAATTTAATTCCTTGAAACATCATCTTTTAAAAAATATTTTAGGGAAAAAAACATCAGTAGCTCTAAGAAACTTCTGCATCTGTAAATACAATGAGCAAATATACCAGTCAGTGTAGCTACCCTGGATTATACAAACATTGACAAAAGAATTGACAACATATTTCACTTTAACAAGTAATTAATGCTTTTCAACGACTGTTCATAAACCCTGGAGAAGATCATATTCCAGAGGGAGCAACAACAAGATTTTTTTTGTTGATTCCAAGTAGCATCAGTTGTCTTCAAGTGTCCCATAAGAAAGCAAATTACATACCTGTGCTGCAGCCTTCACATCTGCTGTGTTTACAAACCACTGTTTGCTGGCACGAATAATAATTGGTTTTTTCGTCCTCCAGTCATAGGGGTAACTGTGCATATATTTCTCCTCTTTTAACAAACTTCCAGCTGCTTGAAGCATCTTAATGACTGAGATAAAAAATGAGGCAATATTAAATTTCAGTTTGAACATATGGTTGCTGAAAACCTCAACTTAGTCCTTTCCATAATCAACACTTAGCAAGAAATGCCAAAATATGGCCAGTTTATACAAACTCTCAAAATATACCTGCAGGACTGTAAATGATGAAGTAACAAATGGTCAAACATCAAATACTCACCAGCTTCATTCCCTTCTTCAAGGACATTCTTGTTTTTAAGTTCAGGACCTGCTGCTTCTGTAAAATACCCACTTTCATCCACAAGGCAATCCTGAAAATAAATAAATTAATCATGTCAATAAAATATCATGTGGCAATTTATTATTATTTTGGTATTCAAAAGTGAGTTAAATACTCTACTGGGTGATGCCTTTTCTGACAAATAACAAAATATTTAAGTACACTTCAGATTTAGTGAGCTGCAGTTTAGTAATCTACCAGGTAAGTGAATTTCAGGTGTCAGAAGAAATGAGTACCAATGCATTTGCACACATACCACAACTATTACACATCACAGTCACTGATATTTCAGTTACTTTTCAAATAAACAATACAAAATAAAAGCAAACCTAACCTTCCCCATGCCCCATATCTTGAATCTTCACTCCCATCAATCACAAACTGGCCATGTATAAATAAGCTGTATTTATGTATGTGTTTAAAACAAGCTTTGCTGAAAGAAAAGTAACAATGACCTACATGACTGCTGACTTACTGATCTGCATGTAAAAAACAATTCTGAGTAGTGAGAGTCAATATCTGAGAAACATTCTCTGCCTTCTCCTTTAAAAAACAAAACCACATAAAGAGCAGAAAAATCTGATTCTAACACCTCCCCGTAAGTTTTAATTAGCAGAAAGAAACTTCATTCTTTTATCCTGATACACACTTTCTTAAGGTTAGTCTTGTATTCCTGCAGGCCATTAGTGATACACTTCTGTGAATGCTTCAAAATATTTTCAAGTTTTATGCACAAATTAAAACAAATCATTTTAGTGTCACACAGTCAATCAGTTGCAGGAAATCAAGAGCAACAGCTGAGAAGATAAAGTACCGTGGGTAGCTGATGGTGGGAAGCTACGCTGTAATCTTCCATACCATGAGCTGGGGCTGTGTGAACTAATCCTGTTCCTTTTGTCATTGTCACATGATTTGCAGGTAACAGGGGAGAGACTCTGACAGGAATGGTGGGATGAGCACAAGAACCATCTGCCAAATCTGCACCTGAAAAATACAAACAGAAGATAAAATAAACACAACTTGCATGTTCAACTTCTTCTATCAGAGAGCAGAAAAAGAACAAGTGGTTAAAAAAATACAGAAGAAATATTATTATTAAAGCCTTGCTGAAAGCCAAGAATCACAGAGCTTGTGGAATGTGCCATACGACAAAATGGTGTTCACAGAATGATTTTCTCCTAGAAGGAACATGATTAAGAACTGCCGTCACAAAGTTACGTATACAAATACAGAAAAGAAACAAATATAATTAATTACTGAATATATGGGAAGTTAAAAAGAACAGGTTCCAATATGAAATTTCTTTTTAAGAAGGTTCAACTCTACTACTCTTGGATGTTATCAGTTAATTGCATGATTCAAAAAGGTGGAAGCTGTGAGGAAAAAACACCCCCAGTAATTTCATCATTAGGTAAAAACAAGACTTCCTCTGAAAGAGAAGGCATGGAAAGACAACAAAGACACAAAAAAAAAAAAAAAAAAAAGAAAAAAAAAAATCATAGAAACCAATTCCTCACCTCCTTTACAAATGCATATTTCCAGCATTGAATCACTGATGGAGGCAAATGAATAAAGCTCACAAATGACACACCAAATCCCAACTCAGGACACTAAATCCCAAGCCTGCCTGTTAAGAAATGCCACTATGCAGTTTGCTAGGATGCCAACTCAACTGCTTTAGTTTGTCCACACAGACAACAGCCACCTACAATACCTCACCAGTCATGCTTGCAATTAGCCCCCTCTTGTCATCAACAGCAACTAGCCCCCTCTTGTCATCAACAATGGATGGAAAAACAAACTGCAGTGTAATTAAGATTTTGATACTGAACAGACTAGATGTAGACTTACACTCTACATCTCATTTTTACAAACGTGATGCAAGATTTTAAAAATTCATTTAAAATCTATGGATGATAATTTGAGCTACAATACACCAACAGTAAATCTGACAGACTCCTCCTCCTTGTATTATTTTAGTGAAGCATATTCTCAAATTATAAACACATTTAAATGAAGCAGTTTGCAGACACCTACCAGCAGATTTCTAAGCAATTTAACAATTTTAAAACCTACCTTTACATGTTGATACAACTTCAAACTGTGTGTCCAGAACAGCAGCTGTAGATTCAACTCTATCTGCAGCAAGGATGAAGTATTGTCCAGTTGCTGCACATTTTACAATTGAGTATCTGCAATGCAAACATGAATTTGTGATACTAAATAATTACAAACACCACAAAAGAATTTGTGAAATTCTTCATCTCTAAAAGACAGACAAGTATGCTTAACATGTCCAATTCACTCACAAATCTCAAAATTCAAGGTAACCTTGCCTCATGAAGAAGAAATGATTTAATAAAAATTTAGGCAGAAAACAATATATTAGTAGATATAGAACAAAGCTTACAATTGCAACACTTAAAAACAAAACAAAAAATAAAGCCCAAAAAAGATGCCTTAAGTAAACTGTCATGGCAGCTCAGACTGTTTTAATTTTCTGCTAAATACCAGTAGGGACTGACATAGACAACTGAACCAAGTGGAAGACACCTACGCTGAGTCAGGCATGTAACAAACTGCTTGATTGGCTGGCACAGTCCAAGGTTGCGTGGTCCAGACTATCACGCTAGCAGGGGATGATCCATCTACAGATGTAAATTAGAAGTACTTTACTCAGAGTTATAACAAAAATAAAAGCTGTCAGTCTCTAAAGCTACAGAGAAGTCGTACCTATCACGGAAGTCAGCTTAGGCGGTGACTTCAGCAGCGGAAATTTCATGTACACAGAGCGACTGACATGCTGCTCGTTGTACTCCAGTTCTGCCTCAGCCAAGGCTGTTCTGATACACATCAAACACAAGTTACATGCTGCAACATCAAAAGCTATTGGCATCCTTGCTAAAACTTTGAAGACAAAATAGTAAGCTGATTCTTACTTTGTTGAAGGGGACCAGAACACAGGTTTATAGTCCCGGTAAATTAAACCCTAGAGAGGACAGTGAGGGGAAAAAAAGAAAGTTAGGAAAAACAAAACACATGAAAAATCAATACAGACTTCCACAGAAGCTCAACATACCTTATCATACATCTTGTAGAAGACTCTCAGCTGGTTTGCTTCGTACTTTGGATCAAATGTAAGGTAGCAGTTGGCCCAATCTGCCATTACACCCCAACGAATGAAGGCAGATTTCTGTTTCTCAATTGCTCTTTCTGCAAATGCTCTGGCTGAAGGGAATGGTTCCATTAAGCACGTGGCTTAGCACACTAAGATCAATAAAATATCACTTAAATGCACTATTGATTTTTTTTAGTAAAGCCAGAGCTGAATGTAGCAAACCTATGCCCTAACCATTATGGTTCAAAATACATACATTTCAGATTGGTTCTTACAAAAAATGACTGCAAAGAGTAAACAGGCTTGGCACTTTTTCACTAACACAGGAATATTAAGCACATGTCTTTAGACTACAAACTTTCCTTTTAAGAAAAGGGGGGGGGGAATATACTTTGTTAGGAAGAAAAGTTTCTCAAAATAAGTTCTCCACATAAAACTAATGAGAGTGAAAGTTAACTCCCTCTGTTTATGCTGATTCAAAATTTTCTAAGTAACTTACATATGAAAATAAGTTAGTCCATTTCATTACTAAATTTCAAATTAAAGAAGTTTCAACTGCTCATTACAAAAAGTTTTGCAGCTGAATGATCATGCCTTTCAATCCATATTGTATTTGAAATTATTTCTTCAAAACAGTTTCCATATAATACAGACTTTCTTCTAAGGATCCCCTCCTATAGTTTTGTAGGATTAAAAAGTCAAAAAATACATTTCTACTTGTGATACTGAGCTAAGCTGTCCTGAAGGCGCCTGACTTCTACATGGATCTTTTCAGTTCCTAATCAAATTCAGCCTTCAAAAACCAAAAGGATGTTAATCTGATAAAATTGCAGCTTCCTGCCACTATACAGTTAATCAAAGCAGCCATCCAAATCCCCTGCCCTCCTTTTGTTTTTTTTTTAAACTGAGGGTCAATGCTCTGCATGCCCATTACAGCAAAGAATTAAGCCTGTGTGAAATTATCCCATTTCATCAGATTCCAGCCTGCTCTATCTGCTTGGCAAATACACTCAATGATCATAGAAAATGTCACCAAGAGCTAATAGAAAAGGCCACAATGAAGTCTAAAAGCCTTCATTTACCTCTCTGCCGAATTTCCATCGGTGAAAGATTTTCAGCTCCTTTGACTTCTGACAGTGCCTTCAACTCAATTGGCAGCCCATGGCAATCCCATCCTGGCACATAATGCACTTTATAACCTCTCATCACATGGAAGCGATTGGTGATGTCTTTCAAAATCTGAAAAGCCACAAGGGTCTGTTATCACTTTAGCTCCCCACAGGGAACAGCTACATTTGTAATTAAGCTCTTCCTGCTTAAAAAATACAATTATCAAAAGCTGCAGGGTGAATTTATATTTAAGACCAGAGAAGCTCTGGTGCCCCATCCTCGGAAGCGTTCAAGGCCAGTTTGGATGAGGCTTTGAACAACCTGGTCTAGCGGAAGGTGTCCCTGCCCATGGCAGAGGGTTTGGAACTAAATCTTTAGGGTCCCTTCCAACCCAAACCACTCTGTGATCCAAAGACTCTGCATTTTTTATTTTTTCTGCCTATCATTTTGTACAGTGGCAGAATCTTAGAGGACCTCTGATCCAAGGAGTTCACAACCAGTGTAACTAAGAGATGTACCTTATAATCTCACAAGACTTGAAGTGAACAAATCTGACTTACTCTCTTTTTTAAAACACTGAGCTGGACCTACAGCACCGGCCTAGAGCACATTGCTGGAGCCCAAGCTCTGGCACCAGGACCGTGAGAAGCTGTGGGTGACAGCTCACAATTTGAGTCTTTCTCACTTGCTGGTCAGCATAATGCTGTGAATCTCAAGGCTGAATCAAAAAGAACACTGAGCATTCAGTACATGGTATTTATGTTGGGGTATAGTATCTATGTCAACATGGCAAAATATGGCATCCGCATAACCATACCATTGGTTTTTAAAAGGCCCAACTACCAAAATCCCAAACATTTTAAAGTGTTATTGATTTAAATGGGAATGGAGAACACAGGACACATGAGAGCAGGTTTTTTACCACTTCACAAGAATAAAGTATGAACAAGTAAGCATTTACTTTGTTTAATGCATGGCCAACATGAGGGTCTCCATTGGCATAGGGTGGTCCATCATGTAGACAAAATTCCTGTTTTGTCTTCCTTTGCCTTTGCCATGAGTACAGTTCCGAAAAACCACATTTCTGTAGAAACAAGAAGAAAAAGACCAAAATTATCATAACTTTCTGTACTTTCAAAAAGTCTGGATGTAAAATTTACAACAAAAGCAGGCAGGCAAACAAATACAGTTTCTAATTCCGCAAGAGCAGCCATTAGTGGGTTTCAAGTACGAAAAAGCCCGAAGAGGATGAAATATTAGGCCTGAGATTATTATCCTAGCACTACACTATCCGGACGGTCGTTACTCTCCTCCAAAACAAACTCTATAAAAGTTATGACTATCCAAACTAAAAATACCTCAAGAGCCCGAGCCTTTCTAAAAAAGAGCCCGGACTCGCCAGAAGTCCGCCCTGTACGGCGGGACCGAACACAAACCCTGGCGGCCACCCCGGCCTCCTGCCGGCCAGGGGCTCGCCGCGCCCGGGGCAGCCCCACGCTCCCCCCAGGGGAACCGGCCCGGCCCCGGCCGCACCTGCTGCGTCTTCAGCTCCGTCTCGGGCTGCAGCCTCCCCGGGAGCTGCGCGGGGAAGCGGCTGCGCGGCAGCAGCACCGTGTCCCGGTACCGGGACTCTTCCCGGCTCTCGGCCGCAGCCTCCGAGGCGGTGGAGCGCGCCCAGCCCCGGGCGGCACCGGCCCGGGCCCGCTCCAGGGCCGGCGCCCGCCAG
>JAYDZK010000169.1:18548938-18618639 GCA_034509185.1 Euphonia xanthogaster
GCCGGCGCCCGCCAGGCCCGAAGCATCCTCACGGGCTGCGGCAGCGCTTCCGCCGGCGCGACGGGCCGCGACAGGGGACACGCTGCGCCGGGCGGGCCGTACGGCGGCTGCTCGGCGCTCCCGACGGGCCGGGCGAGAGCTTGAGCCCCGCCCGGAGCCGGAAGGATTCGGGGCCTTCCAAGGCGGTTTGGTAGAGGTAGAGAGTCCTCTCTGAAGTAGCCGGCGCTGAGGCCTCGGTGCGCTGCGGGCGGGGAGCGGCGGTGCTGGGGCGTGGGTTCCTCCTTGGCACGGGGACGAACGCGAAGGGCTCGGAGCGCCCCGCACGCTGCCGGCGATCGGTGCCGGGCCGGCCGAGATCCCGGGACAAGCGAGGCTGGACACGGTGAGTTGGCGGCTGCGCCAGCAGAGCTGCTTCTGCCATCCTCGACTAGCCGTCGTATGTCCGGCCACGCTCTGCTGGGTGCGTTCGCGGGTACCGCTCCTAGCTCCGGCTGCGCTGCCCTGCAGGCGCTTTGCCGTCGGGAATATCATGGCAAGAGAATGAGGAACAGGCTTCCCTTTTTTTTTTCTCTTTGGTGAAATGAGGTAGCGCAGCCCTTTCCCACTTGGAAGCCTGTAGGTGAACCTCAGTGGGGTTCCCACCCCGAGTCCCAGCATGCTTCTGCTGGGTAAATATTGCTCCCTTACATAATGGAAAGTTTAAGTTTTATTAGGTGTGGGCTGAAGTTTATTGTAAAGAAATAGGGACCTCTGGTCGCTTAGGCATTGAAGGGTTCCAAGAATGAAGTCATGGCTTAGCACTTGTGTTTAAGGACATGCTCTGTATGATGTCCGCTTTCTCCTTTCATCAGGCAAAACCATAAATTTAGAAAATGGAAGTTTGCGTAAAAGAGAATGAGAACACAAATCTGTCGTGTGCTTTGATAAGTTAATTGTTGTCAGCCTGTAGTACTTAGATACGTCAGAATTAAAAAGAACGAGAACTTAATAATTTTAATAGGTATCAGAATAGGCTGATTTGGCAAGACCATTCAACAGTTTGGTTGCAGGGCTAGAAGAAAGGAGGGAAGATCTTTAGAGGAAAATGATACCCAAATTTAACTTTAACGATAATTGCTGTGCACTATTTGTAAACTGCACTGTTTTCTAGGAGTCAAGCTATTTTTGTTCAAAGTAAGCAATATATTCTTAAGTGCTTTGTGGAAGTATACATTAGACATTGCCCTCATCAGAAAGAATGTGCCATAAACCTATAAATAAGTTAACTTGAGATCCAAAAGTTACAGAGGTGAAAAACTTAGAGGCAACTACTGCATTCACTTATCTAATCAAAAAGGTCCAATACACCAGAAAATGTGCCATACAGGAGATGCAGCCCTGTAAAAATCTGAGGCACCTTTGCACTAATAAAATACTTTGCAATTCATTAGGTAATTAGTCCAGAGTGATGAGGAAGGGGTGCTGAACCTCTCATTTCAGTTTCTTTTACTAAAACTTATTTTTTCATAAAAATATTTTAAGGTTTGCCAGGAGATCCTGGGTTCACCACAGAAAGTATATTTGTTTTCCCTAAGTATGGACAAGAAAAATGAACCTAAAAATACCTTATGTCAAGCTTCAAGAATGCAAGATAGTATTTCTGTATTGTTTTCTGAGTCTTTTGAAATTTTATGCAAACATAAAGTAAGTCAAGACTTTAAAACACTTAAGTTTCCATCTCATTTTTGAAGTAGGATCAAATGTACAGTAAGAGGTCAAATGACTTTTTTTTTGAGAAGCTGAGCAAAGAATGTTAATTTTCTTGATCTGATAATTCATTTAAATTCTTTAATCCAAACTTTCCATCTAATATGCTCCTTTTTAACTCCTTCTCAGAAATTCTCATATTCCATATATTTTCATTATGGAATAAACTATTTTCATTCCTGCTAACTTGTTTCGCATGATGGTATAAACTTAAAATAGTATATGGCTTTCCATGTGTTATGCAACTTTCAATTGTTTAAGAGCTGCTCTTTGCCACAGTTACCATTTCCCAAAGTTCCTCTGTAACCATTGCTATCTGTCCAGGATTACTTTGGGTATGGACCTTGGCTATTCTACAGAACACCAGTGCACTTTGCTCCCATCCATGAGCTGGAAATAATAATTAACATTAGCAACTGTGCTTTTTGAATGTGCTTTCACGGTTGCTTTACTCTTTCAGCCTCAGAGTGCTTCTGACTTTACTGGTACAGGTATGGTGTTACTAAGGTGGTCAAAAAGTTCTTAAATCAGCTAAATTTGGGATTCTGATACCTCTGACATTGCTGTTTTGTGAACAGCCATGAACTTCATTTGCCAAGGAAGAAAGGAAAGGTGTTGTATAATGACCTATTGCCACTTAACCAGGACTTGCTGCAATTGCAATATTTATGATATGATTGTTATAATAAACTTCCCCCATAATATAGCTTCTTTTGTGAGATGATCAGTGAGTTCCTCTGTATTTTGTTCTGGCTTTGCTCAAGTGTTTCCTTGGAAGTCTGAGACCAAGCCAAAAAGCGTGTCATCTACACAGACAGAAACAACTGATAGAAAAACATAAAAAGCAATGAGCTCTGCGTTTTAAAAAAATGCAGTGTGGTTATCAGTACCTCTTTTTCCTGAGCTACAGAAAAGCTGTGAGGAACGCCAGCCTTTCCAAGAGTGATGGCTATTCTATTGGTATTCAGATTCTATTGGTAACTGAAGGTCCAGTGAATTGCGCTGGTTTGTCCTGGAGAACAGATGAGGAAGACAATGCAGTATTAAGAATAACAGGACACAGAGTGGTGAGGGGAGGCAGGAAGATAGAAATTGATTTCCTTAAAGAAGTCATGAGAAGTTAAACAAATACAGAAAGGACAGTTACATTCAGATGGCTAAATTCAGCTTTTGCATACAAGTTAGCAGTATCTGCATATCATTAACCTACTTGGCACACAATTGTCCATCTACACACCTCTATTTTATAGTTAAACAAAGAGGAATAATAAGTGAAGTTGCTGATGTCACCCTGTCTGGTAGTCTTGTGCTTGAGTTCTGGGCATGAACCAACTGTAGGTTAAGTTCTGAAGAAATGAACTTATGTTCAAAGTGTGCAAAAAATGACTGCTGTGTGTAGACTCTTCTTTTTCTTAATATTTATGATGAGTTTCTGCTGCTGCTGTTGTTCTTTTTAATGCCATTGTATTTTAGTGAGAACCAGGTTCACTGTCAGACAGAACTTTGGTATTTGCAAGATCTTTTCTACAATAGCTTTACATCCTTATGTTCGTTAATTATATTTTTAAAAAAATCCAGAGCTCACCTCACTACCATTTACTGGCAGTAACTGACTTTCCGCTTTCTACTGTTTGAAATGTTAGGTAAAATACTCTACCGTTCTTCTTCTGTTGAAGAGAGGAATGTTCAGGTTTGCTTTTTGTTTCTTTTCAGCATTCAGCATGGCTTCTCCAGCTCTCCTCATGCGTGTGGTGGCCTCAGCATATTCTGTTGCAGAAAAAGCTGCAACAATTGTTAGAAATGTGATGTCTGCAGGAGATCTGGGCATAGTTGAGAAGGTATTACCTTTTACTTTGTTCCAGTTTAATTTCACTTGTTAGTCTTGAATTAGATACAAGCCAAAGTGCTATTTTTAAAAATCAGCAACTGTGGGAGGAAATACAGCCCTCACCTCCCCTGCCACCACCTACAACAAATATTCCTTTTTAAAGGATTAAAAAAGCCCTAGAAAAGTGTCTTTTGACCAGTACTTCCAAACAACATTTGTACATTTAAAACAAACACCATAATTTTGTCCTGATTTCCCTCACAAGATGCAAGGTTTGCATAGCACCTCAAAATTCATAAGAAAGTATATTTCCTGTTAATTTCTATACCTATGCTCTCACATCCATAATACAGCTTAAAATACTGTGCTCTTGATGAATTTTGGATTAGAATAAATCAGTGTTTGATTTCCTAAAACAAAAAAAAGTACCTTAGCTTTTATTGTAAATCAAAGTTTTCAAAATAAATTCAGAGCTTCAAATTTAATTCTAAAACAAAACCAGGTATTAAATTTATCAATTTGCTGTAATTTAGTAACTTGCACTGATGAGCCAGGATCTTTGTTTTGACTACAGTAGTAGAATAGGTGAAATTAACTTTAGAAGTTAATTCTAGCTTTAAATATATGTAACAATATTAAGGGCATCATTAAATATATATCTATTATTTTTGGTCTTTACATTGAAAGTACTGCTGGAATTTACATTATTCAAAAATCATAACATAACAGGTGATATTGGTTCTAAGTAAGATTGGTTTTACATCCTTTTAAATTTTTTGAAGAATGAATACTACAAACACACAAAATTAGATTGAAAGCAATGACCAATAGAAGAGGTTCCTGTTTGAGGGACTAGAGATCTTGAAATTCCTGCAAGCTTCTTGCCAAAGGTGGCTGCTGAAGGAAGAGGAAGAAGGCAAGAGAACTTCTGCATATGCCTCTGTTTTGCAGTCTGAAGGCAAGAGATGCAGAACAGAAAGGAACAGAAGTGCTGCTTCTCATCATTCATCCTCTTTCTGTAGCCAGCAAACACCAAGACCAATTCCAACTGGCCTTACTGAAAGCTTTAGAATATCTGGGAAAGGAATGTTCCACCTTTTCTCTCAATATAGTGACCCTCCATCCATTTATCTAGTTCAGGAACACCTGAGTTTTTAGCCATCTCCTCTCCTGATATTCTGAGTTTTCTTTCTCTCAGTCAACTCTAAGCTGTCCATTTATATTACTTTTCTTTGTAGTACTTGTACTTTCCCCCCACCCTCCATTTGGGGTAGACACTTTTGTCCACCCATTCTTACACTGAAGAACTACTTACACTGTTTTATTGGGTTCATGTCCTGGAACAAAGGACATTCTCTGCAATAAATTGATCTTATTGAGTCTAAATTCAGGATCAATTTCAACCAAATTAATTAGGGGATGAGAGGGAAATTTCCAAGAAAAATGTCAAATTTCATAAAATTAGCACTTGGCTAAGGGACAGACTAGTTTTGAGCATGCAAAAATTAACCCATTACATGATTCTAAATAGAATATCCCATTCCTATGGCTAATTCCTGTAGCTGGATAAAACACTTTTCATGTTGTCAGCAAATAAGATACAAGCAGATAAATTTTTGTTTGATACAACTAAGATGCAAATCTTAGATGAACTGTCTTTCTAAATTCCAATGCTAACAGAATTATTTTTTACTGGGATTCTATCTATCCCTGGACCTAAAGGTTTAAAAAAGTGTAAGTTACCCACTTTCACATGTAGCAGGTTATTTACATTTAAGAAATTACTGTAACACATGTAGCAACATATGTTTGGCTACACAACATTGGGAAGGCTTGCAGTCATTTTTTTAATGTCACCTTGGGGCACTAAATCCACTGTTCTATTGTGAGACCAGTCTTTCTTAGCTCTGGAGTGCACAGGAAAACTCTGCATCTTGCAGTTTAAGCCTGCCTTTCACAAGGTCACTTACTGGGTTGAAGATTTACAAAATTAGACTTCTTTTAGATTACAAGTAGATATTCAGAGTGCTGTATGGGCCACTGTGCTGGTGCATTTTTTTAGTACACAAATTCCTATCCACTCTTGGACAGGCTGGACCCAATGACTTGCAGACCAAAGCTGACCGACTGGTACAAATGAGCATTTGTGCTTCCCTGGCACGGAAGTTTCCCAAGGTGACAATCATAGGAGAAGAAGTAAGTACGTGCTTTATTTCATACTAACAGTTTATCTTGCTGTAGCTTGCACTAGAATTTCCTTTGGCTGGGTTTAGGAAAACATCGTTTTTAATTAAGAAAAAAGAACCCAAAAAGCAACAAACAAAGGTATTTCCATCCCATTTCACCTTTCCATTTTATTAGCTTTTTCAAGCTGCTGTCAAATATACAGCTCTAAGGCAAAATGAGGTGAGTCCAAAACATTTTTCTAATAATTCTGAGAATTCTATTGTTAGGAGCTGCCCACTGATGATGTAACTGAGGATTTAATTGAAAATGGTCACTGTGAAGAAATACTGAAGAAACCATGTCCTGCTCAGTACACAGGAATTAAAGAGGAAGAGGTAATGCTTAATATTTTACATTATCTATACTACTTCTTGATTTTAGCTAAGAGTGTACAATGAAGAAAGGTTTTTTCAGTGTTGCCAGTTTTTCTGTTTTGTTTGAAAACTGAAATGTAGTCATGAGAATTACACCTCCAGAGCTACAAATGCTGCATGCTCCTGTCTGTAATAATGGGAAGTGGAAATTGGCTTCTTACAATTTGTGATTCAAAATAATTTGGCAGAAATCTAGTTCGGAGATATAAAGTAATCTCATTTTCCATTTCAGCTTAATCCTTCATACTTCTATTAAGAGATTTACTGAGACATTCCAGTCAATATTTAAGCTTTTTTTTTTTTTTTGTGTAAAATACTATTATAGGCTTCAGCCATCTAATATTGTTAAAACTTTGGATCTCTTTATTTTCTTAGTACCACAAGGAAATAAAAGCACTAAAAGTAAAATATATACTTTGCATGGGAAATTACATTATTTATATTTGTTAATTTTTCCTTATTTTTTATTCTTAAAGCTTGTAATATGGGTTGATCCTTTGGATGGAACCAAGGAGTACACTGAAGGTTGGATTTTCTTTCATTCTCTTAATAAAAAAATAGCAATAGTAATAAAGTAGCATACATATGCATAGTTTTATCATAGGAGTTATTTACAATATGGTTTCATAAGGCTGATGTTTCTGTGCTTCTTTGAGTGCTTGGAATGTATTTATTCACTCTATTCAGTTCTAACCAGTACTGAGTATTCCTGATGGGCTACTGAGTGCTGACCAATTTTTATCACTTCAGAGTGCAACGAGCTGCCTTTGACTGCTGGCTGGTTGTCTTGAGCTTTTAGTTAAATTTGCAATTTTGCATATCTTTGAATTGAAGAACTAAATCTCCCCTTCAAACAAGACTATGCTCAATTATATTTACATCTTCCTCTCAAACAACACAAATACCACAGCTGTACTTGTAGCCCTTTCAAAATGAAACAAACATCCTTCCACAAATCACAAATTTTCAGTCATGGGAACAAACTGTTCTCAGCAAAGCCTAATTTCTATCCATAGAAATAGACCCTAAAATGAAAGAAAAGAAAAAAAATAAAAAGAAAAGCCTCTAAGAAACAATATGCTGAAATGTGCTTTTGCCTCTTAATTTATCTTTTAGTTGATTAATATATAATCTTTTAGGCAGATTTTGTTTCCATTTTGGGGAAAGAGATGTACAACTGTCAATAAATTCCTACTTTTTAATAGCATTAAAGAACTCACACTACAATTACAGGAGAATGTCATCATATACTGCTGTGTAGTTGTATCTTTAAATGTCCTTCTCATTATGTGTTAATTATAACATAGCTCTATTAAAAGAACTCTATCTGGGGCATTTTTTAGCAGACCTCAAAGCTAAATGACTAAAAAATTATATCAACATCTGAGAATCCTGATTGCTATTTGTATTTTTAAGATAGCACTCTGCATATTGATTTGTGGACTTTTACTGAAGGTTTATGTTTTTATTAAGATCTTTCTCTTTTTCAAGCCTAACAACATTCCTGTTTTTTCTGTCCAGGTCTCCTTGACCATGTAACGGTTCTTATTGGAATTGCCTATGGAGGCAAAGCAATAGCAGGAGTTATTAATCAGCCATATTACAACTATGAGGTATTAAATCTTTGATTTATTTAGAAGCATTGTGTGATTTCTAAATGTTACTACTAAGCTATTTCATTTAGCACACTTGCAACTGAAAAGTGGCGTGTAATGGAGTTAATGCTGTAATGCAAGGTATTGGGGTTTTTTAATTAAATATATATATAATTTTAAATATTGGTTTTCAGGAACTTACTAACAACCATACTGAATCATGAGGCTAGTGTAATGCACTAATACAGGCTATATTATGTATATACTGTGCAAATTACGACAGTCCTTATAAAGTGCCTACTGTAAACAAGTACAGGTCAGTGGTGTTGCAGTCTTTGCTAGAAATCCTTTAGTGAATCCATGCAATGGGTGCATTCGCAATGTGTGGCAGCTGCTATAAATCCACAGCCCTAAATAAACCAAGCATAAGTTGTCACTGACAGCTGGGTTAGAGTGTATCATGCCAGGCTTCAGGCTTCAGGATGGTCAACCTACAGATATTTACATATTTGGAGATTATTTCAGTATTATTGGGGGAGCTCATGATACAGCCTGATTAATTAAATTTATTGGAGTTAAAAGAAAAAGCCCTTGAGCTGATGTAATGCTATCATGTTTTTTGTGACATGGATCACAAAATATTTTAAATTACAAGATACTTTAAATTACAGATTGTGCCCCAAGTACAGAAATATACAAATATTAATCTGCCAGTCACTGGAGGCAAGATGTAATGCATCACCACAATGTCACAGATAAGAAAAGGGTCAATGGTGTCATTGCCTTATAGGGAAAGAGAACTAATTTCTCACTTTGGGCTCTCAAGTAGTTCTTTTTAAGTGCCACTGTTCAAATGCACAGCCCAGTATTAATGTTAGACTCCCTGATATGCCAGGATGCATCTAGGTACCCTTTCCCTTTGTGCTTTAATCAGTGTGATTAACCATCACTCTGTGCCTTTCTTGTAGGCAGGAGCTAATGCTGTGCTGGGCAGGACAATCTGGGGAGTGCTGGGCATGGGTGCCTTTGGCTTTCAGCTGACAGAAGCACCTGCTGGCAAACACATCATCGTTACCACCCGCTCCCACAGCAGTGCCCTGGTGAATGAGTGCATCACTGCCTTGAACCCAGATCATGTCATCAGAGTTGGAGGAGCAGGAAACAAGGTATGAGAACCCCAGATCTTCTGGTTTCACTGGGAGGTAGCACCCTTGGAAAAAAAAATAAAAAAACTTTTTAAAGAAATTATTTGCTTACTTGCATGACCATACAGGAGAGACTTCCTCCACCTTACCCAGCACAACTTCTCTTCCTAGCATTCAGTCTGCTGTGAGGTTGAGAGAATTTGGCACAGGGGTATTTGTACCAGTGCCCATGCTGGTCATGGCTGAGGTCTGTCTTCCCCAGTATTCTGTTTTTAGGAGTGAAAATAAAAAGTTGTAAGACCAGAATGACTACATGGGAATTCAGTTTAATCTCAATTATTGGACATGTCCTCCTGTTTGTGTTAATACAGCTTTTGTTCCAACTATCTAGCAGCACATTTGAAAGGATAAAAATATAAGCACACAATGATATTTCCTTTGTGAAATTTCTCTGCATACAGGGAACACTCATTTGGTACAGGTTTTAAAGCTGTTTTGTCATAGCTGTCAAAAACACACCCTCTCATCTTGTTTCTCCAACATATGCAAGGCCCAAAGTGGCAGTAATGCAACACGTATATATTTTCCACTTTATTTTTTTAGTACTTGCACAAGAAGTGAATTCTTGTTTCTGAAACTGAGAGCAGATTTTCATCCTATAGACTGTATAACAATCAAAAATATTGAAGCGGGAATGGTGATACAGTATAGCTTCTAAATTTTAATACATTTATTATAATATTAATAAGGAAATGGCTGGTGTTCCTTTCCTGACTATCAGTACTTAAATAAACAGATTGAATCTCCACTTCCTGATGTTATTTCTACCCATTTCTAAATGTCTAAATCCTTTGCAGTGATTGGAACTCTATTCTTAACAGATCATTCAACTCATAGAAGGCAAAGCATCTGCTTATGTATTTGCCAGTCCTGGGTGCAAGAAGTGGGATACATGTGCACCTGAAGCTATCCTACATGCTGTGGGAGGTAAGTTAATAGCATGCAAAGTTCCAGGATAAGTGAAACTGCATTAATTTGAAGTTAATTATGCTTTCCATTGAAAGAAAAATGACAATACATGTGTCAATAACTGTCACATAATTAAAAAAGCCAAATCCCCAAATATGGGGTATATTCATTTTAATATTTTCAAAACAAATGCCCCTTTTTTTTCCTGTTGGCCACTATCTCACAGTAAAATCTGCTGTCCTACTACCTGAGTATAGTAGTTTATTATTAGTAACATGTTATGTAATATGTGGACATTGAATTCTTTAAACCAACAAAAATAGGTCAAATCATGCTGTTGTTCTCTGGATGTACAAACTCCAAAATTGAGTCATTCATGTAATTCAATAGAGTTAATGGTCTCCAACCAACACCTCACTTATCTAGGGCCTAAAGGGGTTGAAAAGTTATGAAAATACTCACTACTGAGGATTTGAAATAGTATTATTTTTTAAAATTCTTCTTTTCACAATAATAGGCCTTTTACCACCATATGCTAAAATTATGGAGTTTGATTCCTAAATTCTGTCAAGCAAGGATAACAGGCTTCATAACGACACTATTGAACTCCTCTGCAGCCTGTGTTCATATCTGTGGGATAATTTTAAACAGAGTTAGCTCAAGCACAAAGCAACCCAACCAATCTGGGACAGCACAGTGCTCTATTTAGCCTCTTTGGTAGGTAGGAATCTCCTGGTTAAATTAGCTTGAATAAAGATCTGTCTTGCTCTTGCTAAGTGATTCCTAAAATCTCATTTAAAACCAGCTGGGGTGTTTCGACATTATGTTAGAATTTGTGGTATAGAGTTACCCTGGTTTTCACTTGAACTGAGGATTTTTCTTTGCTGCTTGTCAATGGCAAATGTAAAAGCTGCTCAGGAAGCATTTTAAGTAATCCATGAGAGAGAGATGTTTTTCTTTTTCTGAGACACAAAGAATTTAAGTACTGTTGAAAAAAAAAATAAACCCACTAGTTATTTTATTTCAGTCAATATAAAACCTGAAGCAAAGATACTTCACATCTGAAGACAGGGATGTGTACCGCAAAGACTGCTTTTAGTTGTTTCACTTGAACTAACAGACTCCTTTTTGCTGGAATATTTTTTCTTTTTTTTTTTTTGTTTTGTTTGTTTTTGCAGGCAAGATAACTGATATCTGTGGAAATTCATTTCAGTATAACAAGGAGGTGAAACACATGAATTCAGCTGGGGTCCTTGCGACTTTGAGAAATTATGACTACTATGCCAGTCATATTCCAAACAGTGTGAAAGAATCTCTTGTGCCTTAAAGCAGGGAAGAGTCTTCACTTGGCCTGGAAGGCTGAGAAAATGAGCTTGGTAAAAAAGAAAAGAAGATGACTGAGCATGAAATTCTGTTTCATAGAATCTGAACTGAATTCTTTCAGTAAGGTGTTCAGTAATTTCAAAATTATACAGAATCTCTGTGTATCTGTGGGATCAGATTGTTTGGTTGTGTTGAGCAGACAACATCAAAACAGTCATGTTTCTTCAGCAGTTGTTTTCTATATTCTTTGGGAGTTTTTATTCCTTGTGACTGAGTGTAATATACTGCTAATCATAACACTGCAGACCAAAAAACATCTTCATATTCTGGGCACAAAATCATGTTAAGTCGTGTACCTGATCTTGCTCAATGGTTTTTGTTGTCAATAAGGGTTATTGTGTTAAATACAAATGAACTAAGCATTTGCCTGGATGGATGATCCCATTTGTTATAAAGTTGCCAGTTTTGATTCTTAGAGGGGCATTTGAATTTTTTTGGTCTGCACTGAGTTTTGGGATGGCCAGTTGGGGTTGTATGAGTTTTGCAGGAGGCAGTACACAATGCAGCTGGGCCTGGAAATCTCAAATAAGGGTTCATGGATCCCTGGATTCACTGAGGATCCATGAAGTGTACATACAACAGAGTTCAGAACAGTTCAGTTGGGAACCCAAGGAAGCGTGACAAGGGCAGGAGTTCCTAGCACCTCTATGATGATTTGAAATGATTTTTCAGGGTTTATGCCACTGTAGTCTTGGAGTACTTTGGGCATCCAAAGCCAAGGCCACTTTGGCATACTTGGGAATAACAGAAAAGCCAGACTTTGAAATTTTCAATTTCCAAATTCTGAGATAAAGCAGGTGCCTTTCCAACAGCCCCAGAGTTGAGGAAGTTGACAGTACCATTTACCCCACCTGTGGAACACAGGCATGTTAGAGGAGGAGAGAGAACAGGGCCAAGATCACCTAAAATTAACTTTGAATCGGAGATCCTGTTTCAGTCAGCTTTCCCATGGGCGTGGCTGTTAGGAAAGTAGGATTAAATTGCCCACACATTTGAACACAAAAGAGAAACAGTAGTAAATTACATATGACTAACTAAAATTGGAAACTTAGACAAACTCTTTTGAAGTCTCTTCGAACTGAATTTAGGATTTTGGAATTACGCTCTTGAACCAGGGAGGCATCTGTGCCCTTTCTTTTCTCCAGATGTTGTGACTCAAGTACCTTACTCTCAAATGAAGGAGTCCTAGGGCCTTCTTTTCCCTATCAATGTGATACATACTGAGGCATGCCAGTTTCAACAGACAACACGGAGATTTGCTTTTCCTTCTGTTCTCCTTGTGGAGAAAAGAGTGACATATGTCAGGTTCTCAGGCAGGTGGTGTCAGGGAGGGTGTCTGAACACAGCTGCTTGCTTACATAAAGACTGAATCCCTAAGCTCTCACACATGATTTTTTTCCTTACCCTCTGCTGGCACCATGAATGCCAAAGTAGCCTGCAAGGTGCACTGCACCCTTTCTCACTTCCTCTCTGCCCACAAGATTAGGTCTTCTAAATAACTACACTCTTCATCCACACAAACTATTTTTAAATGAGTGCCTCAAGGTACAAAAAGTTGTTTTCCATACAGAAGGTTTTGAAATTCAGTTTTCCAGTGTGTTATTTCTTTCTCCTGTCATCATACAATATATTCAACAACCTCACTTAGAGTCCTTAGATTAGATCCTTTCCTCACATTAGGGTTACACCAACATGACTTCACTGGCTTAAAGCTGACTCCATTTTCAACAAGCAGGAACATCTTACCACCACAAGATATGAACAATTCTTGCTGAAGTGTTCCTGTCCCTCCATGTGCACACATGGAACAGAATCTAAGGAATCTTTTCCTTAGTGAGGTCATCTTAGCCTAACATTTACAGATAAATTAGCAAGATTAGCATTTACCTCACTCTAGCATGACACTGGATTAGAGCTGCATATATAGGAACAATGTGTGCTTCTAATCCCTTGATCTAAAGCCTACCTTTCTTCTCTTCCTCAATTGCATAACTTGTAAGAGCATGCAATGCAGATTCAGCCTGCTTTAATTAGAACCTTCTTCATGTTTTGGCCCATTATAAGTTTAGTCATTCCACATACTGATTATGACTGAAGTTTGAACCACATAGCAAGTACAATGATTTCACTGTTTGTTATACATACTTTTTACTTATACGGGATTCTTTGAGTTGCATGCTGTAGCATTCCCATCAAAATCTGCATGTGAATTTGCAAAACATGTTAAGATAAAATGTAGAACAACTCAGGCAACACAAAGGCCTGCCTTAATCGTTCTTTTCATGCAATCATTAAAATATAAAGGACAGAACCCATTGATAGTAATCTTCATCGATTGCCTCTATAACTTTATTTTCATCTGAAACTTGCAATAGGTTTGAAAATCTCTTCAGCATAAGCCTCTTTCTAATTCTGCTATAATTTCTGTCAGCTCATTTAGTTACTTGAATGGGAGTAGGACACACAGCATGTATCAGCTTCTGTGTGGTGTGGAAAGATACTTATGTATGGAAACTCTTGGAAATACTTTCCAAGCTTACAGAAACTGTAGAACCACTAACACAGGAGAAGAGTAAGGAAAGTTGAAATGAAATCCAGCAGCAGCAATCAAGCATAAAAACCAGCATGTAATGTGCAGTCATGCTCTGGCTATACCACTACCTCCACTGCACAAAAAGCACTTGTTCAGCAATCAAGCATTTGATAATGTCTCTGTTAGCATATTAGGTGCTACAGTAATATCTCTAAAATAGATGGGGGGAATCACAGGGACACTGCATTGTCCTTGCCACAAAGTGAATTTGAGCCAGTCTCTTGTGAAAACTTGGTGACACAGCATTTTGTAATTCATTCCAAGGCTCCAGAAGGTGGCTGGGCACTGGGACAGGCTCTCCAGTGAAGTGGTCACAGTGCGAAGCCTGCCAGAGTTCAAAAGCGTTTGGACCACGTTGTTCAGGGCCAGGACTTGAACTCAATGATCCTTGAGGGTGCCTTCCCACTCGGGATATGTAGGACTCATTTGACCCGCTGCAAAATCCGCATGTTTGTCAGAAGTTTAACAAGTAACATCCTACAAAACCAGAGGAGTGAAACCACCGCACTCAAACGCGTCAGCGTGTGTTGCGCTGCTCGATTTGTTTGGATCGTCACACATAATAAAGAGGCTGGAGGCATCTGCAGGTCTGCTAGCCAGACATCCAGCTGAGGGCTTTGGCAGGCAGCGCCCGCAAAGCCGTGGGGAAGGCTCAGCCAGAGAAGCCGTGAGAAGGGAAGGACCGGCATCTGGTTTGCGGAGGGGCTGGGCAGCCCTCGCCCAGCACCCACCCCTCATCCCGGCCGGCTCCCTAGGACTCCACCGGCACGGCCGGGAGGGCCCCGGGAGGGCCTCGTGTGCCGCCCGCTCGTCACCTCCGGCCGGCTCCGGCTCCGGCTCCGGCCTCGCCGCCGCCTCCTCCGGGCGGGCTCCGGGCCACGGCAGCGAAGGGACACACCGAACACCCTCACCTCCCACTTCACCGCCTCTACGGCTTTTCCCGCGGAAGTGACGAGCACTTCCCCCGCCCCGGGGCGGGTCCTGCCGCGCCGCCCGGGCCGCGCCGGCCCCTGCCGAGTTGGCAGCGCTGCGCGCCCCGCCCCGCTGCCTCCCTCGGTTCCGGCGCTGGCGGCAGGCATGGCGGCGCTGAGCCTCACCGTGGACGCGGGCAGTCCCCCGCTCGGTAAGTGCGGGCCGGGCCTCGCCCCGCGTCGCCCCGATCCCGCTCTGCCGGGGGGTCCGGCGGGGCTCTGTCCCCTCCCCGCCTCCCTCGCTCCCTCCCGCCTGTGTTGCATCATGCTGCGCCGGCCTTGCCCGCGTGCGGGGCCGGGCGAGGCGGCACTCGGGCCCGTGCCCGTCCTTCCTATTCCTCCCGTCCGTCCCATCCCTGCCGCCCTTCCCCGGGGCCGTGTGCCCGCTGCGGGTCCTTCTGGGCAGCTGCTCGGGCCGTGGCGGTGCGGCCGGCGCTGGGCATAACTCTGGCTGCAGCAATTCGGGCACGGGTGCAGCCTCGGGTGACTTGGCACGTTGAGGCTGAGTGTTCAAGGCAGCCCCAGTTCGCATCGCCTGTTCGTGAGCTCTGCCGCTGTCTTGCTATCTTTCATTTTCAGTTCTAATCTGCTGCTAAAATTCCCTTCTGGGTAGCTGTCTCGAAGTTCTCAGTTGCTCCCTGCCCTTCCATGTTATTTTGCCTTTAAAAATGTGAGACCCTTCTTCATTGCACTTCCACCTATCTGGAAACAATCTTTTGTATGTGTTCCATAAAATTTCTCCATTTCGTTGTAGCTGTTCAAAATGAATTTTCCTCCTGTTCTTCATCGTAGTTTATTGATTTCTTTTTCTTGCTGGATTTCAGATTGAATACAACTTGCATGATTACTGATTCAAGGTATACAAACATATATGTTTTAAATAAAATTTCTCATGAGACTTGTTTATACTGATTTGCCAGAAAAGAAAATTATGCAATATGAATTATGATTAACATCAGGTTTAAGGGCTTTGGAGACTTATTTAGTTCGACAGCTGGTGTGTGGCACTAGAGGTTTATTTCAGGAGATTGCATGATTGTGTCAGAAATGTTACGTATTACAGATGAAACATTTATATCAAGGAGACAAGCACACTCATCTTACTCATCCCTACTTCATACTCTTCATTGTGTCTGCTGTGCAAGAAAAGTGTAGTAGTTTATAATGTCATCAATATTAATTACATAGCTTAGTGCACATAATAGTTGTTATTTTCAAAGCATTTCTGTGCATCTTATTAAAATACTTACATGTCTTACTAATGTATTGCATAAGGGATGTCACCCTGAATTTCACAGATGGATAGCTGAGGGATGAGAAGAACCACCTTGACTTACTCTTAATGCCACAAGAAGGGTTTTCAGCTGAGCAGAGGTGAGAGCTAAGGAATTCCTAGCTCCAGTGGTTTGTATTTAGGCCAGTGTATTAATAGCTTCTAGTATCATCTGCCTTGGTAGCTGGAGCGTTGTTCTAGGGAAGGTAAAGTGCACAGCATGCTGTGGAGACTTTAACAGGTTAGGTGGCTTTCCAGACCTACAGTTCCTGTTTTGCCTATGCAAAAGCTTGCTGCCTTTGTACGTGCTTCTGAGCAAAGTTAGAGAACACAAACGCCTCTGCTTATGCTCAGCAGGCTGGGTCTGGAGCAAAGCCAGTGCAGAAATGCAGCCAAGTGAGCTCGGTGCTTTGTTTGAGCTGCTGTGTCCTGCTGTAGAGCCTCAAGCTCAGAGCAGGTTTGCATCAAGCCTCTTGGAATGTGGGCAGAGCTGTCTTCCAATCAATGGTGTAGCCTAAAAACTTCAGTAATTCTTTTCTTTCTGGAGACCATTTTTTACTGTCAATAGTGAACTACTTTGAAAACCCAGTGTAAGCTTCCTGTGCTTTTACGTGGATAAAGTTTCTTGGTTTTGAATGGCTAATCTTTTAATAAACTTTAAATCAGGTTAAAAATAGTCTCATCCTTGTTCAGAAAGTGCTGGTATATTCAGTAATTGATCTCCTTTAATGCATGTGTTGGGGCTGGAATGGGGTACATTAGTAATACTGTTCAATAATTAAGAGTTTTTTGATTACATTCTCCTCATATAGTGGGGGATAGGACTAATTTTTACCATACCCTTAGGAAGCAAAAATGTATCACAGCTGACACTTGCTGAGCTCACTGCAGATCACTGTGTGCTGGACATTATCAATTTGAGGCTGTAAGGATTGTCAAGAAGAAGCCTCTTGCATATGAGACTGAACATAGATTTTTTTTTTGTTTCCCTGGGCATTCTCACTTGAAGGAGTCGGTTCAGTCACCTGGTCCTGGTGGATAGGAGATGTAAGTGGTTGGTTGTTACTGTGAAAGGTATCTCTCCTGGAAGGAAGTTCAGTATCTTTTTCTCTTGTCTTTTTAAGGAGCTCTGCTGACGGTGGAGCATGTGAAGAATGATGTTGAAATTTCAGTGCAAGAAGGCAAAGAAACCATCCTCTCTGTGTCTGAGTAAGTGACTTTGCATCTCTCCTTCTACCTTTGGGTCAGCAGTTTTAAAAATCACATGGTTGTAGCATTGACAGTAACCTTTTGAGGTACGAGGAAAAGAAAAAAACTGCAGTTTTATTCATCACTGCATTATTGATGTCTCTAGCACAGGCAAAACATTTACAGTATATTCTGAACTAGATTTTTATGGAAAAAACTGTTTTTATTTACATGTACCTATGTATTTATGCTGTACCAGTCACTTTACTGTTTAGGACTTGGTGTGGTTCCATGGGTTACCAACAGCAAGGCTGTTTTATATTAGAGAGGTTTGATAATATAAGATTCCTTGGACTTGTACATGTGTGGTGGACTGAAGTTTGAATGTTTAGATGACATCATTTTAGGCTCCCTCCTGTGTGTGTATAAGCAAAGGCATGGTATTATGTCAGGAAAGTGCTAATTAACTGTGCAGTGCTATTCAGTGTATCCATCTGCACACTGTAGAAAGAATATTGGAAATTTTTGTAATAATCTATCGTCTGTCCTTCTGAAAATACTCTGCCATTGGAATGGATAACTTCAAGTTTGGGACACAAAGATGGTTTTTACAATCTAAGATCAAATGCCTATCAGAAATGCAGGACTAACACTGTTAGTTTTGGGAAGCTGCATTGTCATCTTTGATTCCATATGAGTTAAGACATCTGGATATATCAAGAGGAGAGATCCTGCTGTCTGACATATCAGTGGAAACTCTGGCATTTAATATCTGCAATAAGGAGCATATTTGTACACATGAGTATTGCAGTTGTAACTTAAAGTATGGTAACACCATGATGAATTTGGAATTACTGATTATAACTGTGGTTTTTGAACATTGATTGTTTTTTTGAAGATTGGGGGGAATCTATTGTTCACAGACTTGCTGGCAAACTCATTTTGTGAGCTAATTCAGTAGAAGATGCTGTTAGAGCCACCAATGCATCATAGACTGGAATACCTGCTTGTCTGTAGAATGGCTATAGAAGCAACATATTTTGTCTTGTATTGCAGTTACTGACTTGCTCCTCATAAATTAACACTAACTGAACATTTCTATGTCTTCTAACCTTAGGTAATAAGCTTCTCACTATGTACATATATTTGCAGAAAATCAAAGCACAGGAAGATTCACAGCCTTCAGTCATGGTTGTTTTGCTGGTTGCAAATATTGTTTTCTGTTTAAAATGTTAGACCTGAACTCAGATAGGGGTTCTTGCGTAATCTGATACTGTATGTTGTCTTTTGCTGTGCCTGGTGATGGCACTGAATTTGTGATTTTGAATGAAAGCAAGAGAAATATGACAGGTTATATTGGGATTTAATTGGTACAGCTTTAATAATCTTCAGTGTGTGTTTTGCACATGTGGGATACAGCTTACATAACAGAAAGTTAATTGGATATTTTTTACTTGCAGGAGAAAGTTTTCCCCTTAAGTAGCCTTAGTCAGGTTTGGATTTTGTTTTACTTAGACTGTTTGGGCAGTGTATGGATATATATATGTATATATATATATATATATATATGTATTTATACATGTATGTGCTCCTGTGACACTAGGAGTACTTTTAATGTATATAGTTTGCTTTGAAATAATATTTATTTCATTAAATAATTTAGCATTGTCATGCCTTCTTCCTACTGCATTGCAAAACCACTCATTTTGACTATAATGGAACTCTTCAGAAATGTAAAGCAAACACTCTTTTTTCTTGGGCACTTTCAGGGCACTTTGGCTCTGGGTAGATAATATCTAGAATCATGGGCCCATCAGATGGAAATTTTTGTATGTTAGTGTCCTCTCATCCCTGGCATTGGCTTATGTTCAAGAAGTTGTTCCAGACCTCAGTATTGCATTAATTTTCCCTTGCTTGGTTGTACAATAATTTTGAAAATTGATTCTCTGCCTTAAAGCCTGTTAAAAGTATATCTGCAATGTGAGAGACATCAGCTGAACTCTTATCTCAACTAATGCTTTTGCTAAATGGATTTCATGGCATCAGTTCTGCTGAAGCATCTTGTTTTGGCATGTTGTGAAATGATGTTTCAGATTTTGATTTTTTTGGGGGAATCCATTAGTTCTAATGACTTCACTTGAACAAGAAAGAACATTTTATTTGTGATTCTTCTGTGTTTGGTTTTGAAGCTCAGTTAAAATCTGGTGACAAAGTTCTTAGCTAACTAGCTGAAACTTAGCTGTCAGCCTAAAAGGTTTATCGCTCATTCGAGATGATGAATTTTATTTTAAAGGTTATTTTTGAAGACTTAGCTTCAAAACTTCATGTAGTAATAGCTCTTAAGCAAACTACTATGCTAAATGCTGATGGCTTTATGGAGAGTTTTGGTGTACCAGTGTCTTGTCAAAACAAGCTGCAGTACAGCTTTTGTGTGGTGGGCACATGCACATTTCAGAGTAGTTATTCTTCCTAGGCAGATCAAGCAAAAGCTTTTAGCAAGTCAATTCAACATTGATTTATTATGGTTGGAAATAATTTGTGTTTTGGGTTTTTTTTTTTATTATGTGTTTGCTTTTATTTTTTGGTCCCTTTTTCCCATCTTGTCTTCTTGAACATTTGCCCTTGTATTTAATTATGTGGCATTTCATGTCACTCTCAGTAGCCACTCTTTGCCTGTAACATTGCATTGTCCCCGTTCATTCTTTCTTACTTAGCCTTGGAGTTAGCAAGCACTGGCTGCAAAAAGTCTTTTATAACTTTTTCAAAGAGGTCAATTAGTGATGGTTGGGTGGGAGTATTTTGTTTTTCCTGAAGAAAATAACAACTTTTAAAGCATAAGTAAGATTTACTCAGAGTAATATTTTTCCATTTCATACATGTATCCAGTTTTGCTTGAGTAATCAAGGGGTATTTGTTTTGGTATGAATTAGAGAAAACAATAAAAGTGCATTTTTCAGACTTTTCAAATGAAAATGTAGTGGAAATTATTTGTTTTTCTCAGTTTATAAAAGCTTCCTTAAAATCTGATAGTGGGAAATTAGAATAGGACACATTTTCAATTACACAGCAGGGTATAATTTAAACACCCTGTGGTGACTTTTGGTTTTAGTTATATTTTATGGATCTTCTATATATATTCCGGATCCTAGATGCCTGGAAAGCAAGCAAAATTAAAAACAAGCAAACCAAAAAACCCCTGCCAATGAACTATACTCCTTAGGTCATACTGCAATTAGCCTAATGAGACTGGCTGGTCCATTTGTACTAAAAATGGGACACATTCTAATTGTTGATATATCAAGTACATTCTGTATAATTTTCAGAACTTTTTATTGATTTTTGCAAGGCTTGAGGGCTATCTGAATTCTTTTAATTTTATAAAGGATGCAGTTGGTAAAAAAGGAAATAGAGAACAATGACAGAAACAGAAATGGAACCTTGGTTGGACAAGTTGGAGTATAGTCCATTAAATTGAGTAAATGCTTAAATAAAACCACTTACAGGGACTCCTTTTGTTGATATCAATGCTTGATTTAGAAGCAATTGGAGCTCTGTTTTTGCAGTCTGCATCCATGTGGGACTGTAGAGTAGAGATGAGTATTATCTGGAGAACTGATGTTTCTGATGCATCTTTCTTCCAAAGCTCTTTAGCAAATATTAATTTATCTTAGATGAACTGGAAGCTAGATTTGTGACAGTGTACAGCTTTTTTTGATACTGTATGTAATGTAGAAAAGGGACATGAAAACAAAGGAGTACTCTCTTTGGAGAGCCCTTCTTCTGCAGATCTGTTGAGGACTTTCATAAGCAGAATGGGGACAACAAATTCAAATTAGTCTGTTATCTGGAGAAGACTGGGTAAAAAAACAAATACAGGCAGGGAAGTTTGTTCACCAGGGAATGGTTTCTGTGAAGTGTGAATTGAGTAAAATGAGTAACAAACGAACAGGGATTTTTTCCCCTGATGAGAGCCCTTAAAACCATGATGAAGACCTCTCAGTTCTTCTGTTGATTCACTAGGAATCCTCCTCAAAGTGACCCGTCTTTTATGAAAAGAAAACAGATATTGATTAGCTCCTTATAATCTGGAAAATCTGTAGCTCAGGTTATACTTATAAATTCTGTCAGATGTGGAGAGAGTGTTTGAAAGAATAATCAGAGTCTTATTTTCTTATTTTCAGCTTAAACAAAATTCTCGCACATTTAGAAGCTTACTATTCCATCTGGTGATAGAAAAGCAAGGACTCATTTATTCTTACACTACGTTTATTTTATTTTTGTTTTTCCACTCCGGTGACCTGGTACCTGTTGGCTTGCCTGGAAGTTATTTTGTGTTTGCTTTGCACATGTTTCAACTATGTATGTGCAATTAAAGTTGAACTGACTGGAGGTAGTAATTTACCTTTGCCTTGCCCCTCTCTTTTTTTTAGGCAAGTTTCATTTACTGATGTGAATTCAATAGCTCGGTACCTGGCTCGAGTTGCTGCCTCTGCTGGGTTGTATGGCTCAAATCTGTTGGAACACACTGAGGTGAGAAGGAATCACAGAATCATAACATGGTTTGGGTTGGAAAGGACCTTAAAGACCATCTATTTCCAACCCCAAAGACCATCTATTTCCCATGGGTGGCGATACTTTCCTCTAGGTCACTTTACTCAAAGCCCCATCCACCTTGGCCTTGAATTACTCTCTTGCCTCTTAGGGTTTTTTTTTCCTTTTCCCTTTTTGTTTTTTGGCCTGTTCTAAGTTTGGGGGCGGGGTTGGGATTAGGTTTTTTTTTTTTGACCTTGTGTCTATTGTTCGGCATTTTACTGTTAGGCTGAGGTTCCAGCTATGTGAGATAGGGGTTTGCTTTGGTAAGCTTCCAGCTGAGGGGTTTGCTTTGGTTAGCTTCCTCCTTCATTTAAGAAATATAAAGACTAAGAAATCTGTATAAAGACTAAGAAATCTGAGCTTTGGAAGGGTTGCCCTTGCCCACCCCTGCAACGGCAACTCCTAAGCAGTTTGCTAATATAAAATAATTCAAGATGGAAGGTAAAACATGGATTTTCCCTCCTCACTTCCCTCAGCTCTGTTGCCATCAGTTGCTATCTTGTAATGCTTCAGTGTAACACCAGGGAACACTGGTGTGGCCTTGAAATCCTGAAGTAGCTTTTGCTGTGTATGATAGCCAAAACCCTGACCCTGTTTTCTTCCTGGGTCTAGCTCAAAATAATCAATCATATGCTGAATTTTAAATTGATAACTGAAACTAGCAGACAAGTTGAAATTTACCTCCTCTGAAATTTGGGGAGGAACTGAAGGATTTGATTCAGGTCTTTTCTTCTTGAAGTCACTCTTCAATCACTCTTCCACCCTCATTGGTGGTCTCAAGGGAAGTGTTGTCTTAGTACTTTGCCTGTGAGGCATTAAAAGATGTAAGTCATCTTGTGGCTATTAAAAATTTCTGTCCAAATCCCTTGTTTTTAAGTTAAGCCCAGACCTCAGCAAACACACTTTCAGGGCTGGTACAATACTTCTTTTCACTTCTTCATCTTTCCAAAATAATACTGTACTTGGAGAAGTTCAGGGACAGCTGCATTTGTGGTGCACATATTTTGGCGTGCATATGCAAATGACTGAACTAAATTCTGTGGAGGTTGTAATTACATCTGTGCCTGCCACGTTGGCTTGAACGTTGGAAGGATTCCCGTTGCAGTTTGCAGAACAGTTACACATGAAATAGGACCAGAGAAGAGACACTTAGTCTCTTGCAGGATTGAGGGATTCAGTTTATATACAGGGCTACATTATTAACTAGCCTAATTCTTAATATTTTTTTTGTGTTTATGTACAAAGATGGATGGAAAAGACTTTTGCAGGAGCAGGGAGTAGGACTTGTGAAGGTCACATGTTTGATTTCTTCAAATCTAAAAGGAGATGAGGAAGAGAAAATAGAGACTAAGGGGAAAATGGTCTATTACCCAGCAGCAGCACCAGGAAGAGAAAATAGGTCACAAATATGATATGTAAATAGCTAAAGGACAGTGATGATTTCTATATACTCTTGTGATAAGTGAGTACCTGAGAATTGCTTATTATTTTACCAATGGGAATAACTTCAGTGAAGTTGATGCTTTCAGCAGTTTGAATTCACGCTGAAGGAAGAAATTAAATTTCATTATTTAGTGTCGTTCTTGGTGAATTTTTCAGTATAATTTATTTTAAGTATTCTTTCAACATATGTTATGATCTATTTCATTCTAATGTTCCTGTTAATATTTTCTGTTCAGTTGTTTGATCAATTGTGTATTATTCAGTTATTTAACAAGCTTAATTCTCATTCCTTTAGTAACTTTAACTGTCTTTTGTCCCTTCAAACAAGATTGACCACTGGCTGGAGTTCAGTGCTACAAAGTTATCCACTGCCAGCCAGTTCCCTTCAGCCATCCAAGAACTCAACCACTGTCTGTCTCTACGGACCTACTTGGTGGGAAACTCTCTGAGTCTTGCAGATTTGTGTGTCTGGGCTGTACTAAAAGGTATTGGTTTATATTCTCTGTTTCACTGGCTTGCAATATCAATATATTGATACTTAATCAATATACAACCGGAATCTCCAATTTTTCTTTTTTGTGGATGCTCGTAGTGACTCCTAGCTCTACGACAGACTGTGTAGTGTCATGCACACTGCTGTGACCTGTGCATCACTAGTGATGGCAACAGTATAGCTTAGGAAATCCTAGATTTTATTTTTTTTTAATTGTTGTTACATTTGGAAATTTATGAGCTGTAATCCTTAGGTGGAACTTTTTCTAATTTCTTTTGTGCTAATAATTGCAAGAACATCTTTTATTACCTGTTGCCTCAATATGAAAATGTGCAATGTAAAATTATATGCATAGACCTTTCTGTGACATTATCTTAGCAGAGGAAATTTCTTCGGTGTTTACTTTTAAGTATTAAAAGAGGTAGATGTCACTCTGCAAAATACCCTTTAGAGGTTAAAAAGCTTTGATGATCTGTTTTTATCAATTTGGTTTTTATTTTCTCTTGGCTCTTTATCTAAAGGTGATAGATGACGATCTACCATTCAGTATAACCCAATTACCCTTGAAAGTAAGGGGAGTAATTAGGATTAAAAGCTAGCAGCTTTTGGGTATTTTTCCAATGTTGCTGCTCTTCAGAGCAATCTGAAAAGCTGCTGTTGATAAGAATACTTTTGTTTTTATAATTTAATAGTTTGAAAACTTCTTTTTTTTGTAACAGATAATAGTACATGGCAAGGGCAGTTAGAACAACACAAAGCTCCTGTGCATGCAAAGCGATGGTACAGCTTCCTTGAGGTACAACGTGCTTTCCAGTCAGTAGGAGCCAAGTGGGCTGCTGGTACACCAAAGGTTAAAATGGTAAGATTTACTCATATCTTCTGGAGAGAGTAGCTTTATTTCTGTGAATACCTTGCAAGAATTTTTTCTTTTTAAGTTAGAGAATTAAAAACTGAAAGTAAGCAGTCATACAGTGAACTAAACTTTTGTAAACTCTTGTTCACTGCTAAAGCTGTTCCTTTCAAATTTAAAAAGGCATGAGTTGTCTAGTTCAGTGTTTAGGTGGAACTGTGGAAATATGACACCTCTTCTTTTAATCAGCACTGCTCTTTAGATACTTTGTTTGCTTTTCTAAAGACAGTTTGAGATCTTGATGGACCTGCAAAGCTTGCTCTTTGACTGAAAGTTGACTGAAATTTGACTGAATTTGTTAATCATGTTCAGGTTAAGAACACCAAGATACAAAACCTTAACTAGCAATTGTTTTCTTCTATGGAATAAATTAGATAACTTAGTGGGACTTTTCAGTCCTGGACCAGATTTGAAGACAAAATTACTTAAAACTCTAGAATTAATGTTTATTTGGAGTCCTTGAGTAATGTGAAAGTTGTGAAGAGATGAATTTAGGGTCCAATATGGCAGCTTGTAGGTTTGAAAGGAGACTTTGATGCAGCAGTTGTTATCTAGAGTTTTATATCTCATTTTACAGCTAATACAATCTGTAATTATGTCTCTTTTCAAGGCAACAGAAAAAGAAAAGAAAGTAGATGTTGGGAAGTTCGTTGAACTTCCTGGTGCAGAGATGGGAAAGGTCATTGTGAGGTTTCCTCCTGAAGCAAGTGGGTAAGAAACGTGGATACTTTGACAAGGTTCTCTTTTGTTTCTTCTTAAAAAAAAAAAGTATTTTGGGGAGGATGGTAATCAGCTTATCAGACAAGGCTGTTAAACCAAATGAGTGTTTAAAGCTTTGTCTCCACTAGAGCTGTTCATTCACTTCTCTGTACTTCATTGCGCTGTTGCCTGGACTTGGAATAGGGAGTTAAGTTGTGAGGTGACGTTATGCAGCTCAGCAGTGGGATGAGGAGAAGTAGGAGGATAGCATTTGTATGGATGATGGTTGTGTGTGCCCTGCCAGGAGCTATGGTGTGGACATGCAGTCCTTTTGAATTGGGTCAAAGGACTCGGTGCTTCCCAAGAAAGCTTAGATTTGAGAAAGGAAAGATGTATGGGATAGCCTTCCTTGGGGGAAGCTTGACACTGGATGTATAATGGAGGGCCAGGGGTCCAGACTGTGTGGACTACCAAAGCACAAACTCCTTAAAGACCACACAGAGGAGATGTGATGAGCCTGTATAATAAACTCAATTTTCAGCCAGCTTTTAATTTTCTGGGTTTTTTTGCAGTTGCCTGATGGCCTATAAAATTTCCACAATTGCATTTGTTCATTAAGCTGGCTGTTCAGCATCACGTGACTTCTGTAGTGGTGTTTTTACTCTATTAGTCCAATATAAACTTTACTCAAATATTGTAAATTATGTATTATGTACATATATGTCTATAACATACATTGTTCTCAGCTTACTTTAGTAGTTTTTAGCATCTTAATCCTGGTGTTTTAAAACACTGTTCTTCAGTGACATGTTACTCTCTTTTTGTAAGAGATTTTATTTTTGTGGATTTGGGTATTTAAATTTAAAATGTTTAAAATGTCAGTAGCTTTATAGCTTATATTAAAAATACACAGCAATCAGAAAATTCCACTCTTGTGTATGTGGTAGTTACAGATTATCTGGTAGCCGCTACTGGGTATCATCAGCAGTTGGTTTAAGTTAGTGTGTAAAAATGGAGATAATTGCAGTCCAATCTTTATATCCATAGTAACACTAATTTACAGACTGTTATTTTTAACAGTCAACTACTGAATTTGTAGTAGAAGAAACATAATCTATTTTCATAAACGTGTAGTATTTCAGCAAATATCCTAGGTTTGCTGTTTGTTACACTTAGGTATTGCTTTCCATTCTTTCTCCTTCCTTCACAAATAAAGAAGTCTAGCTGAAGTAGTTCTGATGTATATATTTATTTTTTAATTTCCTTTTTAGATATCTGCACATTGGTCATGCCAAAGCTGCTCTGCTAAATCAGCACTACCAAGTTAACTTCAAAGGAAAACTTATTATGAGATTTGATGACACAAATCCAGAAAAAGAGAAAGAAGACTTTGAAAAGGTATGATAAGATAGCAGAGTGATTATAGGCTGTGGAACAATGATAAGTGCATGCCTCTCTTTTCTTTCATACTTATTCTAATGGTTTATCCTTCCTGGACAATGGAGTATTAAAAATACCACATCCTACATGAAGAGGATAAAGATGTAACAAAACTACCTTCCCTGAATATCACACTGAACGTTTTCACACTTGGCAGGTTATTCTCGAAGACGTTGCCATGCTGCACATCAAACCAGATCAATTTACCTATACCTCGGATCACTTTGAAACAATAATGAAATATGCTGAGAAGCTTATTCAAGAAGGGAAGGCATATGTGGATGATACTCCTGCAGAACAAATGAAAGCAGAACGTGAGCAAAGAGTGGAATCTAAACACAGAAATAACTGTAAGATATTTTAAGCTTTGGTCTTGCTTTCTTATCTTTTTGATTTGGTATCAAAGCTTGATTTTTATTAACAAATATGAGTGAGATTACTAAATTGCATATCTTCAAGGTCCTTATGGAGACTTGAAAGTGTTTAGTGCTTTCTTCTACAAGGCTGGATGGATTAAGTACACATTTAGACCAGGGCAGTAAACTTGTGTATATATGAATTAATCACCATTCATTATCACTTAAAAAATTCACAATGTAAAATGTGTGAAAATGAATTCCGGTGTCCAAAGAGGGAGTGTCACTGATTTTTGTTGCTGCAGTAATAAAACTTTATTCTGTATCAGCTTCAAAATACCTTAGAAAATGGTGTATTTTTGTTGTTCTTAGGTGTTAATAAGAATCTACAAATGTGGGAAGAAATGAAAAAGGGAACAGAATATGGACAAACTTGTTGTCTACGAGCAAAAATAGATATGAGTAGTAATAATGGATGTATGAGGGATCCAACTCTTTATCGTTGTAAAAACCAGCCTCACCCTCGGACAGGAAGTACCTACAAGTATGTCCACTTTCTCGTTGTGTGGCCTGTAGCTTTTGCTCTTTCCAGGGCATTTACAATTCCTTAGTAAATTTCTTTTAATACTTGGAACTTGCTAACATTTTTCAACTAGAATATGTGATGAGTCTCTTAACTTTCTGGAACTTGTGCAAATTACTTTTAAAAGCTGTGAGATGGCTATTATGGTCAACAGTGAATATTATTTCAGTTTTAGTCCTTACATGTGTTTGAAAAAAACATTAGCAGTATAGGCTTTTTTTTAGGCTTGAATATTAAGGTTGTTATCAGTTTATTTCTTGAAGGCTTTCTTCATCTTAAAATTATATTGCCCTCTGGATCTTTTTGTGTACTACTAGTTGTGTATGTGTTATTTTAGTCTTGATCAGAAAGTTTTCAGGATCATAGGTTAGAAATATTTGTAATGCATGAATGTAAACTGCACTGAGTTTAAATGTTTAGGTGGGAGGAAAGTGTTTTGTTCTACCCTGCTAATTAAAGATCTTTTTTGTCAGTGTTTATCCCACATATGACTTTGCCTGCCCCATTGTTGATAGTATTGAAGGTGTCACACATGCACTGAGAACAACTGAATACCATGACAGAGATGAACAATTCTACTGGATTATTGAGGCTCTGGGTATAAGGAAACCATATATATGGGAGTATAGCAGGCTAAACCTCAACAACACTGTGCTCTCCAAGAGAAAGCTCACGTGGTTTGTCAACGAAGGTCTTGTGGATGGATGGTATGTTCCATGGCTGTAGGTCAGCACTGTTCCCTAAGATTCTTGTGACTGGCACATTCATTTTTGCTTTGGGGTAGTTGGAATGAATATTTAAACAATATTAAAGAATATAGATTAATGTCACTGGCTTGTGTATGTACAATATGTCTGTTTCCTACTCTACACTAGCTGTGTACATACATATTCATGGCCTGTAATAAACATGAGGAAGCTTATTTTTGGACTCTGGCTCTTGCTGTGGGTGGCATTTACATGTTTTCCACTCTTAAGTCATTGGTTGTTGTCATTGGAGTCATTCCTAAACAATGCCAGAAGAAAGCCTGGATTGAAGTGTTTCTGGTTCTGTCCATCTAGTCAAATCCATCCCACTTCTCTCCAACCTGCCCTCACCCTCCTTCTTTCTGTTAATTTTTTCAGATTGATTTGATTTCTGCAGACAGTCTTTGGTGGACTGGCTGTCTAACTGTCAGTTGACTTGGAAGCTTAGATTCCTAGTTTATGCATGGAGCCACTTGGCTAGAGCCAAATTTATCCTTTCTTGCCCCGCCTGCTTTTTTTCCTAGAGGTGTAGCTAATCTTCTGATGGTCTTTACCTTTCCTTCCCTAAGCCTCCCTGTTAGGTCCTCAGTAAGGTTTGATTTGTGTTCCCACCAAATTCAAAGGTTACATTACAGATCAGGCCTTTTTATTTCTTCCATAAGAGAAAAAAAAATCATAGAATTCTATCACTTATATAAAGAAGTAGCATTGTCGCTTCTTTCCAGTAACATTTTCTGGGTGCCCTTGGAAGGGAAATAATGGATAGAGACAAAACTTCTGCCTTGCTAGTTTTTGAGAGATCTGACATTCACCATACATTTTGTATGGATAAGAGCTCAGTCTTCTCAGTTAGGTGCTCTCACCTAGCTGGGAGCTCAGTGAGTAAAATACACTGATGCTGTGCCTTTCATGTGTGGCAGTAGTAGTAAAGTTCTTGATAAGGGCAGAATTAGAAAATTTAGCATATGGCACTAATGGAATACCTTTTTCCAATAGGGATGACCCAAGATTTCCCACTGTGCGTGGTGTCCTGAGAAGAGGCATGACAGTTGAAGGGCTGAAACAGTTCATTGCTGCTCAGGTGGGTGTTTTCTTCTGATTCTTTGAATATCCCTCGATAAGTATCACAAATTTTTGTGAAGCTTCACTTAATGTAATTGGGACTGGAAGGTTTCTGCTTTTGAAGCTTTGCTACTTTGACATATATTGCTTCAACAACGGTAGCACCTGTGAGTAGGTGTTTGCAAAATGGACTTGCAGGTTTCTTACTTGGAGAAGGTTTATTCTGCAAGCTCAAAAACTGGTTTTGGTGAAAACAAACCATAGAGAGTTTTCAGTTTAAAGAACTTTGTTTTAAATTAGTCTAAGAGCTAGAATATTTATATTAATGTGGTGTTGGTTCGGATTTTTTTTTTATCCAGGGCTCCTCTCGATCTGTCGTGAATATGGAGTGGGATAAAATCTGGTCCTTTAACAAAAAGGTATGTGCTTGCTCGGATTTGATGCCACTCTTGATATCCTCTTTTTAGGATATGTAGAGAATCCAGTGTTCATTGGAGTGCTTTTCGCAACAAGTAGCAGCTGCAGTATGCTGCAACATTTGGCACACTCTCAGGAAAATGGAATGTCCCCCTCTTCTAACCTGAAGAAGCACTAATCCTATTGATTCTCCTATACCAGTACTTACTTGCCTTCCTTAGTAGTACAGGAAAGGATAATGGTATTTGCTGTAAATCTGATCTGAAAACTGCATTTCATTTTTCTGCTTTCAAGCTGCGAGCTATCTGTAAGAAGGTATTACTTAATGCTTTTTACCTTAGCATATAGCTTACAGTGCTGTAAGCATACATAGCATAAGCTATCATTTTGCAGCTTCATAGCACAGTCAGACTTGCTTGTATAACAGGAGCTCTACAAACCCACTGAAAATGCATTATTCCTAGTTTTCAAAGGCTGCCCACCTCTGGTTTGGCTGATTTGTCAACATAAACACAAATTTTCCCAGATTTGGTTCACGCTGGCCGCGTTTCCTTTCTGTGGCAAAAGGATGAACGCAATGTGTGCTCTGCCTGGGGAGATCAAGCCAGCACTGCTGGAGTTTCTGACTGAATGGCAAATCAGGAATATTGCATCTTGACATGATGAGTTGCTTTTTGGCAGCAGATGCTTGGACACTATAATAAGGCGATTTGTTTTCATGAGGATTGCATATTTTGTGTGATTGTGGAAACACCTGTTATTTTGCATTGGGATTCCTGCTTGGTTTTGCTTAGATAGTACCCAGATCTGTTCATTTAAATAGTTTTTGCTTGTCTGGCATGTGTCTTGTATTTCTTCATGTATTTTGCATTTGATTTGCTACATACATGTAGGTTTATGGATTGGTTCTTTCTGTTGCTGCATAAATACATTTATGACTAACAACTGATTTGAGGGGAAGAATCCACAATGGACTGTCAAGGCTCATTTTTTTTAATTGACTTTTAAAGTGAGTTTCTTAGACCTCTGACTCAACTCCTTGTACAGCACCATATTTATTAGCCAATTTTATTTACATGTGGCTGTGCAGATTGAAAGCTATCTGCAATATGAGAAAAACCAGTTGGCTGCTTACAGGTAATTCTGAGCTCAAAGACTTTATCAGCGTGACAACTCATATTTTATACATGATCCTATAATTTTTAGCACCTGACAAGGGATTGTGAGTTTTAATGAATAAAATAAAGAGCCTGGTAATAACACTATAAAATCTGGTCATTTAATTATCAAAATTATGATATTAAATCAAATAATACCCCTGCATTTTGAGATACATACACAAGTCATTTTTCAAAGTGTATGTCTAACATTTAGGTGTCTGACTTCAGTGACTACTAACTTAGAAAAGTGTGTCTTCTTAAAAGTATATCATCATATCACTTTATTATCTAATACCAAGTAGTTAGAAGCTAAATAATTTATCCAAAATATAGAAAAATATATAGCTGTGTAGCTTTTCATTTGAACAGGCATAAACCAAGGAGAGCAAAAATCACTTCATATAATAAAAGCAGGTGCTTTCCTTTGTGTCAGTTTCCAATTAACCGGGTAGATCTTGGGTATTCCTTTTGGCCTTAGATGACTGCTTTACTTGAATTATGTATTTAAGTGCTTCTGAACAGTTTGACAAACCAGTATTTCAGGTATAAAAAATGCTGTGAAAAACTACAGGTGCTAAGTTTGATAATGGGCAATAAAAATACAGGAAGACATCCTAGTGGTAGCTTTTTCTTACCAAACTCATGTTGTAGAAATCTGAATGAAGTCAATGTTATGGTATTGCCTTATTATAGTATCTGATGTGTCTGTAGTAAAATTGCAGACTTGGTTGGTGCCTCCTCTACAGCCAGTTCTGTCACTGATTCTGCTGGAGTACTGGCCTGGAAAATGAGATCAGGTCTCGCGCTGCTGGAAAAATAACAAACTCCACTTAAAAATTACTGCTTTAAATTTAGTTAACTAGAGAAAAAGCGGTTCACATGTTATAGCCTATGTGCACAGTAAAACTGTGTCAGAGTACATTTTTGTGTCTTCCCCATAAGGCATTTGGTCATAATTTTAGTTACTTCTGCTGTCAGTAGTTCCCAATCCAGCTTTTACTCAGAGTATTTTAGTAAAGATTGGAAATTGTAAAGTATTACCACTATTTTCAGAGTATTCTGTAGCTTTGGATGAAAGTGACATTAAAGCAAACTTGCTAAAACTGCAGTAACATAAAGAATACCAGTTAATATTCCTTTCTTTTTTTTTTTTTTTTTTGTGTGTGGTGATTGTTTTGTAAAGCATCTTATCTTTTTGTCAGTGGCATATATTCATGATCCACCTCATTTATTTTCTGTAGGTTATAGACCCAGTAGCACCTCGGTACACTGCTTTACTGAAAGATGCAGTGGTCCCAGTAAATATTCCTGAAGCTCAAGAGGAGATGAAAGAAGTGGCTAAACACCCAAAGGTTCCCGCTTTACTCTCTTAATATTCTTGTACTGCAGCTCAGAAAGGTTGGGAAGTACCTTGGCATGAAACAGTCAGGAAGGGGAGTCCTGCTTTTAGCTTGCTCAGATAGCTAATCTGATAGAGATCTATCCAAGGGGTACTCTTGTTTTGCCTCAAAATTGTCAAAAACTGTGCAACTACTAAACATGTTTGTTCTTGTAAGACGGAACTCTTTTTGTAAATATATAGAGTGCATATAAAAGGTGCCCTAAAAGGCCTCTCTGGGAGTTTTCAGAAGAGGCGAGTCTTTACAAGCCTGGAGTGCTACTCAAGCTGGTTTTCCTATTGTTTGATACTAACTTTCACAGAGGTTAAATATTAAGTTTTAATCAAGCTCTGTGACTATAATACAGTAAACACTCTTTATCCATTAACAGTGAGGTGTTTTTTAAGTGGTTGATAAAATCAGGTTTTATATGGAGAGGTAATGTATTAACTGGTTGATTCTGTCAATCTCTGGATTTTTAATATGACTTTTAAATTTGTATAGCAAATAAATCTTATCAAAAGCTAAGAACTTGCTGATTTGATACTTTTAGTATCCAGTAAATGGAGTAATATCCCTTAATAGGGAAGTGTGTTACTGATACAACTCTTTCTTGGTGCTACAAGTAACAAAGATGCTTTCCTTTGAGTCTGATGTCTCAAATTGTGCTGAAATGTCACTGAAAGCATCCCTTAGTTATACTTACATACACTTACACTAAGAAATGAGTGAATATTGCTGAGGCTTTGCTTCATTTCTTTGTTTTGATTTTGTTGCTCTGAGTGCTCCTGTAGCCATTTCTTGTAACTAAGAGTTGGACATTGGGTTTCCCCACTTGCCCATGGCTGAAAACAAGGAAACAGGTTTTGAGCAGATGTAAATGAGAGTTGTGACTCTTCAAGGTTCAAAGACACTGAAGTTTGGTCAGATACAAGCCACCATATTAAAACATTGATAGTACCAGTAAATGCTGCCTCCAATATGTAATGAAATAAATACTGACTGGAAGAAACAAACTGAAAACTGCTGACCAGCTGAGAAAGTCTGAACTCACAACTGTCAGCCTTTTTAGAAAATAGAAGTTTATCTCAATTGTTGAGATACTTTAAAGCTGAATATTTTATAAGTGATGTAGTTCTGGTTTCTGTCTTTACAAATCTATGCAGCTAAAATTTTATGAGGCTCCATATGTATTTCCATAATAACCTTATAAAAAAGCAAAAATGAGAGTTCTGAAATTAGTTTTGAAGGGAATTTGCATAGCAAAATGGAAACTTGAGAAAAACTTTGGGTTTACCTGTGAGATCCTAAAGATGCATAGACCTTAAGGAAATGGAATATGCTGTCAGTAGATTTTTTTTGCATGTATTATCAGGGGAATGCGGACAACACCTGTAAATAAGAAAGTGGAGAGAGCTGTGGAAAAACATTGTAGCTTTGCATTACTGTTATATTCCATCTTCTGTCTTCATCTGTTGTCTTTGAAATGTAAATCATTATTCACAGAATGCTGATGTTGGGTTGAAGCCTGTGTGGTACAGCTCCAAAGTCCTCATTGAGGGCGCAGATGCAGAGACCCTGGCGGAGGGAGAGGTGGTTACGTTCATAAATTGGGGCAATATCATCATCACCAAATTAAACAGGTAACCTGTACAGTGGCAGATGAAATTAATTTTTGCTTTTCAGCTTTTTGTTGCCTTTTCTTTTAACAGGAAGCTTGTAACAGTAAAGAATTAATGGTTGGCCATATATGTCCATTCTATGTCTATAAATCTACTTTGAAATACGCCATGAAACTGCATGTTAGCACAGGGTATATATTTCTGTAGATTCGGGCTGGAAATCATTAGTCAGCCCTGATACTGCATGTCCCTCTCATCCAGTGCTCTCCATGATTCCGTGGCAATATTGCCATGGTAAAACAGCTTTTTCAGACAGATAAAAGCCACCTGGAATGTTAACAACTTTCACACCATAACAAATACTGCTTTTGCATACTGAGAAACTAAACCTGTCAGTTTCAGTTGCACAGCCGTTGAGGTGGGGAAGGAGACCATTTAATGTCATCATGGTATCTTTAAAGAAGTGGTTGTGTTGAGACAGTGCCAGAATGGGGTGAGCTCTGATAGAAAACATAAATATGCAAAGATTTTTCTCCCCATGCTTTTAATTCTATATTGATATTTAAGACAACAAAATTAATGGAGACCTTAAATGGCGGTGAATGCACTCTTTCATTTTCTGTGATTCACCCTTCAAAAATGAACTCTGAACACTTGTTCTTGCAGTATTGAATCAGAACTGATCATTTAGGCTGTACCATCATAATTTCTGTTTTCCTGTAGAAATTCAAGTGGAAAAATTGTGTCCATCAATGCCAAGTTGAACTTAGATAATAAGGACTTCAAAAAAACTACTAAGATCACTTGGTTGGCAGAAACTCCATGTGCACCCCTCGTTCCAACTGTCTGTGTTAATTATGAGCATCTGATCACTAAGCCAGTTCTAGGTAAAGATGAAGACTTCAAGCAATATATCAATCGAAATAGCAAGGTGAGTTATATTTTTGTCCCCTTTAATTCCGCAAAACTTCATGCTGTTTGTTTTTTTGGCTTTTTTTTTTTTAATTCACTGTTTCTAGTTGTGATAAAATAGAATTTTAAAATAGAATTGGTTTTTTGTTACACCAGCACAATTTATCTGTTTATCTAGTTTCCGTGTTTCCATGTAACCTGTCATAATCTCAAAATTAAAATATGACTCTTGTTTATTCTCAGTTGTTACCAGGCTTTTACACATCTGAAACCAATAGTTTGAGTTTTTGTCTCGATACATTCTTGTGATGTGGCATCTTCTTGCTAGTACTTGTTCTGCTGTTGCCGGAATAAAGTAACATTTTGACACTTTGAAAAGGAGGAAATCACCACTATCCTTCTACAACTCTATTTCTTGCTGTTCATTTGCTCTGTTAGACATGGACTGATTTCTTTTAATACTTACAGCAAGAAGAACTGATGCTGGGTGATCCATGCCTTAAGGAGTTAAAAAAAGGAGACATCATACAACTTCAGAGGAGAGGATTCTTTATTTGTGATCAGCCCTATGAGCCAGTGAGGTAAGTTACCTGAGAATGGCCTAAATAGACTTCACAGAATTTGCTTTAGCTTCTCGTGTTTTAGTGTTTTCACACATGCAATTGGCAAGAGTAATGTCGTTCTGCAAATATTTTCCCATTACCATGATCTTTGTGAGGAATATCTCTGTGGACTGGCATGGCTTTTTTATTACATTCCTGCCTCTTCAAACTGTCTTAAGCCAAGTATGTGGTACTTGAGGTGCACCCCAGCTAACCTGGACTTGATAATGAGGTCATGGTTTTTTATTGTGACTTGCAGTATAGAAATTAAGTAATGGTGCTACAGAATAAAATGCATTTTTCCAATTAGGGTGTGCACATACTACTTAATTGTAGCACTTTCTTAGCAAGCTATTGAAACATCTACATGCAATTATAACATAAACATAAAAATATTATAAAAAAAGGAAAACATGCATGCAAGAGGAATCATTGCAGATTCCCAATTATGTAAATGTAGATAATTACAGCTGTGTATCAAAGATAAACCTGCAATTGTGTGAAAGCATCTTTTAGAAAGAGTAGCTCATTTGTTCAGTAAATGTTTGATATTTATCTTTTATTTCCTTTACTGTTGTGTTTTCTATAAATCTTTTTATAGTCCTTACAGCTGTAAAGATGCCCCATGCATTTTGATTTACATCCCTGATGGACACACTAAAGAAATGCCAACATCTGGGTCAAAAGAGAAGACCAAAGCTGAAACTGTGAAGAAAGAGGTAAACTGGTGGTTTAGGAGAGTACCATAAAATGTATTACTATGCATCTCTTTGTGTATAAGATTACATGCTGAATACTTAGCTCCTTTTTTTTTTTTTTTTAAGGCTAGTTCAGCTGTAAAAGGAAAATCTGCTCCAGTTGTTGGTCATACCTCTACTCCAGCCTGTGCTGAGTCATCTGAAGGTCCCTTGATCATCTACAAAAAGGTGGCTGCACAGGGTGATGTAGTTCGTGACTTGAAGGCTAAGAAGGCAGCGAAGGAGGATATTGATAAAGCTGTGAAACAACTGCTGGCCTTGAAAGCAGAATACAAAGAGAAGACAGGCCAGGAGTATAAGCCAGGAAATCCTCCAGTATCTGGAACTGAACAGTCATCAAAGCTTGAGACTTCTGGTATCTTGGACAGTAAAGCCCTGTATGATAAAGTAGCAGAACAAGGAGAAGTAGTCCGAAAACTGAAAGCTGAGAAAGCATCTAAGGTGATGATTAAAATAATCCTGTGGTTTTGTCTGGGTTTGCATAGCCCATTGTTCTCTCTCTCAGTGGAGGTGAATGGGTGCTTATGGATCCAGGGATTTTATAGTGGTCATCATTTGGACTGGGCTCTGTTCTATCAAGACTTGTGTTTTCCAAAACTTAGTTCTTCAGTTAGATTTGTATGACCAAGTTTGTATTGGTGAATTCCCGTATTTCTTAGGCTGGTGCTCTGAAACATGGACAGAATTTACCCAACAGCAAGGGTTGATTAAGGATCCAAATCAAGTCCTTGAGATTAAAATGCCTTGGCAATTTCTTCATTTGTTTAACTCAGTATGGTCAAATTATGGACTTCACAGGATTGAATTGTTGCTGTTTAGACCTTGAAACAAAGCTCCAAAACCAGACAGGAAAGATCCAAATGCCACAGGTGTTTTTGAGAATCTTCCTGTCTGTAACTGTACATAGCAAACATAGCTGTGTTATTTCCTTTCTTTCTAATGCAGAGCGAGAAGAGAGGGAAAATAACATAGTTTGCCCAGTGGTTAAATAATTTTGATAGTAGTAGAATCTTGATGGCACTATAAATAAATGAGAAGATCTAAATTAATTTATTGTTATAATTTTACTTAGAACAGTTAGGGTTGTACATCCCCTAAGAGGAGTTACTTTGTTAAAATGGGAAATTAGTAGAGAAAACTTCTCTGAATAACTCCACTAAGTACTTAGGAAAATTTAAAAGGTGCACATAAGCTGCAGGTCTTTTTATGAAAGTATTTATGGTACTCTTGAGAGTCTTATGTCTCTACATCTTTGTTCCTCCCTTTTTCTGCCCCCCTTCCTTTCTTTTTTCAGGATGAGATAGGTGCTGCTGTGGAAGTCCTTTTATCCCTAAAGGCAGAATATAAACAACAGACAGGCCAGGAGTACAAGCCTGGAAGCCCACCTGTGGTCTTTGTCCCTCCTCAGTGTTCTCCTGTTCCCACTCCTCCATCCCCATGTCCAGTAGACAGCAAGGCTCTGTACAGCAGAGTAGCTCAACAAGGAGAAGTGGTCCGCAAGCTCAAATCGGAGAAAGCTTCAAAGGTGTTCTACCTGTGGATACTTCTGAGTGGAACAGTGTCTTCAGTTTAGGCTAAAACTCAATGGCAGGTTTTGTGAAAATTGAGGAGCAGAGCATAAGCTAGTTACATGAAGTGCTTTCCCAAATTCTCGTGAGCTGATGATATGGCTGACTGCATGAGTTCTGTGTTAGTGCATGGAAAATAAATAAGTACTTTTTTTAGTCATACAAGATAAGTGAAGCAGAATATAGGCAGTAACTTGAAAGAAGGGCTGTAACTTGGAGCCAGAATGGCAGCAACAAATTTGGGAATTACCTGATCATGACCAAAGAATCATTATTTATTCAGAGTCTGTGTATTTGCTGCTATTCTCCAGTGTGCAGCTCATGGACTGCTATAACTGGAGGGGACTAAGCTACCTAAATGAGAGGCTTTTATGGCACAGAAATCAGCCCTTACCTGCACTACCTGATTTGGTCCTTTGATGTACAACGTGTAGGTATTCTGGCTAAAAAGTTTTACCACAGAACTTAGTAATAACAGCTTATACTCGCAGGATAGCTCTAGAAGTTTTATTACAACAGCTGTGTTAGTGCCATTTTAGTAAAGCTTGTGTTATCTCAGCTATTGTGTTACACCTCTGTTATTTCTGCCTTTGTCTGCAACTGCTGTTTTTTCTCTCTTGCTTCAGGAACAAATAGATGAGGCTGTGAAAATTCTTTTAAACCTAAAAGCAGAATATAAACAAAAGACAGGTCAAGAGTACAAGCCTGGAAATCCACCCTCAACACCTCCTTGTCTATCTTCCACTGCACTTCCATCTCCTGTCTGCTGCAGTAACTTGGCAAGCTGTAGCTTAGTGGATGGCAAAGCACTTTATGATACTGTAGCTGAGCAAGGGGAAGTGGTACGCAGACTCAAGGCAGAGAAAGCTTCCAAGGTACAATAGGCATTAGAGTGAGCAGTCATAATTGTAATCACATTTGGCCACTGGGAGGAAATCTTTCACCAAGTAGTGATCAAGGTCCCCTATGTCCAGGTCATGCATGCTCTGATAATGCCAAACAGAAGTGTTCTGGTGCTGGATACTTTCCTGACTCAGATACACAAAGTCAAACTTAACCTCTCATATCTAGGTGAATAGGCACAAGCATGGCAGATATTTACCCTGCAGAAGTGTTTAATGTATTTTACTATCTCTTGCTGTATTTGGGACAAGTGACTGTTCAGCTATCTAGTGTGCTGCAGTAATAGCAAGACCTTTTAAAACGAGACAGATTCAGTGATGGTTGTGGAAAAGAACATCAGACAAACCTGCAGCTTTTTAGGTGCTTCTGGGAGGTGGAGGGATTTCTGCCTGTATTTCCACCTTACAAAATTTTGGTGTTGGGTTGTTTTTGGGGGGCTTTTTTGTGGGTTGGTTAGGTTGGTTTTGTAGCCTGATAATCAATGCTTCTGGCCAGTTCTCTCTTTAATTCTCACCAGTAAATCTTGATATTTGTCCTCCACACAGGATCAAATAGATGAAGCGCTAAAACTCCTCCTTTCTCTAAAAGCTGACTACAAGGAAAAGACTGGGCAGGAGTACAAGCCAGGACACCCACCAGCAGCTCAGGGGGCTTTGCCTCAGACATCAAACACAGTACCCAGTGGTCCAGACACTCCTGAAGCTAAAGCCCTGTTTAGCAAAGTAGCTCTTCAAGGAGATGAAGTTAGGAAATTAAAAGCAGAAAAAGCAGACAAGGTAATAACATACACACTGTAGTGTAAAAATGTAATATATATACTTAAATCTAAAACTCTCTTTGAAATTTAGTGTGATTATGGGAATTAGACATGTGAAAAAACACCTTTAAAATAGGCAGCATTTGAATTCTGAGATCTGAAACCTTGTTTTTAAATTAGATATGCTGTCAGGTATGATTCTATAAAATGTCAGCACATTAGAGTTAAGTACTGCTTTATGCAGATTTTTCTGCCAACAGCCTGTGAATGTCCATGAAGCCATACAGATTTTTTTTTTTTTTGGTAGAGCCATATTATTCCAGTGATTTCTCTTTAATTTTCTTCTTTTTTTCTCCAAGGAAAAGATAGATGTGGCTGTTAAAGCACTTCTTCAGTTGAAGGCCCAGTATAAGTCTGTTGCAGGAGTTGACTATAAACCAGTGTCTGCTAGTGGTGTAGATGACAAAGACAAAAAGAAGAAAGAGAAGGAGAACAAGTCTGAAAAGCAGAGTAAGCAACAGAAGCAAAATGATGGCTCCAAAAAAGAACCTTTGCAAGGACAGAGTGGTAATGAGCGCTCCTCAAATGGATCAGGAGAGGGCCAAGGCCCTAAGAAACAAACCAGGTAAAGATGCAATCTTTAATCTTATTGGATAGAACCATCATCTGTTCAGATTTACAGTTTGATATGTGTCTCATTTCACTTGAAAGTGTGGAGATTTGCAAAATAACTGTATTGATTTTCATATTCAGGATTGAGCCCAAAGCAAGTTACCAAAGTTTATTTAGTGTCAATTGTACCTCAGCATCCTGTATTGTTACTGTCACTGAGAATTTTTTGTGCTTATTATTTGCTTCTGTAGATGTGCTGCTGTGTCTTGCTGAAAGTTTAGAGGTCTTTTTACACCATGTATTATGCAGCACTATGTATTTACTGTTTCATGTACATAAACCATATATTAGAGACAGAAATGCAGTTATTTTGTGTGGAAATAATGCCAGAAAAAATGTATTTCCCTCCTTTAAAACTTCTCTGTTTGTAGAGATATAAAACCATTACTTTTGTATTCCGTCATTTGAGTCTGGTCAGTTTAACCTTCTTTAGAATCCTGTAGTTTTATTGGCTATCTTTATTTTGAGGAAGGGTCAGTTTTCTGTCGCAAACAGTGTGACTGACATTCACATGAATGGTGAATTCGAGTTGCATGTCTTTCCTGAAATTTTAGCTACTGGCTAGATAGAAAATGTTTAAAATAAAGAGTAAAACAGCTTACACACAGGTCTGGTTAATCTTAGGCTCTTACTGGACTGCTTACTGGTGGTTGGGTTTTTTAATGTATTGCTGTGAGGTTCTTTGATACAGCCATAGTGAGGATTAGAAGTGTTCAAACCATACTAAATAATTGGAACTGTTCTTATTAAATATTCGTGTTAGGATAAGGAAATACTAGGAACTCGCACCAGCCAAAACTTAGGCTTTTGATGTAAAACTAAAACATTCTCTTCGACCTTATTATTCCATACCTCCTGCCCCAAAAGAAAAGAGAAAGAAAAGGGTTAGAATAAGTTTCATGGCTAAATGCTGAACAGCAAAAATCTGGTTCTTTTGTCATACCATAGGCTGGGTCTAGAAGCTAAAAAAGAAGAAAACCTTTCCGAGTGGTTCTCTCAGGTAAGTGCACATCAGTTTGATTTGATTGTTTCGTTCTATTATAAATCAATGTCTGTTTGGGATTTACATCCTTCTGATTGAGCTTCTTTTTTTTTTTTTTTTTCAATACAAATCTAAGTATTTGCTCTTTTCTATGTCTTATGTTATCATGGTCTTAAATAGAAGTGCCTTGGAGTGAAGACCTGAATAAATTTAGTAAGCTGTAAAAAGGATGAGTGTCAACCACCCAACCTTATTATATATAATACATATGGTTTCCTTTGTTTCATACCTGAATTCCTTTATTGCTAAGAGTAAAAAACTCTGTTGAAGTTATAGGAATTTCACAGACTTGAGAATTTTATTTCAGCTCCAGGTGTTGCATAGCAGAAGTGAATATGTGTTGATACTTAACAATTTTGCTGGTTTGTGAGATTGAAAACAACCCAGGTCAAGATGATTAGTTTTGATTAGTCTTGTTATGAGAGATTGTAAGTAGCTGGTGTACATTTCCTGTCAGAAGTATAATTTTTGCCTGTACTCTAAGGAATAAAAGTCTCTTCTGACATTAGCTAGAGACATTTCTTACAGAAGTGCAATTTTTTTTCTGTTCCTGGAAAGACCTATAGTCTCTTACTTGGGTTAATGAAATTCAGTTTTAGTTAAGTGTTTACAGTATTCAGACCTAGTATTAAACTTAATGTTCCTGGTTAACCTTCTCTAGGTAACACAAATGACCCTAAAGTATATCTTAGCTGCTAACAATTTGAGCAGTTTTAAGTAGGAGACTTCTCTTGAGTTGCATGACACACACTTGAATTACTGAATGTTCTCTGTGTACAAACTGAAACTTCAGCCTCTGATTGATCTTTTGCAAGGTGATCACAAAATCAGAGATGATTGAATACTATGATGTGAGTGGCTGTTACATTCTTCGTCCTTGGGCTCATGCGATTTGGGAAGCCATCAAAGACTTCTTTGATGCAGAGATCAAGAAACTTGGAGTGGAAAACTGCTACTTCCCCATGTTTGTGTCCCAGGCTGCCTTAGAGACAGAGAAGTCTCATATTGCTGACTTTGCTCCTGAGGTACGCTTCAAAATTTCATTTTAATCTGACTGTAAGAAAACCCAACCACTTAGTCTGCAGCTGGGTATGAAAGTAAGTTTGGGGCTAGAGGATTTTTTCCCAAACTTGTTTCTTATTTTCTCCTTTTTTTAGGTTGCTTGGGTCACAAGATCTGGGAAAACAGAGCTGGCTGAACCAATTGCTATACGTCCCACAAGTGAAACAGGTGGGTCTCTTTTCATGTAGTTTGTCTGCAAACTTATATGTGAAGTTTTATGTATAGTGTAGCTGATAGACAAGAGTCCCTTCTGAAAAGTGGAAGCCCCCATTTTTCAGAATGTTTTCTATAACTCCTTAGAAAGATTTCTTAATCTTGTTGCTGCTCATAGCAAATCCACATTATATGTTCCCTTAAATAGACACTTTTAGGAAATGCAGACTGTTCCAGGAATTTTTTTGTTACTGTCCTGAAGACTGACTTTGTCTGAAAACACATTTGATTATTTGGTTTATAGTGTTTATAAGAAATTTTTTTCAACTCATAATTCACTTTTGCATGTGTTTTGACTGTAACTGTTCCTCTGAATAATTTAAACAAGCATTTTAAGACCTATGGCTGGATGAGTTTTTAATTGAGTCAAGTCTACCATAGCATCCTGAAATCTTCAGGTCAGGGAGTTCCTATTTGTGAACCCAGGTGTATTTACCATACTATAAGCCAGTGATTCAAACCCAGTGTCATTAAATAATAAGCTTTGGATTGTACTTTGAGCAGCAGCAACCAAGCTCTTTTACAGAGACTCGGGATGAAGTGGAAGTACTCTGGTCAAAATTATGTATTAAGACAAAAAATGTATTTTAAAGGAACTAAAACATAAAAGCATAATTCTCACAGCAGAGAATGTTAAGCTTATATGTAGCAAAAGGAAAAGTTTGACATAAATGTCTTTGTTGTGTGGAGACTCAAAGCTGCTTTCTTTTTACAGTAATGTATCCTTCTTATGCAAAGTGGGTGCAGTCACACAGGGATCTTCCTATTAAGCTTAATCAGTGGTGCAGTGTTGTGGTATGTATACACAATTCCTGAGTACCTTGTCTTAACACAAGTGCAGTGTAAGACAGTTATTGTCTGTGGACTTGGCATGATCATAATGATCACAGCACATATTTCAAAGCAAAATTATTACCATGGTTTATATATGATACGTTTTCCTCAGTGTTTCTAATAAAACATTCTTTATCAATGTGTGTGGTTGATTGTATTAAGTAGAAATCTGACTAGTTGGCTTTTTTATTTTTACTGAGGATTTTCTAATACTTGCTTATAAACATTATTTGTAACAATGATTTGACACTTCATTGTGTTAAATTTTTTTGCTTCTGCCTCTCCAGCGCTGGGAGTTCAAACATCCCCAGCCTTTCCTTCGCACTCGTGAGTTCCTTTGGCAGGAGGGTCACACAGCATTTGCAACGTATGAAGAAGCAGCAGAGGAGGTAAAAACAAATGCATTGGTGCTTCTCCTTTCAGGAAGTTACCTTACTCCATAGCAACACAAACAAATCTTTGTACTGAGACTTTAAGGAAATCTTTTTTTTGAGCACCCTTTTGAAAAATGCCAAGTTTATTAGAACCCATTTTTTTCTCAGATGTGACCCATTTCTGAGGCTTCATTCTCTACAAACAATATGGGGAGTTTGAAGAGTGTGATATATAGTGTATGCTTCCCTTAAAATGATTTTTCTTAAAAATACTTAAAATCAATTTTCCTTAAAAATGTAAATAATGCATCCACGTTTTACTGCTAGAAGTTTTAAAACTTTACTTGCCCAGTTTTAAAACTTTTTTCTTGTTTTCTGTCATGACTTACAGTTGTTGCTTTTTGATTCAGGGAAAATAACATCCAAAGGTTAAAGTAATTGAAGAAATCTTAGTTTCTAAACAAAGTCTTGAGAAAGTGTTAAATCTTAGAGATTTCAGACTCTGTCACATAAAAATATTTCATGATGTAACAAATGCAAACTATTGAGTAATTCTGAAGATAGTTTGTTTATCATAGGTGCTGCAGATACTTGATCTCTATGCTCGGGTGTATGAAGATCTCTTGGCGATACCTGTTGTGAAAGGAAGAAAAACAGAGAAGGAGAAGTTTGCTGGGGGAGATTATACGACCACTTTGGAGGCATTTATATCTGCCAGTGGAAGAGCAATCCAGGTATTTACCTATTAAAATAATGTTTTTTCCATTAAATATAGGAAGATGAAACATTTAAACTGATGCTTGATAGACTTAGCTTTCCATTAAATAGAATTTTCTGTGTGCATCTATTTCAGGGAGCAACATCACATCATTTAGGGCAGAATTTCTCAAAGATGTTTGAAATTGTGTTTGAAGATCCCAAGAAGCCGGGAGAAAAACAGTTTGCTTATCAGAATTCCTGGGGCCTTACAACTCGGACTATTGGCGTAATGACAATGATTCATGGGGATAACATGGGATTGGTACTCCCGCCTCGTGTAGCCTGTATTCAGGTGTGTAAAAATGCTTTAAACTGCCTTAGTTTCCTTTCTTGTCTTGGAATTCATAAGTATTTCATGTCGGGCAGCTGGAAGACTTAATATAGGAAGGAGCTCTCTAGTTACAGAGTAGTTGTGTGATGTTAATACAGATCGTTAGGATACTTGTGGTGGACCAGTCCCCTTTGATAGTTCATGCATTTGTAGTAATGTTATCTGTGCCATCAGTATGAAAAGGGAAATGTGTCCTTCATTTCTGAGAGCATGAAGGAAATTACTGGAATATAGGGCCACAAAATTGGTTTCCAGTTTTTTATAACTATGAGCTAATTTTTTTTGTAGCATAAAGTACATGTCCTGTTCTATTGCAGGTTGTAATTATTCCCTGTGGTATCACAAACTCCCTTTCTGAAGAGGACAGAGAGGCTCTGTTGAAGAAATGTAATGAATATCGTGGCAGGCTGCTTGCTGTCAACATCCGTGTCCGGGCTGATTTAAGAGACAACTACTCACCTGGCTGGAAGTTCAACCACTGGGAACTTAAGGTACTGTTCTTCCCGTGAGGAGTTTTGAAGCCTAGGTGAGGGGAATATATGAGGTATGCTATGTGTGCCCTCTGTTCTGACGGCAAATGTGTTGTGTAAATTTAAATCTGCTGCATGATAATCAGTGATCGCTTTAGTGAATAAATGAAGAAAAGGTGTTTTCAAAGACTTGTTCTGTTTGCTAGGATTTACCTGTCATTAGGGATTTTTAAACCTCCAGGGCTCTACTTATATACCTAGAAATTTACATTAGGAGCATAAATTACTTGCATTTTTAGAAATGTGAACTAATACTTCAGTGTGTCCTGACTCACAGCAGAGCCTTCTGTGCATACAGCAGGACAGAGAAGATAAACTTGCAGTGTCAGAAAAGAAAGGAGCAATTTTTTTGTTTCAATATTGCCATGTTCCCCTCATATAGCACTTGAGAGGAACAGTTCTGCTTCCTCTAATGTAAGAGGCTTTTGTAAAACAGAAATAGTGATCAGAATAAAACAGTGGTAATAATGGTAATTAAAAATTGAATGATGAGTTGAGTGTTGTTATGGAATCGTATTTTTATTCTGAATTTAAAATCAGTTTCAATATGTTAATCTTCAAAGTAACCTGATAGAAGTGACCCAAATTGTTGAAAATTCCCATTGTCTCAAAGTTCTCTTCCCTTTGTGTAACCTTTTTTTTTTAATGGAGCTTCTAGTACTGTGAAGCCATGTTGGAAAACTTTCTAAATAAAATCAGGTTTTTCAAGGAGGCACATAGCACAGGGTAAACTTCATGTTTTTCACAAAATCTGCTAATGTGTCCAGCATAATAGCTAAACTGCAACTTCAGGCTCATTGCCTGAAGGAACAATACACTCCTTTTATTGAGTGTATAAGGAATTTTGTACGGTAAAAAATACAAAGGTGCTGGAATAAGAAGTAAAAGAATTAACTGGAAAATATTTTGCCTTATGCACTTGTCAGCTTAGCAGATTTGTGATGTTACTTCCTAAAAGAACCAAGTCACTGGTACTTCTTTTGTATAGTCTGGTATTAGTTCCACTGCTTTCTTGGGAAGTCTTCCTAAGGGGCCATGAACTATTCTTTCACTTAGTAGTATTACAGTTAGAAGTACTGGATACTCCCTTCCAAACTTTTATTATGGAAACAATGCTTTATTGGCATAAAGTAGAATGTTCAGTTTGAGTTGCTTGTCAATAACAGTTTTGAGAAGCTTTTCTTGTAGCTTTGCAGCAGTAGTAGATAGTTCATTGATCAGATGGATTTTACTGTATCATTCCCCTTTTAAGCATAAGTAATGTAGTGGGGGCAGAGGGAGTATAGGGAATCACTTGGAAGCTGGGAACCTGAGGAAATTCCAGAGTACACAATGCATAGAAATCTTGCTACGGGTTTTGATTCTCCTGTTCATCTCTTGAACACTGTGGGATGGTTTTAGCTTATAAACCTACTGATTAAGTTTCCTTGGCCGGGGGGGGGGGGGGAACAATCCTCCAAAATGTATTTTTATTCACTGTCTTCATTTCCTGTGAAAGAATGTCTACCCTCTGGGGTACATGTTAGGATGTAGAGAAATTAAGTTACAGGGTAGACTCTTAACTGACTCTTCAGTGATATGGAAAATCTTTTTGTCTGATGGTGCATGTGGGATGAGAAATTACATCTTATCACCAAAGTTTATAAACTTTGATAAACTATGAATTACTTGAAATTACTTGCTTTGCTAAAACAATTAGCTGTTTGTAGTCAAGTATTCAATGCAATTAATGTTGGTATTAGGGCTGTATTTAACAAAATTTCTGCTGTTTGGTGTTAAAATAATACCTGTTGAATGCTATTGAAAGCATTTTTTGAAAACAGAATTAAATGTATTATTGGGTGAACTAGAACATTATAATTGCTGTGGAAGTCTTAATTGTTCAGACTTAAAAAATCTGATTTGCAGTATATGGGATAACTTAGTGCAGTTTCAGCAGTGCTTCAATGTTACTTGCATGCTGGCACTGATGCAGTCTCCAAGCTAGTGAAGCAAGGTAGAATGCACAAGTGAAGAGAATGTGGATGGGAAAGACAGAAATGCATTAAAGCTTTGGAATATATTGTGATTTTTTTTTCCAAAGAAACTTAAATGAATCAAGTGAGTCTATATTAAGACTGGACTTTAAAACAAACAAAAAGCCACAGAGAGAGAGAGAGAAAATGAACTATTGTGAGAATTACTTCTTCGTCCTAACTTCTAATTTTCTTTCCCACGAAGGGTGTCCCAGTCAGAGTTGAAGTGGGACCACGAGACATGAAGAGCCAACAGTTCGTAGCTGTTAGAAGAGACACGGGGCAGAAGCTGACATTGTCTGAACATGAAGCAGAAGTGAAACTTAAGCAGATCTTGGAGGAGATCCATGCAAACCTTTACAGCAGGTAAACTAAGAGTTACAGTAAATGGCTCTGCTAATCACAGGTGCCCTTCATTTGTCAGAAGAACTTCTCACATTAATAGTTTATCGGTGCAGAAGGACAGGTTAGGCTCATCTTCCTCTTTGTCTCATGTCATTTTCTGCCTCTTAAACTCCTTCACATTCAGCAATAGGAGCTGCCTATTGTTCTTATGAAACAGAAGGTAAAAGGTTGTGAACTTACTTTAAAAAATATATCCATGAGTTCACGTGTATTATTGGTAAATAGATACACCATAAATACACCATAAATAGGTGTGACCCATTGGTCATTTTGTGACCAGTGACCTGACCTTAACACTGCCCAAGGAAGGGCAGCAGAGCTGGTGAAGGGTGTGGAGCACAAATCCTGTGAGGAGTGGCTGAAGGAGTGGAGGGGTGTTTCTTCCAGAGAAAAGGAAGCTCTGGGGGGACCTTATCACTCTCTACAACTACCTGGAAGGAAGGTGTAGTCAGGTCAGAGTTGGTCTCTTTTCCCAGGTAACATGTGACAGAATAAAAGGAAATGATCTCAGGTTGAGCCAGGGGAGGTTTAGATTGGGCATTGGAAAAAATTTATTCACTGCAATTGTGGTCAGGCATTGAAACAGGCTGCCCAGCGCATATATATCTGTATATGCCCATATAGCCTGTATATGCCCAGTGCATATACAGGCTGCCCCCTGTATATATCATGGAATACTCATCCATGGAAGTGTTCAGAAAACATATAAATGTGCTTATGGACATGGTCTAATGATGGGCCTGGCAGTGTTGGTTTAGTGGATGGACTCAATGATCTTAGAGGTCTTTTCCAGCCTAAATAATTCCATGATCCTATGTACAGGACTCATTTGAGATGAGTCCTGTACATAGGATCATGTAATTATTTAGGCTGGAAAAGATGCTTTTTGGTGCAGAATTTTGAAAGACACAAAGCTGTCCAAGTAACTTCAGTAGCTGAAGTTCTCTGTCCAGAAGTATATTTTGAGACCCTATTGACCTTCACAGGATTGCTTTCTTGTAAGCAGTCAAATACTTTTGAAACTGTTTTTTGCCTTATTGCAAATGCCAAAATCCCTTATAGGTCTGTCACTGCAGATTTTTGCTCGTAAGTCCACTGAGAAGAACAGGGTGTTGACATGGCACTGTGGCAGATGAGCTTTTCTGTTTCCTTCTCTGGTGATCAAAATTGTTTACAGGCAGAATATTTTTACCTAGTTCAAAAGCATCTTGTGATTTAGATTTAGAAGATAATTTTAAAAGCAAAATATACATCTATAGTATTTATTTCTCTTTGCTTCAGGTCAGTGTTTAACTGATGGGCACAACAGTGTGAATGAGCACAGTGAAATGTGCAGCAACCCATTAGCAATTAATCAAAATTTTACCTCCTTAAGGATAGATAGTAGAAAGACATGACCTGATTAGGAAGATTCCAATGAATATATAGCTCTTTTTGTAACCTTTTGTTTTTACTGGCTCTGAAAACTCAGCTCATTGGGCCAGTGAGTTTATGTGAATAAATCTGCCCTGACTGAATTTTTTTCCTTCTCTTAGAGCGTCCGAGGACCTAAAAAGTCATATGGTGGTGGCCAGTAATATGGAGGACTTTCAAAAAGAGCTTGATTCAGGAAAGGTAAGGGGATTTACCACTTCTGTTCTTATGCTTCACACCCTTTTTATCCATTACAAATAATGGTTTTATCAGAGTATGCTTTTAGGAGAGAGTAATGTAAACATTTCATTCAGGTTACAATAACCTCACTGTCATTATTCTAATGCAGTGACAAAACACTTACTGAGTCTCGTATAAGGGTCCAGGTAAGAGTTTAAAGTACAAGTTATTTATGTAAAGGAAGTTTCACCTTTATAACCTGAGTAGAAGCCATTGAGTTCATTAAGAATTACTGCAAGTCAGTAACCTCCTTAGATTTATAGTAAAAATAACCCATCACGTGGATGAGTGAGCTCTGCTGATCTAAACATCTGTGAAAAGGTATTGAAGTTTAGATGAGAGATTAAGTCTTCAGCACAGAGATGAGCTGCTGCTTCTTTTACAAAGAACTGCTGACAGAATTTTTTAACCCTGAAATTCTGTCACAGGTCAGGTTGGGAAATTGTTTATGTGTTTGGATTAGTGTGTTCAAGAGGTAGGATCCCCAGCATTAGTTAGTAAGGTTGTGTATTTTATAGAGAGAGATCAGGAGTTTGTGTACCAATTAGATCCACTCTGAAAAGTTCAAAATTCACAATGAAAAATGTACAAGTGCCAAGAATCTATAAATACTCTCTTAAACTTCAAAAATAATTTTAAGTTATTCCTGGTTAGGCTTGACCTTCCATTATACTATTTTCTTGTATTTCTATTGCACTTAAATTCAATTTAGAGCAAAATTTAAAGGAATAATGATGAACTTCAGAGGAGGGACTGATTTAGCAATGTCCAACACTCACTGTTGTATGCAGCTAGATTCTAGATATGACAAAGAGAATTAAGCTGTTTTTATAATGCTTAGAATTCTAATGTAATCTAAATGTAGTTAAACTTGTAAATGTGAACAAATAATTTTACATTCCATGTTGGACACTTCCACTGTTTTGGTACTTAGGTTATATGAATTTATTATGAGCTGCATATCTGAATTAAAAAAAAATTTGAAAAAATATGACGTTTGGTGTTTGTTTCACTCCCTACCTATTTTTGTTGTATTAACATAATTTTATAGCATATGTATTCTGAATTACTTGAAATTACACTCTGTTAGCACTGACTACTGTTTAGGAGGAAAATTTTTAAGATGAAATAAGTGCTCTTGTTTAATTCCTGCTGCTGTTTTTCCTTTATTGGAATTGCACACTCTTAGCTCTTTAAAAATATGGACTGTTTTTCATTTCACTAACAAAAAATTAATGCAAGAACAGCGTAATAGAGTGGTTCCTTTTTTCAGTTGCAAGAATGTGAAGTCTACAAAGGTGTGTTCCAGTTAATGGCAAACTGAGAATTTTGCAGTAAGAATGTAAATTAGGTAAAAGAAAGATGCACTGAGTAAACCTTATTCACAGTTTGGATAGAATTAAAATGAATGAAGTCTGAATTCAGTAGCTGAGCTTGCCCTCAGCTATCAGCATTTCATGAGTGTTCAAATGTTTGTAGGGGGTAGTCATGCTACCTCTAGCTAACAAACTGAATTTTCTCAGTGGAAGTCCATTAGAAATAAAAAAAAAGTCAGTAACATTGAATATAAAACTAGGGGCAAGAGATGTGCTCCAATAGCTAAGAATAGTGCAGAGAGGAGTGTGTGACATTATCATTTCAGCCTTTTTCTCTGAATTTTCTTCAGTTAAGCTAAGTGAAGGAAAGAGCAGGAAGCTGCACACCCACCCCCGTGCCCCGCCCCCAGAGAAATGTGCTGTTGGTGGTTCTGTTTTCCTAAAATAATGTATGCTCGAACAAATGAAAATTAATAGTAATGGAATTAAAATGGGAACTGTGTTAGGGCACGGTGTATAAGGTGAGCATTTGCTCAGTAGTTTGAAAATTTGAAACTTTCCTGAAAAACAGAACATTTGATAAAAAATGAGTGTTTATACTTTGCACAGAAGAAAGATGTATTTGGTTAAAAAAAAGATTTGGATTTAAATGGTGCTTTGGGTTTGTGTTGGATTTTCTGTACTGCACTGTGGAGGGATGGCTATGCTTATCTATTGCTCTGTTGAAGAATGCAGTTGTAACAATTGGAACATTTCCCAGTTTGAGATCTGTATATGAGATCTGAAGGCTTGGGAATCTTCCAAAGACGAAGATGATTTTTTTACATGTATAACTGTTGTGTTTTTCTCTCTCCCCTCCTCTCCTCCCTTCAGATTGTACAAATCCCTTTCTGTGGGGAAATTGAATGCGAGGACTGGATCAAGAAGACCACTGCCAGGTAAAATATAACTGAGCTGGAGAGTCTATACCAAGATCAAAATCAAAATGGGTTGAATACAAAACAGGAATGCAAGATGCCTTTGGGTATAACACTTATGTACAGACTCCTGCTCTCCTACATAATTCAATATATTTACTTCCTTGGCTCTGGAACTTTGAGAATAATTAATGTGGTTTTAAGATTTATGTATAATACACTTTATTGCACTTTTATTTTTTAAGAGAAATATTTATTTATGAATATTTTTTAATATCCTTTTATTTCAGGGATCAAGATCTTGAGCCTGGTGCTCCATCCATGGGAGCAAAAAGCCTCTGCATACCTTTCCAGCCACTCTGTGAACTCCAGCCTGGAGCAAGATGTGTGTGCGGCAAAAACCCCGCCAAGTTCTACACCCTTTTTGGTCGTAGTTACTAAATCACTAGTGAAAGAACCTTCTCCTTTATCTGTGAATTGAACTTTTTTTAATAAGACTGAAATAGCCCCTTAAACTTCAATCAGTTTTGTGACCTTTTTAAATATTTCAAAGACAAAGCCATAAACCATAACCTGGCTCCCCAATGGTCAGTCTTAGGCTAGCAGTAATTCACAGACTTTTCTGTAAACATCTCCAATAAAATAAAGATGTATTGTGAGCTGTAACATGCTGTGGTGGGTTTTTTCTGTGTTGCTCAGTAGGGAGGAATCCCTACTCATGTCTTTTGCTCATGTCTTTTTTTCTCGTTTGGTGCATGTATTATTTTCTTATTTTCTGGTTTGGTACATTGAGAAAATGCTTGAAAGGTTGGAGACAGTGTCATAAAAACTACAGTACACTTCAGTGTGCTGACATCTACTTTCTAGATAAAACATCTGCTTTTAATTTTGCCTTCAAATTTTTCAGTAGAGACTTACTGCTAACCTAGGGATAGTAATACTAGGCATAGTAATTACTACCTTTAGAAAACTCGCCTCTGAAGCCAGGTCTTTCAAGGAATATTTTCATAAAAACATAAAGTCATAAATGGCTTGGAAGGGGCCTTAAAGATCATCTCGTTCCAACTCCCCTGCTGTGACAGGGATGCCTTCCGCTAGACCAGGTTGCTCAGAGCCCCATCCAGCCTGGCCTTGAACATTTCCAGGCATGGACCATCCACAACTCCTATGGGCAACCTGTTCCAGTGCCTCACCACACTCGCAGTCAAGAGTTCCCTCCTAGTATCTCACCTGAACCTTCCCTCTTTCAATTTAAAGCCATTCCCCCTTATCCTATCACTTATCTGCCCTTATAAGTCCTTATAACCCTTATAAGGTTTCTTGTTGTCTCCTTCAGGTACTGGGAGGTGCTCTAAGGTCTCCCTGAAGCCTTCTCTGCTCCAGGCTGAGCAACCCCAACTCTGCACAGGAGAGGTGCTCCATACCTCTGTGTCTCTTTATCGCCCTTATCTGGACTCATTCCAATAGCTCTACATTGTTCTAATGTTGGTGGCCCCAGAGCTGGATGCAGCACTCCGGGTGGGGTCTCACAAGAGCAGAGGTAGATGGAAAGAATCACCTCCCAGATTTTCACCCCCTTGTAAAGCAAGTTTGAAGGATTAAATGACACCTTGTAGCAAGGTGCAGGTGCTGGCCATTTCTTGCAGATATTTTGCCAAGCTCTGTTTTTCTTGTTTTGCAAACTGGCCTTAATGGCTGGCTGACAGTGATACTGCAATGAGTAATGCAAAGGCAGTCTGAAGAGAGTTAAGTTCAGTGCTAGAGATTTTAGCTTGTGGTTATATCTACAGCATGTTTCATAAAACCTTTTTTGCTTTTCCTCCACTTACCAAGTGTTGCTCTAGCAGAGGAGGCTGGATGTTACAGAGTTGCAAAATCATCTTAAAAATAGCATCACTTCCACTCTGAGCACAAGATTGGCTTTAAAAAATAAAGAGGTGGCCCTGGCATGAAACAGTGGTTAAATGACACGCACTTGATTTCCTTTTTTTTGTTTGAAGGCTGTCTACATGAACACTTTTCCCTGAAAAGAGTATAGTGAAAACTTGGTCATTAAAAAGTTGGACCAGTAAGATCCTCCCCAAACTCTTCCTGGCCCAACACTACATGGCTGCCTGTTTTCAAAAACCTGGTTTTATGAAGCAGCCATGGTCTAAAGCATGCAGGAGACTTAGAGTGCTATTGGCAAATCTCTGTTTTTCAAAGACATGCAGAATATTTGCTTTTCCCCAGATTCCTGTGATCAGCTTTCCTAGTCAAAATTTTGAATGTTAAAATTTGAACGTGGCCTGTCCAATTTAAGATCATGTGCCTTATGCTCCAGTTTTTCCACAGAAAAGTGCAAAAATTTTTAAATATTTCATATCAGCTTTCTCAGAGTGCTTGAAACTTGGAAATTCTCTGTGTTATTCTTTGTATTATGGTTAGTCCTGAAGGGTTTGCTTCAATTGCATCTTAAAATCATCTATCTTGCATTTGTGTCGATACTTTCTCAGGTGTAGTAATAGGGCAAAGGATTTAGGGAAGGATTTGTCCGTGCCTGCATTTATCTTTGGATACAGTTGGCAAAGCAGATGAGTGGCTCGAAGGTCTGTATCCTGGTGTGCTGCCTCTAATGCTGGCTGGGATTGTACTTTGAGAAAGAGAGTGAGCAATAGCTCCAGAGTGATGTTTTCACAGCATGAAATGGTGGGTGACTAAGAGTAGCCTGGAGAGGGATGTCTTTGGGTGTAAGAGGCAGGAATGTGCCCAGAATTTTTGGCAGAGCAAACCAGATTTTTAAGAATAGATGAGCACTTACAGCTTCCACTGAAACGCTCTACAACACCCATTTTTTAAAAATCAAATGTGGAAGCTCTTAGTAACTCAGTACAAAGGAAAGGCAAAACTAAATGCATCCTCTGACCTTATCAGTTTGAACAAACAGCCAGCCTTCAACCAGTTGACTGGATCAAATCTTCGAGTAAACATGTTGACACACTATTCTTAGAAATTAGTTGCTCTGAGCCGACAAATGGGTTTGTTTGAAGACAGATTTCACAGAAGGCCAGCTTTTCTTCTTTTTTTTCTTTTTTTCCCCCTCTTACTTTTCCTGAACATAGTTCTTCCTGGTCATAATAAGGCTTGAAGGGTCTGAAATGTTGATACCTCACATGCAGATGTCCCTGTGATGATCTTCCACAAGGAGGCTAATATTTGCCTGGGAGAGATAACATCCATGTCAACTATCCTTTTGCCAAAAGCACAATCTGAGCTATGTCTGAAGCATTATAGAAAAAAACTTCGAGACCCTGAGTAGATTCTGTCTGTAAGAAAAATAGATACATGAATTGGAATAATACACTGCTGTTGATTAAATGATACTGCTTTGTGTTTATAAAGGAATTGCAAAATTCTTGGTGTTCTTTAGCTCTTATGTACTGATAAATTTGAGTTACATTGCAAAGGGGTTGTAAGGGAAGTGCCTTAACATAGTGGTAGCAGCTCCTTATTGGAAACAGAGCACAGGTGAACATTTTAGCTCTGCTGTAGAGGGAGTGCTTCATTTATCTCTTGTTTTGGTAATCACAACCTTGTGTAAGGCAGGGCTTTTGAGACCGCTGAAGCTTGACCTCAATCTGTACCCACTGAAAGGTGAATAACTTGAAAAAAAATTCTCACCTTTCATGCTTTGTTGTTCAGGTAATAAAATAAGTAGTTAAACATCACTTTAATACAAGAAGGAGAAAAAAACCGCCATGGAAATAGCTGGGGTGGAAGTGGTAACACAGGTGTGAGAAGATGAAAAGGAAGATAAGTAAGTGCAGTTTTCAATGCTGTAATTAGTTCTAGTAATCCACCCTTCCCGGTTTAATGGTGTTCTTAAAATGGCAGGAGGAGGGGAACCCTTGATTTGCAGCTGCTGTGTATGTATGCAAATGACCAAACGTTAAAAATGATGTATGTTGGCAGGAAAGGCTTCTAACAAACTGGACTTTGAACATAAATATTTTGATTGTTGAAACTCTGAGCAAAAATCCAGATGAAAAGTGGAGATAGGTGTTTGTTTTTAACCTAAAGTTATTTCACCTTGGGAATCCTAAGGCCAGCAGGGACAATTGGTCAGCTCAGGTTATCAATATTATCTTATCTCTCCATGGCTGTACTGCATGTAATTCATGTAATTTCCTTCTGTCCTACCTCATAACTTACTGTGTGCATATATGTACACAAATGGGCATTTTATATAAAAAGCTGTATCATAAATTTTTCAAGGAAAACACCTGGTCTTACGGCTCATACTGCCTGGTATGCCATTAGTAGTAGTTTGTGAGTTTGTGTTAATATGGGGACACTCAGAGCTCAAGGGGTACTGCAATGAGTGACAGAAAATGTTACTGCTTCAGGATTTATTTTCTAAAAATGGCACAAAGTACAAGCTAGTACATCAGCAGCTTGAAATTCTGGTTGTGCTTTCCCCAACTCTGACTTTTATGTGCAAGCATATAAGAATTGCTTTGAGATTTTGAGACAGGTTTTCAAAATGGGAAAAATCAAATATGCTTTGGGTTTGTTGTTAAGCCTCAGCTTCCGTGTCTACTGGCAGTTTAGAAAATGGCCTCCAAAATTTCTTCATATACATGAGCAATGTTAAAATGTGCTAAAAGTACAAGAAGTGGTTGTATAGTTGTTGTATTAGGTTGCTAAAATGGAAGATCAGTGCAGTTGTCTTTGAAGATTGTTCTACGGACAAAATTTTCAGTGAGTCTCACAAGGAATTCATGTTCATTGTGCTCTTAAAAATCATGTCCACCCGACATGAATTTCAAATGTCTTTTTGCACAGGTGTATAATAAGACCTTTTCAGTACTAAAATTACTGGCAACAGAAATGGCAGGAACAGACATGAGACGAGAGTTTTATGCAAAAGAGAGGTCTTTTGTAACCACTTAAAATTCTGAGCCACCTTCCTATGCTCTCCTGTCTGGGCCTTACTCAGTTTTTCAGGACACTTACGCTGAGTGGAGTAGCACGTGCTGGTGCTCCCGGAAGTCTTCCTAGGTTTATTTTTGGTTTTGTAGGAAAAAATGCCTCCTGAGGGTGGGACACTTGCAGGACTGGAGCTCTCATGGTGTCTTCACATGACAAATCTCACCGAACTGCCCTTTAAACTGATTTATTGTTTTACTGCTTCCTATAAAAGCGGCTCCCAGGCATGAGCAGCACTGACACCTGAAGGGCAGGATTGCGGGCAGGGAGCTGCTCCCCGCTCAGAGCTGTCTCCGCAGATCCCGGGAGCAAGGGGCAGGGAGCTGTAGGAATGGGCCGCTACTCGGGCCGCAGCAGCCGCCTCATCCTCATGTGCGTGGTGAGCCTCGCCATTTTCGCCATTGAAATCTCGGTCGCCTACGTGGGCAATTCTCTCTCCTTGGCCTCAGATGCCTTTGCTGTTCTCTCCCACTTGATCTCCATGATCATCGGGCTGGTCAGCGTCCGGTTCAGCCGCGTCAAGTGGCACAAGGCCAGCACGTTTGGCTTCAGCCGGGCAGACGTGCTGGGGGCTTTCGGCAACTCTGTCTTTGCCACTGCGCTCATGTTCAGCATCTTCGTGGAGGCTGTCAAGAGGTTTATCAACCCTGAGAAGACTGAGAAAGCGCTGCTCGTTCTCATTATTGGGGTTTCAGGTCTGTTCTTCAACCTGTTGAACTACGTTATCTTCATGGAGTGCTGCTATTGTCATGCAGTCTCCGGGGACACCGAAACAGGTAAATTACCTCAGGTGGCTGCTCTGCCCCTGGCACTTCTGCTTGGTTATAGGGATTAATTACTGCTTCTCTGGGATGGGCAATGCAAATGTAGTTTTCTTCACTCTTGTTAGCAAGGGTGATGGATTTTACGCCTGAACCTGTGCATGTTTCCAGCTGTTGCCACAGGTGTTTATCAGTAAGTAACGGGCAAGCAGTTTAAGTGTTGTCTTTCCAAAGCCTACAGTGATCTGCAAGGGAAATTTCCTCCCTAATCCACTGGCTGGCCAAAGAGAGGACAAAGTGTGCTACCACCCTATGGAGATACTTGTTATTAAAATACCTAATCCCAAAATACCAGTCATCCCCAATCTCCACCTCTCAATATTTTAGTAGTTCTTTGGTGACTTTTATCAGAGACGTGGTTATCTTTAGAGCAGTGTTCACTGTTTGCAGGAGATGAAAGAATAGGTAAGTGCAAAAGGAGAGTCTCACCCTGTCTTGTTTAGGGAATATGTTGTGAAAATATTTGGATGCTGACTGAAAAGTCCTGTGACTACAGTGCTGAGGATTCTTTACTGATATTTGTTAACCCGTCCTTGGGAAAGCATGCAGAGGAGAAACAGGCGTACTTGGCCCCAGAAGTATTTTGTAGGACTTTCTCTTCAGTGCATAGAGTTTTTGCCTTTCAGTTTATTTTTCTTAGTGTAGGATTTTAAAATTTCTACATTTGGGAGGAGAGATGGGGACTGATATTTTCCTAAAGAAACTGTCTCACTTCATTTGATGTAAGATACATGTGATCTCTTTTTCTCTCTTGGAATGTTTTTATATACACCTGCAAATGTATTTCTTAAAACTAGAAATATTTCGGTTGAGATAGGAGCCAAATAATTGCAAAATGTTAACTGGATGGGCTGGGGGGAAGCTGAGAGCCTGGCTGAAAAAGCAGCTGCTCTTACGTACTGCTCTAGGTGAGGTAAGGTAAGTTCTGTGTTTGACTTTCAGGCTGGACAATGCTTTGGAACTAGAAATTAAAAATTTGTTAGCTTGTGTTATAGTGCTTAATGTGTTTTCTGATGGACTTTTCAATTGGAGAATATTTCTGTTTATTATTAAAGGTATCTCCAGATCATATTAAAGCTTTAACTTCATTGCAGCTTAACATTAAAGCCGGATGCATAACTGATTTTGGTGCCTGCTTGTTTATATGCCCACGTGTTTAAAATTGAAGCTTCTCTTACTCTAAATTTCTGGTGATATGTAATTTTCTGGGGGATTTGATTGGCTTTTGTGCTGGGAACTGTCAGCAATTTGTGACAGAGTGTCTATTTATGATGACTTATTTAAAGGCATCTTCTGAAATTGTTCTTGTGAGTGAAGTTAGGGAGGAGGAACATGTCAGCACTAACAAAGGAATTAACTGAAATTAATGGCAATTGTGTAGCTAATGATGATCTCACTGAATTTCCAGGACCCTGCTCCTAATAACTTTCTGGGACAACACATCCATCCCTCTCCCTCCAATAGGCTCATGTCCAAAGACCTGGCAACTTGACTTTGCTTTCGACTGAATTTAAGTTGCATGAATGGGATGAATTTTGTACTTTCCCATAAATATAGTGTGTAGATTTGCTGGTGGTTTTGCCTCTCTGCTTCTGGTACAGTGAAACTTCTCTGCTTCCAGTAGTGCCTACAGGCAAGGTAATGCTGTTTTATACGATAGAGGAAATGCTCTTTTCTTCTGGACTTAATTTTGCAATTCCCAGTTAGGTAAAATTCCACATTTATTCCCTCTAATCCTCTTTATATTCAACCTGAGTGGGATTTTATTACATTTCTTTCAAAAGAAAGAATAGATAGCTGTAGTCTGAAAAGTATACTTGCATGTTTCACATGTATTTCAAGGATATATTAAAAAACATGAAAAAAGAGGAATTCCATCCCTCTGCCTCTTGTCATCCTGCATATGAAGAAAATATGCTCTTTCCTGGAGCAGTAAGGCAAGGTGAATTTTCTAGTGTGTACGCACCACTAGCAGAAATTCAAGCAGGTGGACATGATGGTCTGCTGGTGCTGTCCAGCTTTGCATAGGCAACACCTTTGGAGACACCTGGGCAGGCTCCAGACATCAGTGATGGTTTGCTGGAAGGTAAAGGTTTGTAGAGTCGCTCTCTACCTCTTAAGATTTTTAGGGAACGAGGACAATTGCCTTCACATCTCTCTTCCCCAGGCAGGGAATTGATTTAAACCACCCTCTCCTCTCTTGTTTGCACCTCTTTGAAAAAAAAAAAACAAACAAAAATTGAAGAGAACAGGTCCATCCTCTAGTGCTGAACTGTGTGTGCTGACGGCAATGGGGGCATCTGAATCCACTGAAGCAAATTCTTCCATGTGTATTAGTGCCACAATTAATCACCACAGGGAGCAGGTCATCTCATTGCACTGTTGCAAGGCCGACCATTAGGGATGGAATAATTAGTTGGTAGGTTTCCTGGATGCTGCTGAAAGCAGAGGCAGAGTGAGATGTGTCTATAATGAGCCCAGTGGACTCTGAGGGAGGTGTTTACAGCTGGCAACTCAGCTCTCCATTTTTTCCCCTGTTCCCCTGTACAGTCGTACTCCTCATTTAACTCATTGCAACATCCACTCCCCAAGTTCTCATCTTAGTACGAATATTCTTGTTGAGCAAGTTATAAATATGTTTTTTCCAAGTTACCATCCCTGCTTGCCCAGGCAGAGCCAGTTTCCTCTGTCATCCATTTTCTAGGTTTGTTTTGCTTCTCACCCCGAACTCTTCAATCCTTCACCCTTCATTCTTCTGCGTTTTGCTACCCTTTTGCTCTGTGTCCTATTCCCTAAGTCTTCATCTGCTGCCGTTCTCCTTTGGCTCTCTTTCTCTCTCTCAGTTGTTCACATTAGAGCTGTCCAGCTGTAAACACCTCTCTCTTCCTACCAGGTTGAATTCAGGTCTCTCTGTCCTCTAGGTCCATCCTTGTGGATCATTGGACTTGATTCAGACAAATGCAGTTCCCCACACCAAGTCAGGACTAAGAGGAGAGGTCAGCAAGAGAACAGGGAGGACGTGCCCCTGTTCTTTCTTTTGGTGCTGGCCCAGACCAGCCACTACAGGTATAAAAGTATTTATATCCTCTCTGAAGGAAGTGCTATGTAGAGAAGTTTGAGCCAGCTGGGCCATCAGCAAAGGGCATCACGGACTAGTTAGTACTTCAGCTTAAAATGTAGGAAATACTTGTTAAAACATAGAAATATTAAAACTTCCCTGAGAAACTTTTCCCAGAAATTGAAATTCACAGAAGACTTTTCTTGCTGTTGCTGTTGGAAATGACAGAGCTCCTTCAACTAGGGCTTTCTGATACTTTTGAGGTCTTGTATCTTACGCAGAAAGTTTTGGCACAAAGATGAAGAACATGGCTGAATAGCAAACAAATGAAAATAAAAAACATCGTGCTCTCATAATAAATACCAGACAATTTTAATACTAGCCATACACCTTACAATCAGTTGTGAAAATACAGAAGCCTGTTTTGCTGCACACAGAGACCCAATTACTCTTGTTTGTGTAGATCAGTGCAATTGTCCATTTGGCTCATTTATACACAATTTTAAACTGTTAGAGGAACCACAGTTTGAAAAGCACCACGTTAGTCTGATCATAGTAATTCTCTCTTGTTTGTCTTGAGAAAATAAATAAAGGTTTAACCTGGAGAAAACATTTGTTCTGTTGTCTTGTGATATGTACAGGGAGGTGGGGAGGGAAGTAGGAAATAAAGATATCACACAGCCCAACCCTCTTAACACTGAGCCACCCATAAAATGTCAGACTGGGAGAAACAGCTCTCATCTTCTCATGAGACGCTTCATGTCTTTGCACAGCTCATTAAATAAAACATGTTCTCTGTTAGCAGCCAAATGCCTTTTGCTTTTAATGTCCCTGTTTGTGCAATTTAGCAGGTATGTGAGCTTTTGGTGTGGCATCACTGCTGGGTCTTGATTCTCCTCTTTCAGTGTGCACCAGCAGCCTGCCTCTCAGATAAGGGCTGGAAAGCAAGCTAGCAGTCACATAAATGGAAAACATACCTTCTTTCTCCTTGTGGACCTATGCAGAGTGAGTTTCTTTATTCTGAGGCTTGCTGCGAGGTAAATCTTTTTTCCAGGCTTTGTATGTACAAGACATACGGGGGCAGACGTGTGAATGAAGAGAAGCACTCACCTTTACTGGCTGGGTGATTTGGGATGACTTTGTTGCTGTAATATTCTGGACTAAATATTCACATCCTGAAAAATTTAATGATGACTTAATTTAACCCCATTTAAAAGAGAAAAATAAGTTCCCTGGTTGGAATAGCTTTCTTTCTCAAATGGACTGCTGAAAGTGTGACAGACTTTACCAGGTGATGATGACTCAGAGACATTTTTAAGGAATTAGAAGGAAGGAACTCTGAGTGTAACACCTGTAACAACAAACCTCTGGCTTATTCTGCTTTTCACACCTGAAAAGCCTAAAATCCTTTCCTCAAGATAGCATTATTCTGTGTTTTCTCTCTTTTGAGTGTATAATCAACAGGTTGATTTTATTTTTCCCTGAAAACACCAACCCTTCAGTAAACCCTTCACGCCAATTCATCCCCTGCTGCATTCTTACAGATGATTGTAGAACGCACAGCACCAGAGTTTGCCAGAAGACAGCTCTGTCACGCAGTGCATACTCATCCTCAGGGTTTATGTTGCCTCTGTAATGCACTGTGACATCCAACTCCTAAACATCATACATAAATGCAGGAATGTATGCTTTATGCTTTTATTCCCATAAATCCCAGAGGTGTTAATGTGTTGGCATGCAGGCAAACAGAGCCTACTGTAATAAAATATTTAGATTTTATGGCTCTGCTGGATATAGTCCTCTCAAATGGAATAAAAGGGCCAAGGTACAGTCTCAAGGTATTTTTAAGTGTTTACCAAATGTTTAAGACTGAACACAGATTTATCTGAAGATCTTCTTTAGTTTAATAATGTGGCAAATAGTCCTCATCAAAATTTTCCAAAGCTTTTCTGAGCAGCCACTGAAAAGGTAACCTGATTTGTGTTAATTTATGTTCAGGAACTCTAATACAAAGTGTTTAAAAAGACAAGGGAAGAGACTGTGAAATTTTATTTAGAAATGTCCTTCTCTAAATTTTCTTCACAATTTTGAGTGCTCTTCAATGAAAATTCAGAAGATAATCTGGTGATTAGTTGTCAAAGGGAAAATTGTGCATCGAAGCAAGTAAAAGCAAATGTTTTAGGGCTACGTTGTGTCCAAAATGGAAAGTACAGAATTAAAAAGTGAAGTCTCTGGGTAAAGCAAGTAAAGCATCCCTGGATGGTTTATGCAACAAGATAAAGGTGAGATTAAACTCTCTGAACCTAGATTACAACAGTGGTAGTGCTGCTGAACTTTGGGTACCTGCCTTCACTCTCAACCTTGAACCAATTTCTTAGGAAGGGCATGGACAGACTCTGAGTTACATCACAGTATCTGGGGTGAGCTGTAAGGAAATAAAAGGACTCTAAGATGACTGAGTACAAAGTCATAAACAGTTTCAATACAATGGGGTTTTTTAAGGCCGACGTGTTGTATGTTAACTGCAATTGCTTTATTTGGATGTTCTGCAGACCGTTTGACATAGGCATAAGCCTGGTATCAGTTTCAGTCTAGAAATGCTGCTGATATAAAAAAAGAAGCTTTTGCAGTAGGACTCAATTTACAGTGATGAAATCAGTGAGTGGCTTTTTCATCATCATGTTCTTTGCAATGGGCTGTGCTACCTGGAAAAGGTCATATGTAGGTATAAGTATACACAAAAGTACATTTATATGGGAAACATAAGAGAACTACATTTTTTTTTTTAAAGTGAAGCTTTATCCGGGTGATAGAGAAGACACTGACTCAAGTATGCAAAAAGGTTTTTATGCTGGGTATTAAGTGCAGAGAATGGTGATTTGTAACTAAAAAACTGAACAACCATCTTAAAATAAGGAAAAATATAACAAAAAGAAGACATTACAGCCTAGGAATTAAATAGTCCCACAGGTTCATCCTTTCAGATTGACCCACCACTATATTCAAGTGAAATTTAGGAGAGCATGAAAAATACGTTCCCAGGCCAAACTCCAGTACAGAGTCTCTCCGCAGGACAGTTTCAGGACTGTCATGAAGAGTAACAGCTGTGATTAAAAATCCAGCAACATTCACCTCTGTACTCTGCCAAGGACGCTGATAAAGCTTTCCCCCAGACTGAAGTCTTGCTAGTCTAGGCTTCTGCTCCCTGGGTTGAAGCAGACCTAAAGACTTCCCAACCATTCCATCTTTCAGTCTATGCCAGGAAACCCCATCTTCCTCTTCCAAGTGTGAAGGAGGGACACAAATAAAATGAGCAAGGAATGAGGAACAAACCACCTTCTACAAGTAGGTCTGTTGGCCGGTGTTTATTTTGTTCTTCATTTTGTGGTTGAATTTACCTGTGGCAGAAGCCAAACACATGGTTTCCATTTAGATTTTCTGTAATTTGGTCCATGATTCCTAATTTAGAGAAACAAGCTTCACAGTTAAGGCTATCACCAGGTCTTCTTGGAATGAGCCTTAAAGGCCCTCTCACAGCCACACATTGCGTTTCAGGCTAGGGATGTTGCCTTAAAATGTTGTGTGCCCAGGATCAGCCTCAGCTTTTTAGTACAAATGTAATATTTTCCTTCCCACAGCCCTAGAGCTTAGTAACTCCTTCATTACATACAGCAGGGTGTGAGTGTTGGCTTCCTTCATTCTCTAGTTTCTTCCAGGTCATTCCTGAAATGCGTGTTGTAAATAATTTTTATGCTGCGTTAAAAAATAAAGTCTGGCAGGACTTTGATAAGCAGAATGAAAACAGATCTCTCTTAATGGTAAAGTTAATGGTTCCTTATTTTCATGATTCGTTTTGCTATCCAAATTCTACAGAAGCACGAGACTATGAGTGACCTTATTTTCATTCAGTAGTAAAAAGAAAATTACCACCATTGCTGCTGCTATTATTGTCATATTTCATAATTACAGAGATATCCTACTTTCAAAGGCTGGTGATGGCTTCTCTGGAAGGAAATAGGTAGATTTTTACCTGCCACCTTGAAAATGAATAAGTTAAGGAGGATGTGGCACAAATGTGCAAAATTAAGTGTGGCATAGGGAAGGCTAGTAGCCATTGAATGTTTGTCCTGTCTTCTGAAACAAGAACATGTTAAGTGAAACTAGCAGATTCAGATTCAAAACAAGGGTAAAAAGGCAATAGGCTGTGAGAGTGGTGGTTGTTCAGCCTGGAGAAGGGAAGGCTGTGGGAAGACCTTAAGACACCTTGCATTATCTAAAGGAGCCCACAAGAGAGCAGGAGAGGGACTTTTTACAAGGGCAGATAGTGACAGGACAAGGGGGAACGGCTTTAAACTGGCAGAGGGTAGTTTAGATATTAGGAAGGAGTTCACTCTGTGGGTGGTGAGGCACTGGAGTACATTGCTCAGAGAACCTGTGGATGCCCCATCCTTGAAAGTATTCCTGGCCAGGTTGGGTGGGGCTTTGAGCAACCTGCCCATGTCTCTTCCTGTGGCAGGGAGGTTCCAAACTTAACTATTCTATGGTTCTTGTTTCCAATTAACGTTGAAGTCTGTGTTTCTTAGTGAGAGCCTGGACTAGGACATGAAAGAAAAATCCACTGAGGTCGACAAGATACAGATATCTAGCTCAGAAACTCCCTTGGGCTGAAAATACCTGAAGAATAAGAGAGTATTAAGGGAAAGTGTACTATATACTTACCCTGCTTTACTGTTACCTAAGCATCCCTTTATGGCCACAGGTGGGGACAGACTCTTGGCTGCCAGTGGCTAAGTCTCAAAAATTGGTGTGTTGAGTACTTTGAAAGCTGGTACACAGAGATCTTGAAGCTTACAGGAGTGCATTGCATCTTTGGGGTTCGGAAGGGAAGTTCTCTTCTTTGTAATAATTTTAGAAGTTCTGAAGAATTTTTCTAATTTTTGTTCCTGATTAGGATGAGGAAACTGCAGCTTTTCTAGCAGCATTGTAGCTGAAACAAAGGTTTCATCATTCAATCATTCAGAAAACTAAAGTGCTGGGCGACCTTTTCTGCATCTCCTAAGAACTTGTTCCAACTCAGCATAGTCAGAATAGGGAGCCTGGAATATTTAGGCTGCTTTTTTCTTTAATAATATGTAGCTTGTTCAGGCCATCTCAGGGCTGGATGAATAAGTGAAATCATAACGTTCTACTGTTGAATATCTACAGTCAGTGTAAAACACACATGGATGCCAAGCACACTGAAGAGCAATCATACACATGGTTCCTTTCTGAAAGGATTTGAGACCAAATGTTCTGATACTGCAGGTGGATTTGTACAGGCAGAATGGAAGTGCCAGAAAGGGGGAAGAGCCTGAGTGAAAACACTGGTAGTGGAGTCAGTGACTCCTATGTTCAGGATCATTGCTTTCTTTTGGACTGTGTGGAAGGAGATCAAAGCAGAAAAGAGCTACAGGGATAACACATATTTTATTCTGAAGATTCACCTGAATTTATTATTCTTCTTATTGAAAGCAACAACTTCTTGAATGAGAATGATTGAGGTAACTTTGCTCACCTGGCAGTTTTAGGAGCTGCTCGTCTTTAAGTGATTGTGGCGCCTGGATAAAGAGACAACAGGGAGGTCTGGATGCATAATGAGAAGAGTAAAAGCTTGGGTGTCCAAGAGGCTTCTAAGCAGCCATATTGCAAAGGCCCTGGCATGGATGAAGAGCTGGTCAGAAGTTGTCCTGGTTTTGGCTGGGAGAGTTCGTTTTCTTCACAGAAACTGGTACAGTACTGCATTTTGGATTCATCATGAGAAAAATATTGATAGCACTCTGATGTTTTAGTTGTTGATAAGTAGTAGTTACTCCAAGTCAAAGAGTTTTTGGTTTTCTATGCTTTGCAAGTGAGGAGCTGCACAAGAGTCTGAGAAGAACCACAATCAGGATAGGCAGGACCTGGACTGGCCAAAGGGATATTCCATACCACAGTGTAATTTTCAGAACATAAATTGAGAGGAGGTGGCCAGGAGTCACTGATTGCTGCTGGGGGATGAGCTGGACATCGATCAGAGGGTGGTGAGCAACTGTTTGTGCATCATTTGTCTCCTTGATTTATTTTTGGTTTGTTTTGTTTCTGTGGGTTTGTTTGTTTGTTTGTTTTTACTTTGCTTTAATTATTAAACTGCTCTTATTTCAACCCACAAGGTTTCTTTAACTGTTTTTCTGATTCTCCTTCCCATCCCACCTTGGGCGGGGGAGAGTGAGCGAGTTGCTGTGTGGCACTGAGTTGCCAGCTGGGCTTAAACTGTGATTGAAGATGAGAAACAGAGTGATTCCACAGATGGAACAGATCAGTTCCATAAAAATGTGTGCTAAATGTTCAGAACAGAAAAGTGAATCAAATGTGAGACCATGAAGGGAAAGGAGTAAAAGAGACAGGACTTTTGCTGTTCCTCTCGATCAGTGTATCTGTGTATCTCCTGTTCCTCTGTATCTGCCCTGTGTTTTGAAGACTGTGCAGGTTTGGTTCCCTCATCTCTCAAAGCTGTAGATAGGAACTAGAAACAGTCCAGACACAGATCCGTGGTCTGAACCAGCAGACACTGCTCTGCTCCTGTGTCAGTGTGTGGCTGTTTTGTGGCAAGCAGATGGAGATGTGTGAGCTTGACAGAAGGAATAATCAGTGGATCAGCAGATCCAGTGTCAGAGCTGAGGCTCTGAACACATACAGTTTCTGACAGCTTCAGCTGTAATTGTACTCCATGTCTGAGGACTTAGTCACAGCCTTATTTGCTGAAAATAATATTTTTAACACTATGCCTTTAAAATAACTGTGATATTTTTATGTTTTGAAGTGGGTTCAGGGCTATGAAACTTCTTTTTTTTTTTTTTTTCCAAAGAGGATTGATATATATTTTTCACAGGAGGATTAATGATGTTTCAGCTACTGTATTATGTCTTCCTAAAATAAAAGTCACTAGGAATTCCTTTCAGTTATGAAGGTGCAATTAGCTGGGCTTCAGAGAGCTTTTTTCTTTTTTTTTTTTTTTTTTTTGATTGTAAGTAAATGAAGTGCCAGAGGCAGAGTTTACTATAATTATAGTAAAGAAGTTATAGTCTTTCATTTTAAAATTTATATCTGACTATTTCACTCCCCGTAACTCCTATTTTTCTTCTTATTGTTCTTCCTATTTGCTTTTGATTTGGCCCATTAAGCATTTCTTATCCTATGTCAGTAGTTGCAGTTCTAGAGCTGAAATGTGTGTTGATGAAAGTTATTCTATCCTCTCCCACAGCGCTGTTTATTTTTATGGTAAGGTTCATTTCAATACATTTATTTTCATGCATTTGTCAATTTGCATATTGCAGGATATCAGGTGTGTGAATCTCTGCTTAATTGGGAGTTGTGTGTTAATTCCATGCAGGGGAGACCACCCCCTGAAAGGCTGCTCAAGTCTACTCCAGAGGTTAATGCACATCTTGGGTTCTGTGCACAGAATTAGGTGAAGTGGAGAGGCCTCATGAAAAAGATGTATTCAAGCAAGGGATCAACTCAATCAACAGCAGTAATAATGCAACTGCTTCAGAGTTAGAACAAAGAGGAAATTCCTGAGGTCCTTAAGGAATTCCTGGTTGTAGAGAACACTGCCTTAGGTAGGTGGGACAAGATAGTGTTCCCTGGCCTTGCTGATATAAAATCTGACAGCAATGGGTACCTTGCCAAGTGTGGTGAAATGTGTGATGTGGCACTTCAGTGTGAATTGTAGCTGCTGAAGTGGTACCTCAGCACTGGTTTGCCTCTGGCATAGTGGAAATGCTCCTAACTCTCACAGGATAATGTTTTAAGAACCTAATTTTCTCTAGATCTTACATATTTTATTTATTACTTTTGGGCCCAGTTCCGCTACTGAGAACCCCATAGCAGAGGATTACTTGATTTCACAGCAGCTGCTTTAGCTGTTCAATTTGAAATGATGTATTATCAGTCCAGCTGTCTTTTTTTCCATTTGCAAGTGGGGCTGTCATTTTTTCAAGAACTGTCATAAAAGCAACAGCAACCAAACATCTACAAATAAAAGACAGAGGTTTACTACCTTTTCATGGTTCTTGTAGGTTAAAAAGTGCATGCAATTATTTTTCTTATAGGGTAATGATAGAGTTGTGAACACTAAGGAACTATTTTCATAGAACAATAAAATGTTAAGGGTTGGAAAGGACCTTAAGGATCAAGTTCCATGGCAGGGACACCTCTCACTAGACCAAGTTGCCCAGAGGTCCATCCAACCTGGCTTTGAACACTGACAGGGATGGGGCATCCACAACCTCCTTGGGCAACCTCTGCCAGTATCTTACCACCCTAAATTTGCCTCTTTCCGTTTGTAACCATTGCTCCTTGTTCTGTAACTGTCATTCCTCATGAAGAGTTCCTCTCTGGCTCCTCTGTAGCCCCCCCTTCAGATGCTGGAAGGTTGCTACAAAGTCTCTCCACAGTCTTCTCCACGATGAACAGCCCCAACATTCTCAGCCTGTCTTCACAGGTGAGGTGCCCCAGTCCTTATCAAATTTGTGGCCTCCTCTGGACTTGGTCCAACAGCATCGTGTCCTTCCTATGTTGGGGTCACCAAATCTGGATGCAGAACTGCAGGTGGAGTCTCACCAGAGCAGAATAGAAGAGAATCACTTTCAAACTTCTGGCCACGCAGCTTTGGATGCAGCCCAGGATTCCCTTGGCTTTTTGACACACCTTTTAAAAGGCAGGTGGCTGGAAATGAGCTGGCTCAGTAGATGGCACTCCGTCCTTTAGTTTGGCACTTTCGTCTCCAATAAAGCACCAAAGGTCCGTAATTATTGGATCCTTCGCTGGAACTTCACCGTCTCGGCGGGGCGGGCGCGCAGGCAGCACAGCCTTGGGTAGCTCTGCCTGCCCGAGAGGGCCCTTCCCCCGCCGCCGCGCCTGCTCCGCGCCTCCCCGCAGCCCATCTAGCTTCTCTTTACTCCTGGTTTGTTTGATTTCGTGTCGCCCGCCGTCGGTGCCCGGGGCGGGGCGGTGCCGG
>JAYDZK010000169.1:18625733-18649756 GCA_034509185.1 Euphonia xanthogaster
CTATTATTATAGCATAATTTAATATTACATTAATTAAGGAAACACCTTTAAAGTTTTTTATGTGGTATTATAATTTAGAGGGAGCTTTAAAAAGTTTAAACCAGGAAATTTTTCCTGGTTTAGTCTCCATCATTTCTTGTTGGCTGGTTTTAAAGGTCTTGATGCCTTGAACCCTACCTTCTGCCCTGGTCCTCCTCCCCCTGTCCAAACATGTATCTCAAAGTGTATTTAGTGAAGCAGTTTACTACATTTTTGCTGCTTGCTCTTTCTGAAGGTATGCAAGGGTGCTCTAAGGAAAACAAGGTGATGAGCCCTGTCCCCAGTGCTGGATTTCAGTCCAGTGTGTTCCACAGGTTTCTGGGAGGGGAAACCCACTACTCAATCTACACTGAGTCTAGTGTTTATCTCCCTGGCTATGCAAATCAAATCCAGAAGATTCCAAATACAATTTGCTGGCAAAAAGCAGCCTTTCAATGGTCTGTGTGGCCTGGACAGGCTATTCTATCCATTTATTCACAGGGACACCTTTGTAAAATAGTTGTCTTTGCCTCAGTGACATCTTAACAGAAAGGGCAAATTGGTTTCCAGCCTGGGCTGGGAAAAATGTAGGGATGGCTTAAAAGCAGCCAACTCCTTGTTAATAAAGATGATTGCAATAATTCAATGAATATTGAAACACACAGCAGGATATTTTACTGCTTGGAATGTAGTATTTACTGAAGCAGTGATTTTAGTCTAAATAGAATAAATAGATTTTATAGAGTTATTATTCTCAATAGAATTTCTAGAATTATAATTACCCCTTTAAAACATATTTTTGGATGAATTAAGATATTTTATACCATTTCACTGTAAGTTTGTATCATATAAATTAACAACCTACTTCTTAATATAATTAAGAGCCTGGTTCTCCAGCCTCTTTGATTCCTTTGGCAGCAGCAGCGGGATCTTGCTCAGCAGTTATTCCATGAGTTAATGTAAATCAGGAAACATTGTAAGAATTGCTCTGTCTTTTAAAAGCATGTGCCATGAAGTAAGACAGCCCTTTCTTCTGTTCTTTTTTTCCCCCCCGCTCTTTATTTTCACCTCTGATGATGCTTAGATGTAAATAGCAAATGTATTTATCATGGTTTTGAGAACTGGAATAGAAATCTCCCAAAATAACAACAAAGAACTTTCTTTCCAGATAGCCTCTAAAACAAGCACCCTTTCATAATTATTTGTATCTTAAATCAGGTTATTTGATTTTTATGTTTATACACACATACATATTTTATTAAATGGTTGAACTCTGGAATGGCAGTATTTACTCTGGGATTAAAGAAAACTAGTATGTGTGATGTTGAGGCATTTGTCAAAATGGATAGTTTTTATTCTTCCAGTGTTAAAACTGTGGCTATGTATTTTTTAGTACTTTGAAAAGTGTTGTAACCTGAAAATACAATGAAATAACATTCTTAAACTTTATTTTCTCATGTCTGGTTGAATGTACTGTAACTGCTGCCTGTCAATAAATGGGAAAATACCAGAGATTATAGAAATCTTCATGTCTAGAAAACAAAAGGATGTTAAATTTGCTTCATTACTTCAGCAAGCAAAACCAACAGTGCTATGTTATTTATGAAATAAACCTTGCTCTTTTTTTGTGTTGGGACTTTCAGGGTATTCAACTAAGGTTTCTGACCAGCTTCTTTGCCTTCCTTTGAGTAACAAGATATTTTTCTCCTGTACTGTGTGTCCCTGCTCTACTTCTGTTGGAGACTTCCAATCCGTGTGTGTTTTGTATTGGCCTATTTCCCTTCAGTTCTTGGCATATCTCTTCTAATTCTGTTGAAGCAGGCTTCCCTCATTTTGAGATATAGTATATTTCCAGGTTAGCCCTTATCTATGGGCACTTGTTCTAAATTCAGTTTTGTAGTCTATTGCACTGTTGTAAAAGCTATGTTTTGACCACTTTATTTACTTTATTAATTTATTACTTTATTAATTACTTTGTTTCCCTCCCTGACAAATGCGGGTAGATTATGCTGCTCTGTCCGCTTCAAACATTGCCTTGTGGTTGTCTTTCTTGGTTTTCAGGTCCTCTTGCAATGATTGTCCCTTCTGTCCACTGCTGCTGGTGGCAAAGGAAATCTGCTTAAATTATGTGTGACTTTCAACTGGTTGTCCAGCTCCTGTGGATGATCCGTAGCCAGTCATGAATGTGACCTAGCAGAATGATGACAAAACCTTTGGTAGACTTGCCAGATCATTCTGCAGCAAAAGTGAAACCTGGAATAAGTTAACATGACATTGAAAGCAAAAGCAATTTACTGGCCTTCATCAGTCATGTGCCTTTTCTTAAAGGGAATCAATTCTTTGTCACCTTTTCACATGTGCCATAAGTGCCAATTTGATTTTTAATTTTTTTTCTTCTTCTGAAACCATCTAAATGCAGGCATTTATTCTTCATTATAAAGAAAACTGCTACTACTTTCAGGAGTATTGCCTTGTTTTGCCAGTTTTCAGTTGTTTTCCTTTTCCTTGTCTTTATAATACTTACCTTAACTTACAGTGTAAGTGCGTTTTTTCCCTCTTAATGTTGTTTCTCATTTTCTCTTCCACAATAGCAGGATGGTTTTGTTAGCCTGGTCAAGGTGATCTACCAACAATACAGTTTATAAATTCCTTTTTATGCACTGGTTTAATTTTTGCACTCCATTCTATTAAAATACACCCACTTTCTGGTTTTGCTATGTGACACACCTTAACCATTGCAAACCAGTTTTTGACCCTCTTTATTTTTTTCCTATTCTTTCCCTCTGATTATAATGCTTGCTGTCCTGAATACCCCCTTTTATTCTGAACTGTGAAGGGAACATGCCACCTGAATTTTTCCCAAAGAGAAGTTCACTGCCCAAGTTCTATAGATGGCTTGATGTGAGCTACTCTGAGGAATTTTTGTGTCCCGTGGTCTGTGTAGAAGTGTTATCTAAGTAGTCATCCTGAGATATGAACACATGTGTTTATGTATAATTAAACTCTTTATAAGCACTCTACCTGAATCAGTTTCTTAAGAAAGGTGGTTTTCTAAACCTGGGAAGATACAATGAAATCAGAAGGGTTCATTGATCATTTGTTAACATCTTGAGGGAAAGCTTGGTAAAAGATAATTCAAAAGCCACGAACATTCCTAAGTTCTATTACTTTGCTGTACAGTGGAAGCACTTTTTACATTAAATATTTTATTTGAACAGTGATACCTTGATGTGAGGATGTCACTGTATAAGATTGTTACATATATGGAGCTGTGTTGCTTAAAAGTTTCCTCCAGTTTTTCTGTTCCTTAAGTAATTTAATGTGCCAAAATGTAATTTCCATGATTGCTGAATCTCACTGTGGTTTTATTAACCATTAGTGAGAAATGACCTAAGGTTTTATATACAGCTATATTTTTATCAAAATGAAGTTTGAATGTCTTGTAAATAAAGTGTATTTTTAAATAAAACTTTGTTCTGAGCTTGATCTATGCTAGCAATAGGGAGCATGTGTCTCTGGATAATTTTATGACATTTGTATGAGTGAAATTTGTTCTCATCCTGTGAGACAGTTAATGTTGCAAATTTTGTGTGTATTTAGAAGAAAAGGGAATCAACACTCAAAAGTTTTTCTTCTGCAAGCAGCCTTGCATTTTGCCACATGGAGGAAGTTGAACGTGTATATTGTGATTCTCGCTCCTGGGTTTCATGACCTGAATGTACATGCTAGAAATGGGATGAGGTCTACAAGTTTAGGTGCTTGTTTTGGAGCAGCAATCCTGGAGGTGCCCTCATGTTTCTCTCTTCTTAGCATCAGTATCATGTGTCTGCCACCTGGTTCCTGCCCTGTTGTGTCCAATTGTCCAGTTGTTCATGTCCCTACTTATTTAGTTTACAATAATCAATAAGGAGGCAGTGGTCATTGTGCTTGGCTTTTTTTTTTTTTTAATTCTCTGAGTCTGAGTGGCAGATGCTACATAAATGCTACATAAGAAGTTCAGTTCATGTTTGGCCAATATGTTGCCTGTGCTTTTGTGTGTGGTTGGTATTACTCGGCTTGTAGATGATGGACAACTAGCGATTTGGAAGACAGAACTGAAAAAATTTTAAAGCAATTCCGGACAAACTTAAAATTATACCTAGATTTATAGAATGTTAAGGGGTTGGAAAGGACCTTAAGCATTACTTAGTCCTGCCCCTCCTGCCATGTGCAGGGATACCTCCCACTTAACCAGGCTGCTCAAGGCCTTACCTAACCTAGTCTTGAACTCCAGGTTTGGGGCACCCAACAAATTCCCTGGGCAGTTCTAGTGCCTAATCACCCTCACAATAAAGAATTTGTTCCTAATATCTAACCTAAATTTCCCCTCTTTCAATTTGTAGCCATTATTCCTTGTCCTATGACTGCAGTTCCTCAGGAAGAGTCTCTCTCTGGCTTCCCTGTAACCGCACTTCAGATACTGGAAGGCTGCTGTGAGGTCTTTCCACAACCTGCTCTTCTCCATGATGACTAGCCCCAACATTCTCAGCCTATCTTCCGAGGCAAGGATGTCCAGTCCTTTTATCAACTTTGTGGCCTCCTCAGAGTTGCTCCAACAGCTCCATGTCTTTCTTATGTTGAGGTATAGTAGTGGCGAGCCCCTGAATGGGGAATAATGAGCATTGACTCCATGATTGTAGAATGCTGATCAATTGCTTTATTACTATACTATACTATACTATACTATACTATACTATACTATACTATACTATACTATACTATACTATACACTATACTGTACTGTATTATTATGAAAAACCCATCGCCCTTGCCAGACAGTCTGATACAGCTTTGACCTAATGGGTCAGTCAATCAAAACACCATCACCAGAGTCCCATTAAGAAACCACCCTTTGGTAAACAATCTCCATAACACATTGCACATGTGCTCAGCAACAGGTACAGCAAATTGAGATAAGAATTGTTTTCTCTGAGCTTTCTCACAGCTTCCCAGGAAAATCCTGGGAGAGAATTATGTCTCTCTCTGTTCAGAGGATATGTGATTACCACATTGGGGTCCCCAGATCTGGATGCAGCACTGCATGTAGGTCTCACCAGCGCAGAGTAGAGGAGGAGAATCACCTCCTTTGACCATGCTGCTTTGGATGCAGCCCAGGATATATTTTCTTTTCTGGGCTGCAAGCAACATTGCTAGCTCTTGTTGAATTTTTCATCCACCATCACCTCCAAGTCTTTCTTTACATGGCTGCTCTCAACCGCTTCTCTGCTGAAACTGTGAATGTGTGTGGGATTGCCATGACCCGGGTGTAGGACCTTGCGTAGGAGCAGTTTCCCTGCTGCAGACAGACATAAGGCACTTGAAATTCCAGGACTTCTCTACACAGAGGCCCTTATTTTGTATCTTAGTCCTTTTGGAACAGAAGGTGTTTTTCCACCTTAGAGGCTGCTACTGTTTTGGTGCTTTTGTACTCTCCAAGAAGCTACAGAAATAGGATGAGCTGGGGCTGGATGTGGTAGATTGTGTTTTTAAAAACAGCTTCTCAAAAAAAGTCCAGAATCTGTACAGCTTCTTATACATTCAAAATTAATTTATGCAAAATGTTTATGCATTCAAGTTATAATATATATTTACAATTACAGTTTGTTTCCAAATGTGTGGTTTTAAACCCACACCTTTCTGCATGGACATTTTAGGTGGCTGCTATGGATTCCTCTCAAATGGGTGCATGTCTTTCTGGTGAGGGAAAGCTTTTTCTGATTTGGTGGAAATCTTGTTCTGACCCAAAGCTGTAGTTAGAAGTGAGGAAATAGCAGTGATCACAAATGGGGGATGAAAGATCAGTTAAATTCTCTGGCAAATTTAGAATATATTTGGGGGGCAGTAAGTGAATCTTCCAGTTAGGATGAGGTGGAGGTTCAGTAAAAAAGAGTATGAAATGTGCAGTGAAATGCCAGTGGAAGTTAATGAGGTATTCATCAGGGATGAGTAAGCCTCTATCACTTCAAGGACACAAGCTTTGCCCTCTGATTCAAATATGGAATTTATTGTTGAGTCCTAGTTGTATTTTACAGGCAGAGACTTATTTTGCTATAAAATGGTAGCTGGAAAAGCATAATTGCAATGCTTACCATCAGCTCTCTAGAGAGCCAACAGAGGTTTGTGGTTGAATTTGTCTCTGCTGAGGTGGCATTGTGTGTCTGATGAAAGAAGCATGTATCTTGGTCAACAGAGATAATAGGCATTTGAACAATGCCTATTATTGAATTGTTATCAACTACTTGTATATTTGTCAATTACTTATACCTGGGTACATTCCCAGGCACAGAGAGCAGCCGGCACACAAAAGCTTGTATCTATGCTAGGGAGATACTCTGGGAGAGGGTGGCTCCCTGCTGAGGGCCAGCTCAGATTAGATCCTTGACTCTGGACTTTGCCTGGGAATGGCTGGGAGAGCAGTAATTGGCACAGGCTGTGAAATACTTGACCACCTTACTAATACAGATGATTGTGTTTCATTCCCAGTTTTGGTTTAATTTGCCAATATTGATGAGGGCCTTGGTCCCTGAGCCTCCACTCTGTTTTGCAAGGTAGCAGAACCTGCAGGTAGAAAAGGAGATGAGGCTGATGATGGTTTCTTGGGCTCTAGGGTGGAAAGGTTTCATGTCTTTCCTCTGCATCAGTGCACAGGGCAAGCTGGATGGGGAGAGGCTGCCCTGACCAGCAGTGCAGTCAGCAGATAAGACTATCACCCCAGCTACTTGCACGGCTCTGGAAATTAAAGGTGCAGGGCAAGTGGCACGTTCGATATGGCACTGCCCTTTGCTTTACCTCCTTCCAGTTCTAGTACATTTTTTTTTTTTTAAATGTTCACCCTTGTTTAATAAAGCTCTGTGTCTGTTTAACCATGCATTGCTGGCCACCCTATGCTGAGGAGGAGGGAACAAAACAATGGTAAAGAACTTCAGGGTACGTGTGGGGAAATAACCCAGTGATGACATTACACAAGTCATTGACATGACACAGTAGGTCCACAGCCTAGAGTATAGAAAATTTTTCAAGTAAAAGATTGTATAATTCAAGTGGTAGAAAGCGACCCTTTTTTAAATAAACACCTTAAACATCAATCTTGTAAAAAGCATCTGATGTGGATAAGCCTATCTCCTAAGCTATAAACCAGGAAGCACAACAGGCAGGGGGAAATCAGCACAGGGAATGCCATGACATCTTGCAGAGAAACATTCTCTTTAATTTGCTGTTTCTTTTTAGAGTTCCCATATGAAGTAGGGATGGTGGCTTTTTTGTACAGAAAGTTTCCTTTGCCCAAATTTGTCACAGAAAGTGTTTTTTTATGGCTGGGCTTTAAGTGCCCAGCAGTGTGCAGGGTCTACGCTGTGACAAAACACCTACCAGCAGCAGAGTACCTGCAGCTCTTTGTGCTGGTTGGTGCACACTTCAAACAATTGCCCCCAAATGATTTTGGTGACATTGCCATCTGGGGAGCACCCTTCTACTTGTCAACATCTGGTGTGTAATTTCTAGGAGTGTAAGTGCGTGTTCAGTGAGCCCTATATTTTCTGGGTGTAGCTTGATGAGAGGAGGAGAGAAAGGCCCCTGAGGCCTTTGCATGGTGCTCAGAGGAGCTGCTACCCAGCCCTCACTGAGGAGGAAGAAGCTTCTCCCCCACAGCCATGCCAGCTCTGGGGGAGAGGACATGTGGCAGACCATCTGCATCACATTGTGCCTGCATCCCCCAGGACAAACTGGGGATGGGGAAGGATTTGCTGAGTCTTTCAGAGAGGGAAGAGTGGGAGCCTGGGGGGCTTCTTCAGTGGTCCCCACAAATGCTGTTCTCTGAGTGCCGCCTGGGCTTTCCAGCATAGTTTCTGAGGCCATCTAGAAGTGGGCAGTGGTGGGCATCTTTCTGCCTCCTGCTCCTGATGCTTTTTGCTTGAAGGGTAGCAGTTTGTTTGAAAATGTGTTGAGGCTTTTTTATAGTTTCCCTTGATTCCAATTGTGTCCAGAAACAATTTTTTTTGCTTGCTTGCAGAAGCTCCTCTTTGCCTCTGCCCTTTATTATATAAAATATGAAATCTGATCTTAACCAGCCAGCTCCTTACACTCGCAATGCCAGCAAGTCCATCTACCCCTAAAAGTAACATTGGCACAACTTTTATGCTAATGTGCTAGCACTGTGTGTGTGAAAAGAAAGAAAAAAAATCAAAAGCAGAGATCCAAAGGTACAGTACTCCTAAGAGCTGTGAAATTCTAGAAATGATGAAATGGATTATGCTTCCTCCTGGTTGTAAGGCAGGGTATTGCTACCCCAGGAAGGAAACTGATCTTTTTGTGTTAGTGGTTGGGCTGACATGAAGGCTATTCCCAAAGCCTGCCTTTAGCAGACTGAGCATCAATGCCTTTGTGCTTCTTTGCCAGACCAAGAAGGAAGGGATTTGGCTTCTGGTGCAGGAATACAGGAGAAAGCTATCTGCTGATGGGAGCAAATGGAAGTGTGTAGGCTAGAAGGAAGCTCTGGCTATTTTCACCAGCTGAAAATCTGTCCCTGTGCTTTGTTCTTCTCCACGTGGCAGGGAACCAGGCTGCCAGCACAGCAAGGAGGGGTTACACAGCGACTCAGCTGTCACCTTAACGGGATGAAAATTTATTTTTCTGGCTACAATGAGGATCTCCGGGCACCATGGAGCAGCAAAGTAATCACCCTGTACTCCTGCAGGTTCCTGTATATGTATGTATTTATTATTTCTGGCAGATGTTAAAGGCTTCTGCAAATTATTTTGTATTTGCCACCCCCAATTCACACTTAACTTTCCTTCTGAAAGACAAAACTGTCTCTCCAAGCACTTTGTGTACTTGCCAAAGAATAATCCTGTGAGGCAGCAGCAACAGGAGGCTGAGGGGAACAAAGAGAAGCCTGGCTCACATAGCTCTTTCAAAGCAGTTGTTCACTTGGCCAAAGAGTTTGGCAGCGTGTCTGTGCCTTCTTTGAATCCAGCATCTCTGTCCAGCCCCATGCCTGCATGGGTCAGGGGAACCTTCTTCGCATGGGACACACACAAATCAAAAATCATTCTGGGCAAAAGTGGCTTCAGGACAAGCATCCATAAGGAAGAGATGTATGGAGCCTTTTGTAGGATGGAGGTTGTTTCCACAGCAGTGGGTCTGATGAAGTGGAGAAATGTCTCATATTTAGGGCATATTCACATATATGCATGTATTTATTTTTGCGTGCACACACACGTGCCTGCACACACACATATGATACTGACTATATATGGCCATATTTATTACCACGGCTCAGCAAATGCAAGTTCTTGCTTTAGTCAGAGTGCCATAAAATACGGTTTACTGGGTATCCCTGATATCTTCTCTCTGGTGTCTTCTTCCTGCTTATCATTTTGAAATTGGACCAATTCAGTATGTCAGGATTTCACAGTTGCCTTGGATGTCTGCCTGGCAGAAGCCCTAGCATCAGGGTTTTGTGTGTATTTGCTATATTTTCTGTACCATTATTGAATACTGCCATGTGGATCCCAGCTGCATGAGGCATCTTTCTGCTAGGTACTGAAACTGTGCCAAGGGCAGAGGCATAATGAGTGGACTTTCATTGTCCTGGGGCTCACACTGATTTTCCCTGCTGTGGTTGGTCTGGGTAGAGAGGTGCACAAAGGTGTTGTTTAAAAGTTAATGAGATGTGTACAGGGAGAAAATAAGAGGGCATGGATAGACAAATAGAGCCAGTCCCCTTGGAAAAGTCCTCCTACTGCTTTGTTCAGTGGGTAGTTACTACTATAATATAATTTTTGGCTGGAAACAGCCCCAATCTGACCAGCTCTTATCACCCCTCCACAAGCATGCTGAGCCCTGCTCCACCCTGCCTCTATCTGGGCACTCCAAACTTTGGCCCCTCCAATTCCTTTTATTATTTTCCTTCTGCTTGTTCTTCTCAGATGCTCTCTCCCCTGTCATCCAGGGGCCCCCTAATCTCCTTTCTTCCTTGTTCATCTGTTCAGGGTTGCCAATCTCTCCCTCCCCAGCATGCTGCTGGCCAATTTGCACTTGCTGTTTTTCTGCTTGGAGACCTTCTTAACATGGTCCTGCAAAAAATCTAAAATGGAGTCATTCAAAGTGACTAGGTCTGGGGCTTGAAAGTGCAGTGAGCTTGCAAACTAACTTGCCCTTTACAGAACTGCTGCTCAATTATATATCTAGATGTGGACATTGAATATACATTGCTGGCCAATTTTCTCTTTTTTACTGCAAACTGACCAGAGGTTAGCAAGTTTGAAGATGTGGGAACTCAGCTTGGTTACTGTGGCTAAGTTGAATTGTTTTTTAACACTACTACCACTAACATGGAAAGGCTGTGGTGACTTGTTTCAAGCAATTTGGAGAAGAGCTTCAATACAAAGATATTCTGCAATACTGCTGCTTAAGGAAATACTTGTGAGCCCTCAAAGATTTTGTGGAAAACCATGTAAAATCAGAGGTATGGGAAGTGTTGGACTTGAATGTTTTACACAGTCTTCCTTCAGGGTGACATAGTGACTCCAAGACAAAGGTCTCTCCAGCTGCTGAGTGTTATCCCTTTGGCAAACACCACAGATAACGTCAAGATCATCCTTGAGGTCCTGCTCACCCATAGCACTGACAAAGCACCTCTTTTTAAAATCTGTTTTTTGTCCTATTTGAGACCTGGATGGCTAGACTGCAGGTGAGTCTGCCAAGACGCTGACCTGTGCTCAGCCCATTCCTGCCTTTGCCACTTTGGTCCATCTGCCCCCAACAGGAGTGCTCAGAAGAACTCAGAGTATCTTCTGAGGCATGATTTTTCTCAAGACACTGAGAGAATTTTAGAGCACTTGAGGTGAGCACAAGGTCCAGAAGAATGCTGTCACATTTGTCTCTTGTTCTTTATTTATTGTTCGGGGAAGAAAAGAGGGTGTTTTGGGTTCAGTGACAATAGAGGTTTATACGTGCTCTTTACTCAGCACTCTGTGATTTAGCATAAACTTCTCGACCCCTGGAGAATTGGCTCTGTCATGATAACAAGCAGACATTATGAGTTAATGCCTCTAATAACCTTCCATATAGTAAAAGATTTCCAGGGTTTACAGCTTTGAACCTGTTATCCTACACCAGATTAATACAACTGTATTTACAAAGTGATTACAAGGGCACTAATCTTGAGATAGGCAACTTTTCTTATATGAATGATTAAACGATTCTGACTAATTTGACTGCTGTTACACATTTAAAGAAAAGAAATCTAACAGATCTTGAGCAAAGATTCTAGGCACTTAACCTTTCAATCGAATTAATTAAAAATTAAGTTCAGCTGACATGAAAGACTGGTGGTTATTTAGAAAATGAAGTTCAGCTGGTTTGAAGGACTGATGATTCCACCTTCACTGGAAGATCTCTTTACTGAGATCATGGGCACTGTGGGACTGAACTTCATGAACTTCCACTGTGGCACCCATCACAGCTGTTTGTTTTTCCTGGCTGAACCAATGGCTCTGTCCTCTTGATTATTTTCTTTTTGATCCCCCCCTCTCCTTTGGTCTTTCAGTGATAAGACTATGTTAATTAAGACTAAATTTTGTTTGCCCAGCTGGGCATTGTAAAGGAACTCTCTGAAGTCTTGTTTGTTCACACACTAAGGGGTAAATGCTTAGAAATGTTAATCTATATAGAAATACACTGAAACTTATTGCTCTAAATATTACTAATTGTTTCTCTATTAGAAGAGCACCTGAGAATGAAGGTCAGGTCCCTGTTTTGCCAGATGTGCTAGTAACATAAAATGAGTTGATGGTTCTGAGCCTGAAGAGTTTATAATGTAGACCAAATTCTCCAACTTCTAGTTGATTTGAGAATTTTTGATGTGAGTTTTGCTTTTTAATGGTGTTTGATGTGGTTAGCCAAGCTAGCTATGATGAAAGGGGTGTCAGGAGTATGTGTTACTGTTGTTTCTAGGTTGCTTTGTCTTGACTTCAGATTTAGTGATGCTGAGTCCAGTTATGAGTTAGTACATTGGGATTTATGCATGTTGTTCTATTTTAATCAGCAGACTCATTGATTTCAGTGGTTCTATAAATAGCTTTGGTTTAATAAAGAGGCGAAGAAGTTAATGAGTCTACAGCTTTGAAAGGAATGTTCAGACTGGCTCCCAGTCCTGGTGCCTATTTCAACCTTCTTGCTTCACCTGTGGATTCAGAAAGGAAGTTATTTGGTCCTTGGTCACAGGCCTGTGGCAGCCAAGGGCCAATATCCTTTTGTAGGTCTTGGGCTGGCAATATAATTCAAGTAATGCTTTCCAAGAAAGATTTCATAAAGTCCTACATGAAAAGTAATGACCTTTACTTTTACGGAAATTGTGCTGAACTGGAGTTCCATGGGAGCAAGGGTCTGTACTATCAGGAATTTTATTATCTGCCTGAAGTACACCCTTTTTTTCTTTTCTGCTTTTCACACTGTGCAGCCAGAAATCTCCTTTCTGTAAGCTGTACACAGAACAACTTAAGTATTTATTTTAAACTATGTGGGCTTCTTAGTGAGCAATTAATTAGCTACTTAGCCAGCTTTGAAAGCATGCATCTCTTCTATTACATTGCCCAGGGATCAGAAAGTGTTCAGTAGTGAGAGAACCATACATTTACATGGTAGTTCCCTGGCATGTCTTGCATGGTCCTTAAAAAGCATGACCCTGATGAGCTGCCCTCCCCTACAGCTGCAGTTTGACACTTGCATCTCAGGATGGAATAAGGTAACTTAATGTAAACCGAATCACACTTGAGTTTTTGTTCAACAGGAAAAATCCAAATGAGCAAAGGGCTGTTATCTTAGTGCAGTCTTTGGCTGTACATGCATCTGTCTGGGACTGATGTAACTAAGCAGGGTCCACTTCAGTGCTTGCTTGAGAGACATTAAAAGTGGCCTGCTTAGACTTTGGGTTTATTTTTGAGGAATGGAGGGTGACTGCTATCTCTTGTCTCCAGCCCCCACCTATGCCCAAAATCCCCCAGGGGGAGGTGAGATGTCAGTAAAACAGAGAAATCATAGGGGAATTCATATGAAATGGTAGGAAGTCAGACTTCAGCTTTAGATTGAAGATCAGCATAATCTTCAGAGCCATTATGTAAAACCCTGGCTCTAAGTGTTGCTCTTTATACCTTGACATAAACTGGAGATCCAAGTCTGATAAATACTGTACTGACTTAAATCTTTCTCTGGCTTCATACGGATGTTGCAAATGGAATTTATCCTGATTAGTCCTGGAATAAATCAAGGTAGGGTCTGGGCCATGGTATCTTGAATTCTCAGTAACAAGTTTACAATAGATTTAAAATCTTAGTGAGCTTACTAGGCACTGGATCTTGGTCAAAGTTAAAGCTTTTGATGACACGTGGAATTTTGGTATCAACAAAGGGTTCGTTCTTGAGTCAATAATAATTTGCAATAATGATTCATAGAAGAGACAGAAAGTGGTGATCAAAGGTGAGATGAATCATGCTTCCAGTGAAGCTCCATTTTGCCACTGATTCATGCCTTCCCAAGCTGGAAGAAAGCTGCTTTACAGAAAATCACTCTAAGAGAGTTGCTTCAGGAAATCCACAATCTTTAAACTACCAATGTTTTGCAAAACAAAAAGCATCCTCCACTTATTTAAAACTAGCATTTTCTTTCCTCATTGCCACTCCTTGGTTCTCTACACTTCTACACAAACTGCACACAGAGTGAGACTGGCAATGCTGCACTGTTGGTACCACTGCTGTTCCTCCAGCACTGCCAGGAGGAGCTGCAGTGTGTAGCAAGTTGTGAGGTACCTGGAACTGTGCTAGCTGCTGTCCCTCTGCCAGGGCAGGCATGGCCTCAGAGTATTTCCTGCTTGCTCTTCATTTTCATCTCTTTTTTTGAGGTGCTGCAGGCTAAATTGTCACTCATGTCACATTGCCATCTGTAGTACTTCAGTTACACAGGTCTTTGCTAACAGCGGTTGAATTCAGCTTGTTGATGATCCAAGTTCCTTTAGGTCCCTATAGGGAGTCACACATTGCTTTCTCAGGGACTGGGAGGTAGCTTTACAGGTTTTTTGGATGTGGGAGTGACCTCTTGCTGGACTTCTGACTCATCCTTTTGTTTAAGTCAATATTGCAGGGGATGCGTTTGTTCAATTTGTCCAGGGTAATGTGTGCTAAGACCCCCTCCCAAAACAGCATCTATGTGTGCTCAGTAAAAACGATCCCAAAATAATAAGCCCAAATATTTCAAGATGCTTTTAGATAAAAGCAGATGAAAGAGCATAGGGGAGACTGGTGCTAGTTGTCTTAGGCTGACTGGTACATTGTGTCATAGTATTCGTCAGACAAGGAAATTATAAAGAATAAACCAGTGAGGGCCATCCTTCAGGTGAAGTATGAAGAAAGGCTTAAAGAAGTATGTCAGGGGAGATCTCTAAACAGTACTGATCTTCACTTCCCTTTCCTCCAAAATATCATTTTTAAATCTAGTTAGTGAAATTTCTGCTGCAGAAAAAGTGTCCTTTAGGTGTTTATTTGCAGCATTAGAAACAGTACCTAGCAAGCACAAACCTACAAGATTACTTAATAATGTATTTTATAAAACATTCTGGTTATTAGTGGGCAATGCTGAAAAGAGGTGGTGTTAAAATAGTACCTATTAGGAGAAAACTAGTGCTGCAAGTACCTGAGATGAACACAATGAATTTCAGGTCTGAAAATCATAATAAACTGATCAGTTAAGGTGGTCTTTCTTAAATTAGATCTCTGTCTCAAAGAGGATTGCCTGAAAGAGCATATTTCTTCTTTGCTGAAGGCAAAAGGGTTTTTTCAGATATCTGCCCATTTACCACTAAACTCTGGTGAGTGTGGAGTTAAAGCATTTTCAAGATATATTTCTGCATGACATGATTAAAATCTGGGAGATGCAAATTGTTCTAGAAAGGCTATTTTATATTTGATTGCTGCATTTTAAGATCATTAATTATCAGAAGATTAATGGGACATAATGATGATGGAGTTAACATCAATGTGCAGGGAAGACTGGAAAAACAAGCTTCCAGAGAAAGTTAAAGCTTTTACACTGTAAAAGTGGTAAAATATTCCAAGTCATGGAACCACGGAACATCTTGGGTAAGAAGGACCACAGGTATCTTCCAAATTCTGGCCCTGCCCAAAAAAATCCCTGCTAATATCCAAACAAATCTTGAGTTCTGTCAGGCTTGGTGCTGTAACCACTTTCCCAGGGAGCCTGTTCCGGTGCCTAAACACCCTTTGGGTAAAGAACCTTTTTCTGATATCCAACCCAAACCTCATCTGACACAACTTCAGTTCGTTCCTTCAGGTCCTGTCACTGGTCACCACAGAGAAGAGATCAGTGCCTGTCTCTCTCTAAAGTAAAGGTGTAAGTATTAGAAAGCAAGATAGAGTAGAAAAAAAATATTTCAAAGTCTGGGAATTATTTAAGGAAGAGGTATAAGAAATATTATCTGAAGTCTATTTCATTTTCTTTCATCTGAAACCCTTCCCAAAAAAACTTTCTGAAATTATTTTCCTGAACATTCCTCTGCTTTGGGCTGCCTACCTCTGAGCTGGGACAAAACTTGGCTGCTCCAAAGGCCAAACGCAATTATAAGTTAGAAAACAAACCAGACACCCTCCCCACCGCAAACCCAGTTCATTTAATTATGGGTACTTCAAATATAGTGTCTTCCAGTGTGTTGAAATTAATTTTGTGCCCTGATATGCATGACAGTCCTAATTAATTTTCTGCTCTAGAAAATTGCAGATTAGTTATCATTGTTGCATGCAGGCATAAAGGTAGCAATGCCTGTGACACAGGTGTCCACATTATAACATTTGAGGCATTTTTAATAAGAGGAAGTGACATGGAAACTAGGGAAGTTTACACAGGATAATTGACAATTTGAACCCAATAACTCTCATAACTGTAATACACAAGAATTTTCCATTGCTCTTTCTCCTCTGCAACAGACATATCTGATTTTCGTTATAGGTTATTCAAGTGTTACTGACCAGTCATAAAATATGACCTCTTTTCCCTGCAAGGAGTGGAATGTCCTGGACACAAGTTACATACATCTTCTGATTGCAGAGCAAACCAATGCTTCTGAGTCTTCCCTGGAGGCTCTTCTTTTGACCACTGCGAGACCATTCTCTCTGTTAATTTTATCGAGCACAGTATCAGGGCCAATCTGAAGTGGAAGTGATTTCCCTTGCAGAAAGCATTCCTTACTTGAGACAAATGCTGAGAAAAAATGGAAAATTACTTCACTGTAGCCAGGAGATGTGGTGTAAGGATTTGCAACCAGAAGTCAATGATGCAGAGCCTTTCTTTAAAAAAAAAAAGAAAAGTTTTTTGCTGAAAAAGACCAATAAAACAGAGGAAGAATGAGACACTTTTCTACCAAACAGCAAGACGTCATGACAAACCCTCTGCCTACACAGCAGTTCCATTCAGACCCGTGACGCAGATCCTGGAGCCCATTCGTGCCAGTTATTGGAGCAATCTGGGGGCACTGAGTTTGCTGCTCTGCTATCAGCCTTTGCTGCTGGCAGTTGGGTTCACCACATGATTTGAGTTCACTTATGAGGTGGTTAACAGCCCTTTAAGAATTTGCTCTGTGTATGTAAAGATGGATTGTATACCCTGAACTCCCTTAATCTCTGGATGCTATAAATGGTTGTATGCCCTTGACACAAACAGTTTTTTTGCAAGCAATGCCCATTTAGTGCTCACCTTGAACGAAGGCACCCACGTCTGGGCTGTGTCCACAGGCTCATTTTGTCTGCCTAGGCCAGAGATCACCTCTGGGGCACTGTCAACATCCATTTGACCCATTCCTGCCTCCTGTTTGTGTCATTTCTCATTGCCCTGAATGAGATCAACTTCTCCCTGTATGGAAAAACAAGAAATCATTTGCTCCAGAGTCAATACCAGTTCTTACAACTGGTCTTTTTGCCTCATTTTAAGAGTTGCTTTTCACCAAAGGTTCTGAGCACAGCTCCTGAAAAATCAGTAACAATAGCAAAGGTGTAAGTATTAGAAAGCAAAGTTGCAAGTAGATGTTTTAGAGTGCCTGATATTTCACACCTTGCAGAGAAAACTATTCTTGAACTGAGTTTTTATCTGCCTTCAATTTCTTTTTGTTCTTGCACCGCTTTCATTAGCCTCATTTTTTAAAGTTGTTGTTTTGAGACTATACATGCTTTGCTAGGAGCTTGAGGTACTGGCAGCATTAGGTTTACAGCTGAACTCAATGATCTTAAAGGTCTTTTCCAAGCTGAATGATTCTATAATTCAGTGATGTGATTACTTTAGCTTTTTCGGTTGGTTTTGTGCCCCACCAGAAGCATTAGAAACATCTTTTCTCCCAAATGAAAGCTGAAATCACCCATGGGTTTATTAGGTGGGCAATTTAACAAACGCCTGCAACAAGAGGAGACTTGCCATGATTTCATGCCTGTGGCTGGCACTGAGGTTTGCACAAGCAGGGCTGTGAAGTCCAAGGGCACAGTGCTGCCTGCACCCAGAGGTGGACAAGATCCTTAAGGCCACTTTAATCTCCAGACAGTAAAATCTTTATTCCATTGTTGGACTCTGAGACTAATTTTTGCATTTTACACTTCTTGAAGGAGACTGGGAATTTTACAAGATGAAGAGCTACTGCTTGTTCAGTGAGTTTTCACTCAAGCCTTCCATTTATTTCAGTGAGTTGTAGATACCTATTTTTATCCCACCTCATTTAACTGTGTTCCAATGCCAGCTTGTATCAGTCTTTTATTCTGATGTTAATTTTAATTGCAGATGTAAAATACCTTGAAGGACTCAGTCGAATAATTTCCTCTCATAAACCAGGCAATAAATGCACATTAGGTAACTGAGCTATTTACAAATCATAACTACCCCTCAACAGCGCAAAGGCACATGGGGGCTCCAGTGTCGTGGTTTGACTGACAGGGATGTGGATGCTGATGAAGATGTTTGCCTTCCGTGCCTCTGAGCCCTATGGAAATGATCCCTCTAGTGGGGACTTGGAAAATTAACTGGTGGTCCGGCTTGGCAGCGCGGGAAGGCTAAGAAGGGAACAAATGAAAAAGTTGCACAGTGCTAGGGGGGAAAAAAAACCCCGAACAATGAAAGAGACAGCTGTATTTTCCTAAACTAAAATTACCACTGAAATAAGATTTTAAGGTAGTTGTTGTGAGACGTGGTAAGCATCGCCAGAATGCTCATTCAGTGATTTCTGCAAAACACTTTAAAACAGTTTTATTTAGATTTTTTAAATTGAAATAATGAGATCGGGTTTTTATGTATTATCATCTCCTTGGGAGTGAAAAAGAATAAACTATTTATAAAGTACTTTCTGAATGATCAGGGGAAAAAAACCCTTGTGATTTCTTCCTTAAGATGAAAGCATTCAATCTTTTTATGGAAACAACTTTTCAATTTTTTGAGAGATTTCAAAAATGTTTCCAAGAGATTAAAAGAATTTCCTACCAGGAAAAAAAGCCAGGATTTGTGCTCTAATTGCACGTACTACCTACTTCTGGTCCATCGTCTTTTCTCCTGGTCCACTACTCCTGGTCATTACTCACAGCGCCTCTTAAGCAGGACATAAAACATGGAGCATGCTGCCCCCCCAACACAGGGGTGTGTTCTGCCTGAGTTTGGAATGTGTGACATTCCTGGACAATGTCCGATGGAGGTCGCAGGTGTCTGTTAACTGTAGCTACATTGAAAAAAACATTTGTAGTGAACATTTTCTTGTTGCTATTACTGTGAAAAGCTTTCGTGGCAGCAGCGAGCTCCTCCCTGTATGACCTGGTGTTGTATCACTCCACACTTTCCTGAAGGATCAACAGTGTAACCCTGTGTTGCACCAAGTGTTCCCTTGTGTAAGGATAAATCTGACAGCCTTTGGATAAACATCCAGGTCACCCTAATGCCACCGCTGGATCACAGCTCCTGTTGCAGACCTTTGCTTGGCTCACTGGAAGAAGACGTGGCTGTAGACAGTTATGATACCAAAATCTGGCTCCTTTTGTCCTTTATCTCCCTTCAACATCTCCTATGTCTAACTCGAGTACTTCCCTTCACAGTTCTTCCATCCCGCAGCTGCTCTGTGCTGGGGTGTCCTGAGCAAACAGTGGAGCCCGCTCCACCAGGTGAGCCACAAAACCCACCCTTTTCCTGACCTGTTACAAATTCTTGCCTTTAGCCAGCTCGGTGCCTGGCCAAGGGCAGACGTCTCGAGCTGTTCTTGTCTGAGCCACAACACTAACAGCTCTTTTCAACTCAGAATTTAACATGTTTTCATTTTCAAACATCTCTACTTTCAGAGTTGAGATGTGAGAAGGTGTTTGTGCACCTGTCAGGCAGCCAGCGGCAATTTCATTCCCCTGTGTGTGGCTACACAGAAGGTGTGTGCTGATAAGTTGTGCCACTCGTGAATCGTGCTTGTCCATGCTGCTGCTCCATGAAGCTTTGGTAGAACAGATCTGTTTTTGGAACTATATTGAAGTCTTCAAGTATAATCCAAAAATGCTTCTGATCTCCAGATATGTTATTGTGCTCTCTCATTGGAGAGTGTCTGTCTCTTTTGGGGGCTAACATAGAAATGCTCTTTCTTTTATATTCACAAAATATAAGTTATCAATGAAAATTAACGTGTACTTGGGGGGTATCCAGATAGAAAAAGAGAGGAGGGCAGAAAATGAAGAGAGTACCTTGTACCTTGCCACCAGCCTGAGGCTGTGTGGTGACTTAATATCATTACAAAGCCTTGAGTTTCCTGAAATTATAAAACAACTTCAAAGAGAGGTCAGCATGGTTTTGAGTGGAACAGTTCTGCCCTTGTGGGTAGCATGAAGAGTTACACTCTTAGGCATTGAATATTAAATGCTTCAGAATAGACATGCCTGAAGCTCTGACAACAGCTGTAACTTCCCCTTGATGTCATATGCAAGGTTAGTATTAGTTTGGGTTAAAATCATGTCTGAGCTAAAGGAGTTTGGCATGTTTGTGACTATGGAGTCACTGAAATGTACGGAATCAACTCTTTGTGGGTATTAATCAGAGCATAAATGTTTGGATCACTTATTTAAACTGCTATTGCATTAGAGAACAGTGTTTTTGGAAAAAAACTTGTTTTGCAAAAAATTACAAAAGTATTCCATCAAGTTCTGACTTCAACACACTGGTAAGAGTGCAGTTCCAGTGAATGATGCTGTTGGAGTTCTCCACTCATCTTTGTAGAGAGGATGCTTTTTTGAGAGTTGTGATTTTTTCCTCTCCTAGTCTGTAGGTTTTTCCAAGGTGCAATGGAAACAAAAGGATTCTCATGACTGTTTTAACTGTACTTCATGGGAATAATTTTTGCAGACATGATGCTGAATTCAGCTTCTCATAGAAACACTGTAGAGGACATTCCATACCACAGAGGGCAAAACAGTGTGAGTTCGGGCAGCGGTGTCATATAGTCTGGCAGAATAACAGGTGACCTCTTCCCTCCAGCTCTGGACAGGGGCATCTTGCAGTGATTCTTTCAGGTAGAATATGGCTTGCAGGTAGAACATGTTGTTGGTTTTGTAGAGGTTCCTCCGTCATGTGCGGAGACTATTGTTTTGCTGCATATTTTTGTTCTGTTAATAAAGGTGCAAGTTTAGTTGTGACTTTTACTAGAAGGAACTGGATCAGGTTCTTACAGAATTCATTGGCACAAGTTGATTTTGTGTTTGGGACTCAAATTCAGGGAAAATAAAGTCTAGTGTCCTGTCTTGAACAGGTAAAATGAAAACCAGTGAAGTTTACAGTGCATTGCCTGTTTATCTGAAGACTTATAAAATTGACTTCTATGCAATCTATTTTTGCAAACTTCAGTGGCTTTCCAGTACCTGACGGGAGCCTTCAAGAAAGATAGAGAGAGATCATTTACAAGAGAACATAGTGACAGGATAGGGGGGAATGGCTACAAACTAAAATAGAATAGTTTTAGATTAGCTATTAGGAAAAAATTTTTACTGTGAGGGTGGTGAGGCACTGGAACAGATTTTCAAGAGAATGGATGTGGATGAGAATGGATGCCTCAGATGCCTCATCCCTGAAAGTGTTCAAGACTAAGTTGGATGGGGCTGTAAACAACCTAGTCTAGTGAATGCACCCCTGTCCATGTCAGGGGTTGGAAGAGGATGAAATTCCCAAACACAAACCATTACAGAATTCATTACCCTTATATGATATAAGCCCTAAGTAATCAGCAGTAATATGTTAATTAATGTAATTACATGTTTGTGCTAAGGAATAGGTTATATGGGCTAATGATGCTCAAACTCTGTTCTTTGATTGTTTTGAGTTGTATATAGTGAACAGAAAGTGAAAGCAATTTATGCAATTATGTGGATGGTATAAACAATCAGACCTGACAGACCATGGATTTCAGGGGAGTGCTGTTGTATGCCTCAAATGTACGCTTAGGCTGGCAGTTGAATCCAATGACCCAAAGAACGCACAGACCACCTCAAAATATATCACCACAGGGTTTCCCCATGGTTGAGAGCTTTTGTTGGGTTACTGTTTTTTTTTTTTTAATTATAGGTTATACCCTGGCAGAACTAGGGGTGCAATGTAACCTTGTAATAGGCAATCACAAAACTCTGCCCTGCTTTCTAAAATGTCAACAATGTACTCATCAAATGCTATCAAGGTTGCCATAAAGTGGAGCTTATGTGGGGATTTTTGAAGCACTGGTGAAGTTTTGGTTTCAAGAACGAAAATCAGCTCAGTTCCACATTTTTTATATATATGAGTTCCTGGCAAATATTCTAATTGAGCAAGAGTGTTCCTTTGCAGGGTTGAGGATGAAAACCTGCAATTAATTTCTGAGCACAGGTGAAAATCCAGTCTTTGAAGGTTTCATTGCACTCAGATGACTGGAATATTGGAAGGACCAGATTTGAAAATATCAGGCTCAAGACAGGGCAGTTTGGCAGAGCAGCCATGTGGGTGACTGGAAGGGCTCCAGGGAACAGACTCAATTTGGGCTAAGTGTTAGCTGAGTAAGGCATGACTAATAAGATTTTTTAACAAAGCATTTTTAGAGTCTGTTGAAACCATCGATTTCCCTTGAAGAAAAGTAAACATTCACAAGTTTTTCCACAAATTCTAAAATAAAGCTCATGATCTCGCATTTAGCTTGTGTAGTGGGAATCTCCCTACAGTTCACTTTGGAAACCTTTCACTTTGGAAACCTTTTTAGGATTTAATAATCATCAGTGAATTGAGCTACTTAGGTCATTAAGCATTCAGCTGTTCTACCATCTCAGTATACAAATGGGTGCCTGCTTTTCATGTCAGCTGGGGTTAGAATGTTGGTGAGAAGAATACTGAATTAATTGGAAAATTAGCACAGATTGAATTACACTTGTGTGAGCTGTCAGTGATTTGGATGGGAGATGCAGCAGTGTGGGGAGTGGGCATGGGCTTTAAATGCATGGGGGCAGGAAAGTGTTTTGGATTGTGGTACTTCTGGAGATGGAGGACAGGTGGAATTTGTGCCATGGCACAAATAATACATGGCACAATATTTTTTTTTCCTTTCCTCTGGTGGCTTTTTTGGTGCTAGGCATAGTGCAAAGGGTGACTTCCACTGAATGCAAGTGTGTTTCATCAGGCTATTGATTAAGGGTGTAACAGTATTGGTTTACTTGATTTAAACTTAGTAGGTTCTGCATAGGGCCAAGGGGAATGGTTTTAAATGGAAACCATAGATTTAGATATAAGGGCTGGCTGCAACCAGCTTGGATATGGGAACCTTCAGCTTTCCTCAGCCCCAAATGACCACAAGGTATTGAAATTTAGGTTTGCTTGTGCTTATGAATGTCACATCTCAAGGTGTGCTCTGTGTGTGGGATTTTGAACTCCCTCCCCTAATTTCTGCTCTTCTATTAGGATTTTAAGAGAATAAAGTACATTTTGGACACTGGTGAGATGTGAAAATTTGACAAGATAAATTAAAAAATAAAAGTAATAGCGTTGGTATCTGTACTGCAAAGCACAATGTGTATTTTGCCACTAAGGAGAGGGGGAAATGACATAAGGGAGAGGTGTCAATGTTCTAAAAAGAGCAACATTTCTCATAAATGGTTACTTTGAGAGGAATTTATCTTGAGTACAGTGAGGCAGTAGTATCTCCTAGGAGTTATCAACCAATACTGAAGCCTTAAAAAAAATATTTTCCTATCCTCTTCCTAGGCTTGATGTACCAGGTTCCTCCAGTCCATGGTGGCTCAGAGCACTTTCCTCTCTGACCAGGCACTTTGGAGCTCTTTGGAGCCACTTTGTCCCTTTGTGTCCAATGGGTCTTGCCCAGGAGTTGGAATTGCATTGAAAAGCTGATTCACTTTGAGCATAGGTAATTTTATTTCGATAACTAAATCAACTCCAGTGTTTGCCTGCACACAGGAGATGAGTGTGGTCAGGACAGAGCAGGTTTTTGACCCTGAGGCTGCCTTTGGATCAGCAGGCATTGCCCCAGCAGGAAATGGTTGCAGTGCACTGCAGTGTGCCCTGGATCCTGCCTTTTCTGATGCTCAAGCTGTGTTTTGTCCAAGGACCTGATGAAGGAGCTTCTTCACCTTCGTAAAGAAGTCTACCAGCTTGTTGAGTGGAAATGGGCAGGAGCTAACCTCACCCAATGGTGTTGGCTTTGGAGTGGAGGGTGCTGTTGGCCAAGGCTTTTGAGAGGGGATTGGTGTCGGCAATGGCTTATGAGTGGGGGGTTGTGTTGGCCATGGCTTAGGAGTGGGAAGGGGTGTTGGCCATGGCTTAGGAGTGGGAAGTGGTGTTGGCAATGGCTGAGGCGTGGGAGGTGGTGTTGGCCATGGCTTAGGAGTGGGAAGTGGTGTTGGCAATGGCTGAGGCGTGGGAGGTGGTGTTGGCCATGGCTT
>JAYDZK010000169.1:18653400-18667494 GCA_034509185.1 Euphonia xanthogaster
GAGCCAATCCATGGCTGCCAGAGGCACGTGTCAGCTGCAAGCACTGAGAGCTCCGTGCAGCAGCACAGCCACAGCCGGAGTGCCCGCAGCAGCCGTGCTGCCCGTGGTGCCCTCGGCCCCGGGGCTGATGTCACAGAGAGGTGAGTTCCATGTTCTGGGCACTGTGGGGTTCTGTGGCACAGGGCCCACTTGGGGAGGGACAACATGGAATCAGTGAGCCACAAAATGGTTTGGGCTGGAAGGGACCTTGGTGATCATCTAGCTCTGATCCCCTTGCCTTGAGCATGGAGGGATCACTTGCACTAGGCCTGGTTGTTCAGAGCGTGGCTCAGAAGCTGTCCTTGAACACTTCGAGGTGTGGGGCTACCACAGCTGCTTGAGGCAACCTGTGCCAGTGCATCAATATCCTCACAGTCATGAGCTGCTTCCCAAAATCCCATCTAAAGCTACCCTCTGTCACTGTAAAGGAATTGCCCCTTTTCCTATCAGTACCTGCCCTTACAGTACCTGTAAGAAAGCTTTCTATAAGTCCTTTTTCTTGGGGGATGAAGGTGTGCCGGCCCGGAGGCAGGCAGTGGCTGTCTCCTGTCACTGCCTGCTAATATCTCACAGGAAAACACCCAGCATAGCATCAGAGCTTCCTTGAAATTTCACTGCCTTCCTGCTTCTGTTCCTCTCTGCTCTCGGCAGTTTTTTTTTCCCATGAGATTCTTTGCAAAAGAGTATCACTCTAGAACTCCTTCAGGAAGCATGTGTGTGCTTGGGTCAGGAGCCAGTCCAGTCACAATCACGGTGGGTGGGCATCCACATTTCCAATGTAGATATTTGAAGGGCAGCTGTGAATGCAACTGCTTCAGATTCAGCATGGAAATTAAAAAGAAAAAAAATCTGTCTTAATAACTTTTAATGAACAATCTGCTACTTATTTATTTTGATGTTGACAAGTTGGCTTAATTTCTCAGGTGGAAGCGTCCTAGATGTTAGTAGTTTTGAATGAAGAACATTGTTTGGAGGTTACACTTCTAAATATGTCTGTAGTGATTGTGAAATTTTTTTCAGTGATTTTCTTCTAGAGATGGAGTCATTAAATGTAGGCATGGTAAAATATTTAAGATTTCCCATGGCTTTTTATTTTGAGAAATGCTGGGTTTAGTGAGTCATGACAGGGATGATACTGACCTAAACAGAGTAGCTGACTTTATTGCTGGGGTGATACCTCAGAATCTTCACTAGTCTTAAAGTACATCACAATTCTTCACAGCATGGGTTTGCCAGAAAACTTTGAGGACAATGCTGAGTCTTCCAGAATTTCAGCAGCTTGCCTGGGAACCCTTACCTGGTATTTCTGGAGCAAACAGAATTTCTTCTAAGGCCATACTGGCCTTGACTTCTGGAAGTGTTTTATGTTTGGCGCCCATCTAAAGCAGCTCTGCTTTGGAGCTTTATGAGAAAATGGGGTGAGAGGGGAGGAAAAATGGTTAATTGCTTTGCTTCTCATAGGAAAGATATTTTTTTCTTTACAGGGACACAGAACAATAGATGTTGGAATTTTCTATTTTTTAGAAAAATTTAAATGGTTGAAATTTATTTCATATTGGAAATGGATTTTCTTCAATGTATTTTCCAAGGAATTGCAGCTGTTGTTAAGCATAGAAGGGCTGGGAAAAGTTAGGTTACATGGCAAATCTGTTTATTTCTGCTGTTTTTTATTAAACTGCATCCTTCAATATTAATGTAGACTAAGAAAAAGATTTGCTACACAAGTGATCATATTGGTTTGCCAGGTATGTTTACACTGTTCTTTTGTTACATGGCAAGATAATACAGACATCCAGATCATTGCTTATTCTTGTGTCTGTAGCACGGTGTTACTCCGAATGATGTATATACAATGTGAGGCTCAGGCATTCCAAGAGATGCATAAAGATGTTTTATGGGGAAAAAAGTTAATTGCCAATTGATTTATGAACATAGCTTTCTGCAGAAATATGATTGAATTGAGTAGAGTTCAAGAAGCTGTGATCTTTTGTGTATTTTTATAGGACAGTTGGGTGCAGTTGTGACAAGTATAAAGTTAAAGATTCAGTTTTCATGACGTTAGCATGGGAAGCTGAATGTGACTTCCTGACTTCTATAGCTTCAGTTCTTCAGGTTCATCCACATTGCAGCTGAGAAACGTTATTCTACATTGTCTAATATTGCCCATACACTACACAAAGAGCTGCAAAGCAGTCATAGTAGAAGCAGGCTTTGGGTTTGCATTAATCAGGTGGTGTGTAGCATCTTTATTCATATTGTGCCAGTGTAAGTTGAGAGATGCAGTGCATAATCTACTCTGCTCTTGTACTGAAGAACAAGTGTCTCAATCCATGCTGTAGGTAAAATAACTAACAGACTTGACTTGAGCAATAAGGAATAAATGTTGAACGTTAAGCATGGCATTCTATGGTGCAAATTAAAAAGAGAGGGAGAAAAAGTAATCAATTGTTAATGGGAGGGAGATGACTGTGGGAAGCTTCTCTAGAAATTGGGAAAAATTTTGCTTGTAGGAGATTCTTCTGCTGGGGTTTGGAGAACTCAGGAGTACAGTAAGTGTGTGTGTGTATCTAAAAAGTATTCAAAGTTTTGAGGTGAGGGAGTAGAATAAAATAAAAGTGAAACAGAAATGGACAGAGTTGTTTTGGAAGTGAGACTTTTCCTATGGTGTTTTCTTTCTGAGCAAGTGAAATATATCTTCATGGTTTTGTGTTGAGTTTGGAATCACTTCTATCTTCTTCATGCTTTTATTTTTCCATAACCTGTATTTATGACATGATTTTCTTTTAATTTTATTAAAAGTTTATTTAAAACATACTTCAGTAAAAATGGGAAAAAAACCCTTAAACCCTGGGTGTCCATATAAAGTCCATTTAAACTGAGGTGTTGAGTATTTTATTCTGTTTGCTGCTTTTGTCCATATATGACTACATGTACACATGCACATATAAAAGGTTAATGGATTGTCTGGATTTTCCAATATCACACTGTACATTTTCAAGCACATTTTAAGTCTCATCGTGTCTCTCACATTCTGTCCCAAAGCCATAGAGATGTCTTTGTCTAAAGATGTGTACACATTTATGGAGGGTGTGAAGTTTTTTACAATTTCCTTGGCAACCCAACAATATTTACATCAACATAATTTTCTTATGCAATGAATATTTGCTGTTCAGCTGGCTGGGATATCCGTAATGTCTTCCTTTGAGCTGTATGACTGGGATAGCCTAGATTTTTGAACTGTTGTTTCCTGGCACATACATGGACAAAGGGCTTGTTGGTTCTCTGTAAAATTGTGTAAATTTGCTTGTTTATTTCGTGGAAATGCAAGCAAGAATTACCTGTGGTGCCATAAAAGTTTTTTCAGGGGTGCTTATGGGAAACTGGGAAGATTTCCCAGGCAAAATACTAAATCTGTGGCTTTTCTTGCTGCTAGTTCATATTTTCTTAAGAAGTCTTCCCGAGTTCTTCAAAGTCTTTCCTCAGTTGCTGGGGGCTGCTTCGATCTTCCCTCATGCAGTTTTTCTGCTTTTCAGAGTTTATTCTTGGAAAAGATGTTGCTGGTGTTTCTAACTAAGTATATGATCAAAGGATAGAGTCAAACAGATGCAGGAGACATCCTGGTTCAGCTCACACAAGGATGGTTGTGTGGATTCAGAAGAGCCTTTCAGGAGTGATTGCACCTAGACTGTAAGAGTTTCTTTTCTGCCTTAGGATCCAGGGTGGACTGTAATGTATCTAAGAGCTCTAGAAGTTCATGGCTCTGCTGTGGCTGCTGGTTTGTCCCCGTGTCAATATGTGTTACTGACCACACACTATCATTGCCTGGACCCAATTTTGCAATGAGCAGAGGACCAGTGACAGGACCTGAGAAAATGGCCAGGAGCTTTGTCAGGAGAGGTTGAGATTAGACATTAGGAAAAGCTTCTTCACCCAGAGAGTGGTTGGGCACTGGAAGTGGTCACAGCAACAACTGACAGAGTTCATGGAGCATTTGGACAATGCTGGGATGTGGACTTCAGTGATCCTGGTGGGTCCCTTTCAGCTCAGGATAATCTGTGATTCTGTGATTCTGTGAGCACCTTTTTTTCTGAAGGAGAAGGCAGTTAAATGTTTTCTGGAGGGAAAATATTTCGTTTTCTGAGACACAAAAAAGGAGCGGTCTACCTCAGCTGGCAGAGTACTGATCCCGGGGACTGCAGGACGCCACATGCACAAACACAAGAGAGTACATCCCCAAGGCCGGCAGGACGAGCCCGAGCGGCCGCGGGAGGGCGGCAGAGTCTCAGGAACGGAGAGACGCCGCTGGAAAACGAGTTCGGCAATAGCAGGAGCTACTCACGGGGGTCGGCATGTCCCACAGGCAAAATAAGAGATGAGCTCAAATTCGACTCGCTTCTGCTCTTATTTCCATGGCTCATTCTCTAATTATGTCCGTCCAGATTAGGCTTTAAGGTTCTAGGGGTAGGGACTTGTCTAAACGATGTATTAGGCTAGGCGCACCTATGACACTGTGCAAATAATTAACTGCTGTAATTATTATGCTTGTAAAGCACTCTTACTTGACATTGCTATGGGACAGTTATTGTCTGTATCAAATGTGGCTGTGTCAGCCAGACTAGGACCTTGAATCAAAAAACTGGAGGAAGCTAAGCCATCATTGACAAATGTGGTTTATTGCTTTGAAACATTTGTAGAAGGAAACCAAAATGTTACCCATTTAAGCTTTTCCCCTAAGTACTTCCTGGACAAGAATGACCAAACTGCCAAGGATTAATTCTTCTCAAATAAGAGATTTGGGACGACCAGATTCTAACCAGGTTGTATTGGTTAGATCTCCATATTAAAACCAAGAAGAAGTGCATTAGCAATGGCTCTTGTGAGATCTTACCGAGTTTTTAATCTATTTCACCATCTTTTAAGATGTTCATGAGTAGCAGGTGATGTGTCTAGGGGCATGACTTCCACAGATTGTGATCTTCTTCTATGTACTGTCATGATTCTCAGTGGAAGCTGAGAGCAATCTCTCTCGCCTACCTCTAGAAGAGCTGCTTGGGACGTTCTCTATCCCCTGGCTCTCAAAGCGATGCAGTCCCCCTGTTCAAAGGTGTCATTTTGCAGCACAGGAGTCCTGAGCAGGGGGATAGCAAGATACTGCTGGTTAGTAAAGGTGGCTGTCAGCAGAGGAAATGTTAAAAAATAAATTTACACCAAGAATGTGCATGGGTCAAACAGGATTAACATTGAAGAAAACCAACACTGGCATGTGCATGCTTGTGTGTAAAGCTTCATCCCATGGTTTCAGGGAAAGGGTGGTGTTCACTCCCAGAAAGCACACTGGTGCTAGCAGGAGCTGGCCTGGCTGTGTCAGACCTGCAGTTAAGAGCTTGAAACCAGCACCTAAAGTGGTGGTCAAACTTTCTGTCTGAAAGGGGTTATTTGGGACTGCCTAGATTATTTCCTTTATTTATCTCCAGTGGAAAAAGCAACATGTCAACAGGCCCTTAAAAGAAGGAAACAGCCCAGGTCATCATCTTTGCTGCTGAGCAACTTAACTATAGGATAAGGCTCCTTCTTCCTCCCATGAGTTTTACCTTCTTGGCTATCCACTAATTTTTTAATATACATATATATACTGAGGTGCCTTCAAAAGGAGAATAGACTGGGATTACATCTGGTTTATTAATACTCTGTGCTGAGGTGAAACCTGGTAGAGGGGATGCCACGGATTCCTCCCCCTCTTGAGTCGAAGGGTTCCTAAGCCTGTGCCTTAGTGCCCTTTCCCCATCTGGGGCTTGGCATGGGCATTTTTTGCACCATAGGTCTAGCCAGAACATTTATTCTGGCACCAAAAGAGACTATGCCCTACACTACATCTCATCAGTCATCCTGCATCTAAATGATGCTCTTCTGAAAATTTTGGGCTGAAGAGGTTATATATTTATATTTATATTTATTTTTATATTTATATTTATATTTATATTTGCATTAATTCAGAAAGGCCAGTGAGCCTGTGGTGGCCCATTGATACCAGACAGGCTTTGTCACATGGATATGCTTAAACTTTTCAGCTCTCCTGGGAGGCAGGTTGGTCTTACTCCCATTTTAAAAAAGAGGGTTTATTGACTTTCTCTGAAAGGTTCAGAGAATAACATAGCAATGCAGAGAAGAGAGTTATGTGCTGTCCTCAGGCTGTGCTGCCCCACTTTGGCATCCCCTCTGTGTCAAGGCCAAGCTCTGCAGCTCTCCCAAGCACATTGAACTCAACAGCATCAAACACTTAGGAGAGCACAATTTGGTCCTAAATATGCAAAAAATTTAAACGGGTGATTTGATGCACCAAGACAAGAGAGGGACATCTGAAAAATAGCAAAAATTTGTAAAATTGCTTAAGTTTGATTAAGTTGTTTGAATCATTGCTCCAGCTTTATTAAAAGAAGGTATAAATTCATTTCAGTTCTTAGTGGATCTCACGCTGCCAATTTCTGAGCTTTCACAGCCTTTGATATGATTCCAACTTTCTGTGGTGTAAGTGGATTATTTTTTCCTTAATTCTGAAGAGGCCATTTCCCTCCCAGCCCCCTCCAGAAAAAATGTCGCAGCAGTCAGACTCAAACCAAACACTGACTGGCTCATTGTGGATTTTAACCCACTCTCTGCAGTGGTTTATTTATCATATGCTTCTTTTGAGACTTGAGTATAAGGGGAAGATACTAGTGGTAAACCACTATTTTAAATAATACTGATCCTAAAACACACAATGGACCTTGCAATCCAGTTCCAAACTGCATACATAAAGAACAGTTAATCCATCCTTTGAATACAGCCAACTTTGGGGTGGAATATGGCAGCTTCTTAGCATACAGAGCAGCAAAGCACAATGTAGACTGTAGCATGAGGAATAGTTTATCCAACAAAAAGCAAAAGGGAAATGTAGAGAGGAAGAATACAATTATGTACCTGGACTTAATCCAAGACACCTGAGCTGACATTTCTGGTCTTGCTGAAACAGCCCCAGAACCCTTAAATCAGGGCAATCAGTCAAGACTATGTACCTTGTGCAGTGGCAGAGACTTCCAGTGATACCAGGGTCCTTCCTGTGGATGTGGATAAGCTGGATCACTGCAGGTTCAGAGGAAGACATCTGTCTATTGATTTATGAGTGTTACAGCCTGTACACTTCTAGCATAATAATACCTCTGGTAAGACAAATACACCAGATGAAAATTGCTGAAATCACATCTCAGACAAGTGTGGCTGAAGATATTGATGTATATCTGGGACCAGAAATAATACAGCCTTTAACAAAGAGTTGCAATGACAAACTCTGCATTTTCTCCTTTTTGGACAGGTTATATGTGCTTCCTTATGAGGCATCCAGCACCTTTTGAATTACAGTGGTAACCGATGTCCTGAGGTGTCTGGCGAGGCATGCAGGAATAGGGAGACGCAGAAAGCTTCCTGTGGGCACTAAGGAAGAATGAGTATGCTGTGGCAGGGCTGTGGGGGCGTGGACACACATCCCTTTTGGTAACTGGCAGAGATGTGAAAATTTGGGGAAATGCTCCACTGGCTCCTCCAGTATTAGCTTTCTTGCAGGTGTGCTGAGGATCATCTGGTGCTGCTCTGGCAGGTTTTATTTTATGCTCTTTTGTTCTATAAGCATCATCTTTAGTCTTTCTGAATTAGTTGCAAAGTTGCTCTAAGAAGCAAAACAGTGATTTGTAAATTTGTGCGTTTAGTTCTTATAAATGCCTTATCATAAGGTTTTAATGAGCAATCATAACCAGTTCATTACTTGAGACTCACTAGTGATTCTTTGATAGCTTTAATCTTCCTTAGAAAAATTTGGTACACAGGCGGTGAAACCAATACTGCTGCAATAAATATATGCCAAATTTGGAGGGTGGCTATGAATTTGTTGGAAGGAAAATGTTTTCTCTGCATAAGCTTTTAATGAAATAGCTCAAAAGTTTAACAGATATAATTATTTTGCATATTCTAGACCTAACTTTTACAGACAATTGAAATCTGAAATTTTGTGTTGAATGTGTGTTCAGGATTGAGCAACATAGTTGCTTACAGGATGTTTTCTTCGAGGAAAAAAGTAGTTCAATCTATCATCCAGTAAGCGCTAGATGGCACTATTTTATAGCATGTGGAGCTGTCGTTTGTCCTGCAACTGAGTTTATTTCTCTGCAGGGAAACTCAGTGCTTGGATAGTTGCTACATTTGAAATACTGATAAACAAACATCTTTCACAGGATCTGATTGCTGTTGTTTAATATACATATTGGCTCAAAGCAAAATACTGAAACAACACTTGGTTAGGGATTTTGGCCTGAAATCTGGAAACAAGGTCCACGGCTGAAGCTTTAAATTACACCAACTAAACCAAAATCAACTAACATTTTAGGAGACTTATTTAGACTTTGAATCCTTGCAAGCCTCCTTAGCCCGTTGTCTGAGCAGTCCTGGAAGCCATGCAGGAGCATGACACCAGAGACAAGGGAACCTCATAGACATGTATGCACTACCTTGTATACACCTGGACACTAACTCATTATCATCACCAGACCCTGGATTTGGCCTTAAACCTACAGCATAAACATGTCCTGCCTGACTGTGCTCTCATCTGTAAAATGAGGGTTTCTCCTTTCCCCCCCCCTCTTATTGGATTAGGCTGTAAATCATAGCTATGCTCAAATTTCCCTGTTTTTGGCTGGGGCCTCAAGGCTGCTATTACTATGAATAATGCCATGTCTTCGTAATATATTATGGTCCCAAAATAGCAATGAGCTTTATAGGAAACTGTGTCCCAGGATAGTACCAGTATGGTTGTTACAGTCCAAGTAGATATTAATTTATATAATATTAAGGTTCCCCTTGCAGCATAGCAGACAGCTGTTGTTTAAGTTTAGGTGTTACACGCTACATATCTGAACCCAGAAGGACTCTGAGTTGCTCATTACTCCATTGCACACACTTACTGCTAATGTTGCTTATGGGACTGTGAGAGGATGGGACTGAGATCCAGCTATTTGATTTTTTTTCCCCCTGCAACATAGAAGAGCTGTTTGTGGCTCTGTTTTTTCAGGTCACATTCATTTGCTGTCCTTCTAGGGTTTGAAACTGGCAGCCCAACATTGATGGACGAAGGCAATTAACCCAGTGAGCCACCAAAGCACACTTCAGAGCCAACAAGCATTTCTGAGGACATCAAGGTCTGTCTTCCCTCTCACTAAAGCACTTCAGCTGGGTTTTTTCACTAGGTGGCACAAATGCATAAGAGATTTATTTAGAAAAGTTTTCTCTGCAGTTTTACTGCTGATGTATTAAATGTTTCCAGGGTGATTTTGAACATGTTTCAAGAGTGATTTAGGCTCCAGTGTTAATTTTTGAAGAAAGACCCATAGTGATACATTCACTGGGGAGAAGCCAACGCATGGATTCTTAGCTCAGGCTTGCCTGTCTCAGCTGCATTCATGTCCTTCATGATGAACTGGTTGTATCAGTCTCCCCTTCCCTTCTTTGTCTTCTCTCAGATCACAGAACCAGCAGAACAAACATTTTCACTAGACCAACCCTAACATAATGATATCGATGTGCTTTTTTCCCAAGAACAGTCTAAACTGGACAACATTAATGGAAACACCAGTCGATGAAAGAGATAGTAGCCATATCCTTCCTCACCTAAGGTTTGTCTGGATGGAGGGAGCAGAGGCAAAGCCGGTGGTGAAGCAATGGGGGTGACCTATCTTCCTGCTATCCACCAGCCACACGGCTTCCAGCCACAGAACTAGAAGCATTAGACTGGACATGTGAGCTTTAAAGACAATCTGAGGTTCCTTCTCTGTCTTGTCAATACAGGTGGGCTTCATACATGTGCTTTTTGAAAGTACTAGCATAAATCCTAAAAGATCTGTGTGCTTACTTCTTTATGGATCTACTTTACTGCCTAAGATTTCCACAATTTCACTAAATTTTATAAATGTATATATATATATATATGTAGGCTTCATATACTCTTTCTGTTGAGGGATAATCGACTCTTGGGTTTCTCTCCCTATTTCCACTTCTTAACCCTGAAGATAATAGAAATTATGTGATTTCAGACTCCGGGCTGAGTGTAAGACCTGCTGACTCATGAGGTTTGTGCTACCATCAGGAGGGAGCAGGCAGTGGCAGAAAGCCACCGCAACCATTAAAATGCAAGTGGAGTACTGAAGGTAGGGAGGGCTCAGGCTTTGAAAATGAGTAACTTAAACATTTTCTTTCCAAACATCTGTAATTGTTAGTTTGATTCATCTTGAGTTAAAAATCATTTTTAGCAGACTTGACAGCATTTTTAAATTTTCAGCCATTAGGCTTTTCAGATGTTTGAATTTCATGCTGCACCATTGCCTTTTATGCTGGAGAAAGGTGCCCCTGCTCATCAGGTATACTTGGGTCCTTTACCAAGGGGTAAAGGTCTTTTCTTGCTCTGTGTAGACCACAATTAAATCCTGGAGGTTGTCTACTACCCCTGTTGAAACTCTGATATAATTTTCAGTCCTATTGGAAACAGCATTATGATCACTTCCTAGGCCAGTCAGATGAAGCCATATCTTGGTTAAAATTGATGTTGCCAAACACTATAACAAATATGGGATGTCAATGTCTCTGCATGGAGAAAGCCAACTAAAAGAATTCAAGCCTTAAAGCATCCCTTTCTCCACTCTTTCTCCTCCACTGTTGCCATTTTGCTTTTGTTTACAGTGGTTATTGTTTGTTCAGTGAAATTACTCATTCTCTCTTTCTGGAAATGCAAAACTCAACTTGTCTAAGTGTTTTTACCCCTAATTTCAAAAAGAATTATGAAAAAAAGAAACTATATTAGGCTGCCTTTCACTTTAGCAACAAGTATTGACTAGAGTTCCAACAAATGCCTGTGATTCCGAGCTTGGTGCTCTGACAACTGGAATAGGATTTGATATTTATTTTTTCTTCTACAGCTGAGTAAGGACTTCCAGGTAGTTCAGATCTGTGCCTTGTTGCGATATTTCTAGAAGGTATATCTAACTCTTAAACTTGTCAAAAATTTAAATCTGAATTTAAATAGACTAATTTTTACCTAAAATCATGTGAAGTAAAAGAAGAGTTAAGTGTTTCTACAGATGATAATGTTCAATATCAGATAATCCATGTATGCATAAAATTCAAATAATTTAATATGGCTCTATTTTCTTTGTTTTCAGGCCCACATAATAGGAATTATTACTATTTTATCCAATAGAATTCTTCCTAAGCAAATCTTTTAGGTTTGCTCAAACGCAGTAGCAAGCTCAGCAGACCTTTTAGATGAATGAGTTATTTTTACAGGCCCCAGAACTGACTCATCTCTAATAAAAATCTGACTACCCTACAACTGAACCCAGAATGGATTGTGGCAATGATACCACAGGATGTGCTTTGCTTTTGTGATTCCTCCTCTTATTGTCTTCTTAGTATTTATGGCAAAAACCAGTTTTCTGTTGATCATGGCCAGCAGATAGCAAACATACCTCCCAGTATATGACTTGACCTCTGAATGGTATTAGGTTTGGACATTATAGGAACAAGATTAATGGTTCTGGCTTCAGGCTGTCATTCTGCAGACTTCCCTAGGTGCTTGAATTTGTAAATAACATGAGCACTGCGCTTGCATGTGTTTCATCAGGAGTAGTAGGATGAGCATCTTGCTTTGTCTGGGGAACCATTTGGTTAATGTGTAAGAGAGAAAAAATCTCCCTCCATCTGTGCCCATCTCATTTGAATGTTTGACAAAATATACACTGACAGATTCCTGAGCAACTCACCAAGGCAATGGGTATCCCAATGTTTTCCCACACCCGCCCCATTCTCCCTTGTTGTGACATGTCCTAAGCCATAAAACTAATGAAATACTTCTCCCTAATACAAATATTACAAGTCCAGGATAAACCCAATGGAAATCCATGCAAAAATCCAGTGAAAGAAATCTGCAAACAGAGATTGAAAAGTGTCTGCATGTTTAAATTCTTAATCTGTACAATGTTTTGGGAGTCCTCAACTTTGAAGGATTCTGAGAAATTGTTTTTCATGGAAAGTGTTTAATGACTAGATATAAAAAAAATGCTTTAGGAGTCCTTGTCCAGCCTGAAAATTTTAGGCCCTGAATAACTTTAGTCACCTCTTTTGTACAGAAGTTGGACTGAATATTTTGCAGTCTTATTTCCACTGCAAGGTGTTTCAGTAGCTTTTTTTTTTTTCCTCAGACCTTTCTGGAATCTCAGAGTTTCAGAGTGTGACTTATGCACAGTTATGGGTGAAGTGTGGTATGGACATGAAGCAGATAATTCAGCTCTGTAAGCTACCAACTGCTTAATGAGACTACCTTTGCAGTAAGTGGTGGAGGAAAAACATCTCATTAAATCAGAGGGAATCCAAGAAGTTGCTCAGGGAGCATGAGTTACTTTCCCACACCTTAATCATCTGGCTCTTCCTTGCTCTCATCCTCCCATTACCCTTTCCCCAGTAATGGTCTTGCTGGCCTCTGAGGCAAGATCGTATACATTTCAGGGAAGCCTATGGTTGCTGCAATTTCTTCTTCTGGCCTAACTGATGGCTTGCGAAGTTGGAAATCCATGTCTTGAGTGTGATGGATTTTGTTTGGAAATTGATCTCAGTAGATAATTCTTTTAAAAAAGTGCCTAGAGATCAGACACGTCCAGGGAAACCTATTTAAAACAAGGCTCATCTTAACATTCAAGGTCAAAAAAGAGATGTGAGAAAGAACCCTTACAGGATAAAAAGACTCATGTATATTAAAGTATGTGTGCACAGTCATGCTGAATGATTTTCAAAGCCTTCTTCTTCCTCTTTTTTTTTTTTTTTTTTTTTTTTTAATTCCTACATCATTCTTTGAGCTGTCTTTGCAAACTGTCTTTCCCATGGCACTTGGCCAAGAAAGAGGACACAGGGCTACCCTATAATGGGAATCCCAGAGGAAAAGGTCAATCATTCTCAGCCCACAAAAGAGGACTTATCAATCAGTTGTCAGACCATGAAACCAGAGCACCCAATGTTAAAGAAGTCTGAAATAGATCACCAAAAACACCTCTTCTGTAGCAAGTGCAAGGAGAATATGGAGGAAATGAGTGAGCTGTTCCTTCAGGTCTGGGAGAAAATGTCATCATTCAAAAACCTTTTGATAAACTGCCTCGCAATATTTGCAGAAATGGTATACCAAGACAGCAGTCTGCAGGGCTGGGAATTTCAGGTCACCAAAAGAAGGGGATGCCTGCAGGCAGTGGAGAATAACAAATGCAGATAAAAGGTTTTAGAAGAGCTATCCTTAGTCTCCTCTGTGCTGATAATTGTTTAAATAACTGCTTTCCTTGTAGTTTTTTTTCTACCTGTGTGTTCACAATCTCACTACCAGTTGCACAAATCAAAAAGTGTCTGGGAATTTGGATATGAATCAGTAGGTGCAGCCAGAAATTCCCAGAAGGTATTGGTGCACCAAAACTAGTGCATAGTATGCAGGATTCTAATACAAGCTGGGTAACTCAAATTGAAGATGCAAACAATAAAGTGAATAATTAACTCTGGGGAGGTTCACATCTGTCTGTGAAATGTTCCAGCTGCCCTCTCAATGTGTACAAAAGTACACATGTTGGATCCAAGGAGACATATTCTGGGAAAATTTAAGGCAACATGTAATCTTCCTTACTGGCAACCATCTCCTTAAAGGGGAAAAAAAATAAAAAGATTGCAGATGTGAACTCTAGGAGCCTTATGGACATTCATGATTTTAATATGGACTCTATGTATACAGTTCTTTTTAAAGAAAATAATTAGAGTAGAAGGAAATGCTAAACTTAAGAGGGAGTCTTAAAATCCAGTTAGGTAGGTATTGTAATATACATTGCTTTATTAAGGGCAGTTGGCCCTAAATTTGTTTAATGCATGTGTCTATCTATCTATCTATCTATCTATCTATCTATCTATCTATCTATCTATCTATATGTATGTATGTAGGTATATATATAAATAAAA
>JAYDZK010000169.1:18667594-18679465 GCA_034509185.1 Euphonia xanthogaster
ATCTATCTATCTATCTATCTATCTATCTATCTATCTATCTATCTATCTATCTATATGTATGTATATAGGTATATATATAAATAAAACAAATGGCTGTTGGCTGAAGTCAGGCCTTGCATGAATTCACTCAGGATGCCATTTCTCAGGTTCATTCGGGATTATTTTGTCTTCTAACACCTAATATTAATTTGGATTTAGACAGCAAATAGAAAGCTGATGCCAGCTGAAACTCTGGTCTCATTTCGTTGAAGTATCTGTTAATGGTCAATGTAGAAGGATTTGGGTTAATCCAGAGATGGACTCAAGATGTTGTCAGTCTTGAATCTGGACACACTTTTAAAAGCTCAAGTGTGAGGTGGGTGGAGGGCTACTTGGACCATTATAAATATTTCAAGATGATGAATAAACAAGGGATAGATATTTTGATTTAATTCCATTTCTGTTATCAGCTGCCAATTCTTTACAGTCTCCACCCTAACTTTTAAGGCTAGAGCCAGACTGCAGAACCATTGGAAATCTCCTCCTGAAACTCTCAGCTCTGACAATTATTAGATTGAATCAGTTTGCACTGCTGAGCCACATCATCCTCTCTGGCTACAGCTGAAAGTGTTCACTAGTCATTGCTCATCCAGGTAACATATTAGATTTGTTTTTGAAGTGAACACCAGACCTGCCTGCCTCTTGTGGCCGATAGGCATTGCACTGCAGGGGAGCACTTGATGGAGATTAGTATCCACTTGAGGACCACGTTGTACTGAGTTGTAGGGGACTGAGATGTGCTTCTTGTTCATCTCCAGTGCTGCCTTGGCATGATCCACTATGGCCATCTTGTCAAAGAAACCTCTGTGTATTGTTTCTTGTTAACACTGTCCCTGCCTAAGCCACTAGAGAAATTTTAGGCAGAGTTCTTGCTAGTAAACCATCTGTGTACCCTGGAGAGGAGCCAGACCCAAAAATCTGTTGGAAAATCAAAATAGAAAGAGATAAAAAGAGGGAGGGAGAGAGAGGGAGCAAAAGAGAGAGAGAGAGAGAGAAAGGATAGGAGATGGGGCATACAAAAATTTTCAGAAATGTTTTGGATTTCTGGGCTGTATCTTCAAGCATGAATCTGTGTTGATTTGCAGGGAGGCAGAATCAGCCAGATGTGAACTGGGAATGCTGTGGCTGTGTTAGGGCAGTGCTGAACCTGGGTAGTCTGAAGCTGGCTCTCAGCGGAGCTTGTGTTCTCTGCTGGGCTAAACGCAATGGTGTGATTTCATGTTTGGAGCTGTCAGACTTGGAGGGCACAAGCAGAGTCACCTTAGTTCAGCCCAGAAAACAAAAATGCAGCTATGTCCTTGTGCTGGTAAGAGATTATGGCAATCTTTCTCTCACTGGGAGTGCTGAATTGGTAGCCTGATCATACATTAACACAGATGGATATGCTGCTCTTTGTTGCTGCTCTTGGACCCATGGAGGTCCAAGGCCTATATGAAGACCATCCATGAGTGAAAGGTAGTGTTGTACTCAAAATTGTGTTTGTTCTGCAGAAAGAAAACACACCTTGTCTGTAATGTCAAATGTTATTTGTGTAACTGAATTGCTATCAATATAATTAATGAATAATGAAAAGAAAAGGAAAATAGAGTGTAATTCTGGAAAATACTTCAATAATGATGCAGTTAAAATTGCTGTATACATACTCCTTTACACATAGCCTTTCTCTGCTGTTATGCACGATCTTCCCCTGCCCTTTGGCTCACTGGCTTCACTCTAGAAGAGGAGTTACTGTGTCATCAATCTCCTAAGTCCTACACAGGTATGAAGCTATGAAGGTGGTGTTGAAGGTCTTTCCCTCTTTCTCTAGTGTACATTTGGGAACATTTCCAGTTTATTTTTTTTTCTAGCATGGTTTAATGCTTCAGCTTTTTCATTAATCTGCACCTCCACATTACACCCAGATTTGCTGTTTGGAGTGGCTACATTTAATAGAATCTTGCTTTTGTTCACATTATTCACCTCAATAGCAGTTTTACACATTTTTTGAGTCTGCAGTTAGTGAGGTAGTTGCATCCCCAGAGCCTCCAATGCTATCTCATGCCCTCTCATAGGTCATGCAATGCCTGTACTCCTCTCCACTGTTACCTGTGTTCTCACTCTCAGACCTTCTGCTCTCATACCTTGTCTTTACACAGAAATTATTTTGTTGTTCTAGATTATTTAAGTCTACTTCATTCATTAGTACAGATGAGGTGCTAGTTACAGCTGACTCTATAAAAATGATGGCTGTACAACATAATTAGCCAAAGATAAGGATATAAAATAGACAAAGCAATCTCCACATAATCATTAAAAATTGCTTTTACAAGAGGATAAACCTAAAAAAAAGCTCTAGGCAAGCTGAGATGAATCCAGACAGATTGCAGGGTTAGTAGAAAGCTGTGGTCTGTTACTAGCCATAGCCATCCTTTATTTACTGTTTGATGGACAAGAGTAAGAGGTGACTGGTAGTGCCTCTGACTGCACTTTTAAGGCCTTTGCCCAGCTTTGTTGAAGCTGGAACTTCAGTTACCTGATAGCTGACTTCGCTGCTGTTTTCTGTAAGGCCCCTGCATTTCCAGGAGAGTCCTCCAGCCCTCCATAACCTCATGGGCAATGAGGCATGGGTGGTGCTGCTCACTGTTGTGACCCAGGGGAATATGAGAGTTCAGGCTTTCCTGCTCCAAAACATTCAAGTCTTGTGAACAGTAATGAATCAATTGATATTTGGTGTTAGCAGCAAAAGGCTTCTTGCAAACTCCTCATTCTGTAAGTTAAAGGACATTTTTCAGACACAGGCACCCACATAATTGGCATAAAGCACTGGAGAATTGTGTCCAGATTGTGTACAGGTCTAGAAATGTCCAGGAACCAGGTTTTCCGTCTGTAGGTACATATTAGTTCCTAATGTAGGGAAATAGCAGAATCTCTGTGGGGGTGGGCTTCTTTTTTATTTTATTATTCTATTTTTTCATTTTTCAGATGTTTTAAGAAGACAGTTTGTACAATTCGTAGGAAATATCCCACTTGCACAAGGAAAGGATAATACATGGTAGCTTCTGCACACTCAGGTTGGGCAGCCAGCACTTTTCTTCTTTTTCTTGTTTCTTTCTCAGGTGTGTGGCTATTTTTCACATCCAGGACAGTTCCATTTCTCTGCTCAGTCAGGCACTCAACCATTTTGCCTAATTATATCTGATAGTTTCCTCATAGTATTATGCTCTTCTTCAGAGGAAATGAAAAGCAGATTGTCTCCTTGGCAGCAAAGAATAACAAATGGGCTGCACTGAATAGCTGCTAGGTGAAAAAGGGCCACAATCTGCCTCTGTGCCAACCAGTGCTGAAGATACTTGGACGGACAGGAGGCTGCTCTGAGAACTACTCCCTGGTCCCTTGATGTCTTAAAGTGCTCTGAAGAAAAGTTAAGGTTACTTTGCAGAGGGGGAATTGTGGGTATTTGATTAGGCAGAAGGTATTGAAAAATCTCCAGCAGAATTTTAAAGTTTGTTTCAGTGAAGTTTCATTAAAAGAAATAATAATTATAATAATAAATTGGTCTGCTTCAATACAGTTGAAAGACATTTCCTTATCTGGATATACATTTTTATTTTGGATTTTTTTTGAGTAAAATTTGATTTATGCATTTTGTTTCTTGTGTTTAAAAAAGAATATCTCCCTCTGAAAGCAAATATATGTATATAGGTAAATTAAAATAGATTTAAAAATCAAAATACAATTAAATATTTTTGCTTTCATAACAGGATATTTTAGTGAACCTGAATTTATTGCTATTTGTTTGCCTCCCAGAAATATTGTAGATTTTTTCTTCTTTTTTGCTGGGCACAATTCTCCCTGCCCTTCCGAACTGATACTATTGAATTTGGACAGTTTTGTGATTGTAACTATACCTATGCCATCTACAAATTTTACTTACATATTTCATAAGTTATTTCAGATTCATCTCATTCATTTTAGCAAGAAGATTTTTATTAAGAGTGTGCATTAAAGTAGGCAATTTTTTCCATTAGTTTTCTTTTCCCAGTGTTACCTAATTTCAGTGAGAAGCATGAAATGTGAAACTCATGATGGCTGCGTGTTCTGCTAGTTATGTTGTTGAAGCAGAAAGTTTTCATGTGACTTGTCATACAGTTCTGCTCACAGCAGGCTCTGTTTGACACCTTCACAGCACATATTAGGAATCACATTTCATATTTTAAGGAATCCGTAATGAGAACTTGTAGTGGACAAGCCCAGACAAAAGAATCTGTGTAATTAGACTAATTACCAGGGAGAGGTGGTTGTTCTCTGTTCAATCCCATTCCAAATTATTTCTCACTTTCCAAATCACTGCAACCCTGCTGAGTCTCAATAATATGTAGTTCTTGTTCAATCTGCAATAGGTTTCTTTTTCAAGTTTTGCCTTCTCTGTGTTAACCATCTTACCTAACTAATTTTACGTGCTCTGCCAACTCAGTACTCAAGGGTGGCTTATTCACATCTGTCTAATTTTCCCATCTGATATCCTAACCACAAATGTCTGCTTTTAAAATTTTCCTTTTAATTGACCATTGAGCACCTTCATTAGTGCATCTGCACAGATAGACTGCTTTTTCACTGAAGGCTGGGTGTGGCACTATCTTGCATTATATCTTTCACTTACACAGACAGGCTCTAGCCTTTCATCATTGCTTTATACCACCGTGCAAATGAGAGGCTCATAACAATTGTCTATCCTTCCCTTGCCAGCCAGAAAGCATTCTCAAGTATATCTTATTCATGTTGCTCTTATCAGTCAGAGAGGCTCAGTCTCCAATTAGATAATGAATTTCAGTCTTGAGTCATCATTACTGTTCAGTATTATTAAAAGTATGAGGCAGAAGTGTGTTTTTGTTTGTATGTTCAAGACAATGCTGGATTATTGCCTGGAAGTGGCTCCTCTGACCTGAAATATCTCATCAGGACAAGCATTGATGAAAATGCCCTGGCACTGCCAACATACCTCTGAGAGGTGGACACCAAAGTGCATCGTGGCAAGATAAAGTTTGGCTTAAACTCTGTCCTGGAGGAGGATGGACAGCTATAACCCTATGGCCATTAAGGGGCTGGGACAGTAACTCAGAATCAAAATATTTCTTGTTCCTAATAGTTTTATTGGTAAGTTATCTCCTATGTTTTTCTTTCCTATTTTTTGCCTGCTCTGCTAATGATGTTACCACTCTGGAGACAGAAAAGATTGCCCTTTCAGAACAGCAAGCTTATATTTCCACCTCTTCATATCTTCTAGGTTTTCTAGGTGAGTTGCCAAGTTATGCCAAGAGACTTGAGACCACGGCAGTGCTGTTAGCTCCTCTTCCTCTCTAGCTTCTGTATGCCCTCTCCAGCTCTTGAACAGCAGGACCAAGTCCAGCACTGCAAAGGCACATAGTCTCCGAGCACCAGATGAACATGGCAGTACAGGACCTGCCAGGACAGAGATAGGTTTTGTCACTTTTCTATATTATGTTAAAGGGAAGGAGAACAGTCTCCCATAATGCTGGAGGGAGTAGCTAATTTGTGGAAAGAAAAATATTGATTAGATCTAGAGATTTTATAGTGTAAAGATTGCGTCCTGTAAGCAGATCAATTCTCCTCCACAAGATCTGCTCTAAGACCAGGTAGTGGCAGCTGGTGGGACTTTCCAACTGTAAACAAAAGATATGGAAATGGAGTGAAAAGGAGGACAATACTGAAGCTTTAATTACAAACAAGCAGAGCATATGACATTCCAGATTTTTTGAGTGTGTTTACAATTGTTAACCTTTTTCGAAAGAGCAGCAGTAGGCACTCATTCTTAAGTTCTGCTTTAGTGTTCCTTTTGTCTTGTTTTTTGCACATTATCTTCTTAAGTTTGTTTTTTTTCAAATGCAGTTAATCCATTTTAGAAAGCACCCTTTTAAACAGTGCTTTTTATTGTTGCAAACAGCCCCTGCATTCCTACCAACTCAAATCAAGTTGACATATTCACACAGTTGAAGTTGGCGTTTTGACATGTGTACACTTTGTTTTCATCTAATTCCTGGGGATGACTTCAATGCCTGAGGTTTCTTTTAACACGCTGAAAAGCCTCTGGGCTTTGTGCAAGGCTGCATTCCTAAACAGTATACCAACTCTGAGGATCAGCCAATGTTTACTTTGCAAAAGAACTTTTTAATATCAAAAGTAAGACAGCCTTCCCACATTCCACAAAGATAGATGCTATTTGCCATTAAAAAAAATAGCGCAGTAATAATAAAGATAATAATGATAGATGAAATAGCTATTTCAGGAGAAATAATTGCAGCTGAATCACAGCTGTGGGCTGACGAACAGATAAGCATGATGTGTTTTGCCTTGTCAGGCATGTGATTCAGAATACATCTTATTGTTTTGCCCTCTGTGAAAACAGGAGTGACTGTTGATGAGGATAGATTTCATTTTTATTGGAGAATTATCTAATACGTTCAGGTTTAGGGGGAGACTGACTAAAACAGGATAAACTGTTAGCTGGTGTAAGTCCAGACCTCTCTAGTGATGACCTAACTTTGTTGACTTATCAGCAAAAGATGAGGCCCAGTACATCTGAAAGATGCTGATGACCCAGTGAGGTTGAGTTGACTTCAAGCTGTAAGAGAAGTAACTATTCCATTCTTGACAGTGTGCTCACACCCTTCCCTTGCTTTGGCAATAGCAATCATGCAGCAAGATGATCTGGCTAAAAAAATACTAAATACTCGGATTTTCTTTTTTTTTTTTGGGGTAGGGCTCCCAGTCTCTCCCCTCAGATAATTGGTCTGGTTGATTGCACAGCTGCACTGTTGCTGGTGTTTGTTTGGAGATGTCAACAAGAATTCCTATGGGGGGAAGGCAAGGTACCCCCTTTGAAGGACCTCACAGATGGACTTGAAACCTTGGTCAAAAAGCTCCATTAGACAAACAGTTGCAGACTGGGACCTTGCTCTTGCTGAAATGAACATTAAAACTATGGTGTGACAGGGCTGGGCTCTTCCTGAATAAATCTGTGGATGCTACAATAGAAATGTCTTTGTTATCTGTGTAAAATGCGTGTATCAAGATTTTGAGGAGAACAAGAAACAGACACAACCCATTTATTTTATGATAGAGTTACAATTCCCAATGCTGAAGAATTAAATCAATTATAGATAATATACATTCTGGGAATTGAAGCATGTGGCTTATGGAGCGTGGGGAATGCCTTCATGAGCTGGAGAACCAGGTTCAGGTGGGAATGGCGAAAACATCTTTTAAGTATTTGTAGAATTCTGATCTTCAAAAGCATGTGTTATTGAGAGTAGCATGCTCTAGCAAGAAAAAGGATCACTGGAAACATGGTTATGTTAAAGATGATTTTAAATTCAGGGATTGATGTGTTATTTTCCTAAACATAAAAACATGCTTTTATTTTTAATGGCTGCTTTCTTGGGCTGTCATCTCTTCATTTTGGGAACCAAGAAGAAATCTTTCCAAAGCCATGTGAGGATATATTAGTTTTACCCAGGGCGAACCTGACATAAGCACACTTCTCTGCAAGGATGACCTTACTTATGTCTCCTACTCAGCAGTTAATCTGTTTTTATAATGATCCAAATAGATTCAAAGGGGAGGAGGGCTGATCTATTTGTTTTCTTCCCACACAAGATGCATTTCAAATGCTTTGCACTTTCACAAATGTTGAGCAATCAATCTCATTTGAAGACGTGCAGCCCACAATATGTAGTCCTGACAACTGTGTCGACATGAAGAAAGAAGGTGCAGCTTTGTTGTTCTGAATCACTTCATGAAGACCAGCCAATCTAAACAGATTTTATTTGGGTGTAAGGCTCTTTTTGGTAATATTTCCAAGTCAGCTTCATGCTCAATTAAAAGCAAAACATGCTGAAGTCCTAAACCTTTTAGCAATTCCAGATCTACTAATGATGTCAGATTGGGCAGTTCCCCACCAAGGAGACATCATTTATTACAGAGGTTGACATCAGTGAGAGATGATGGTCTGCTGTCAAAGATCTTTAGTGGAACACAAGAGAGCTCAACTCCATTTTCACCTTCCAGGTGCAACCTTTGTGTGACCTTGATGAAACCACTGCTCTCTGTCTTGACATCATAGTACTTGGGGAGTTTATGACATATTCCTAAGCTGGATGGTAGCTTCTGAAAAGAGTGGGTTAAGTGCAGTGCAGGAAACTTGGCATCATTAGTAATGTGCTTTTGCAATTTAGAAGTTAGTTTATTTCTGGGTTGTAAGTTAGAGTAAAATTTCCCTGACTGTAATGCACTGAAAATTATTCAGTTCCACACACACTGTGAAGTGAGACCACCGTGATCAAGCAGTCACATGCCAGTTTCCTGGAGCCTTCCATTTCTTCTCTAGGACCTTCATTTAGGCAATTTGAAGAGGAAGTCCTGGAAGTGTGTCTCAGTGCCAAATTGTCATTTTGACTGCAAGCTAATAGCAATCCCTGATTGTAATTAATTACAAATTTTCATGTGCTGTAATTGATAAAATTGGGAAAATGTAGTTGATGGCAATCAAAATCAGGAAGAAGGACAGTCTGTACCTTTTTCTGAACTACTTAGGTTACCCTAGAGAGCACAATTCACGATTGTAAGGTACCTCTTCTCTCACTGGGTGTCTCTCCCAACAGGAGTGCTTGCCTCCACAACTGCTCTTGATAGCCAAGTGAATTTTTTCTTTAAAAGTGTTAAAGCCTTCTGCCAAATGGCTGTCTGAACAATTATATTTGAACCGAGAAATGGAAGGAAAAAACATTGTGTCAGGTCAACTGGAAATGAAAGACTTGCAGTTTTTTTGGTGAAGTCAGTTCTCATCCATCACATTTTTGTAATTAGATATTTATTCCATTCAAAATAAAATGCATCAAGACAGACATTCTTTCACTGAAAATAAATGTAGGTAAATTTGGTCTCAAAATGTTGCTTCAGTGTGGAAAATGGATTAACTTCATTTTTGTCTTTTCCAAAATTACTACTTTTTTGGCTATTCATGTGATGGTAAAGGAAACTCAGTAATTTCAGCAGCATCTTGTGAAATCACCGTCTAAAGAAGAAGAGAATGAGACAAAAACATGGTAATAGCAGGGAAGTTGTGCTTCCCCAATGTTCACCGGCATTGTGCACTTCAGTGAGTATCTGTATTCATGTGCAGAAGTAACTTTTTACAAAGAAAGTTCCAAAAGAAACCCAGTATTTTATCTAAGAATGAGGTGGCTGAAGGGTAGGAAATATGGGGAGTTAGTCCTAGTTCAGGGAATTATATAGTGCCGTCTTTTGCTTAATGGCAGAGCTTAGATTTAATTGGAGGTCTCTGGACATTTTTGCTTGGTGTTTTTGATTTGGTTTTGATTTGTTTTGTTATTCTTTTCCTCCAAACTGTATGTAGATTTTTCCCTTTGAAGGATTCTCTTAGGTATGCAGGCAGCTGCCAGATTTCCAGAGGGCATCAGGCAGTGGCCAGCCTACTGCAGTTCCTGACAGCAGTGCACACAAGCCTTGGTGTTAGAGGAATGCACACATGGATGAGTGACTTTATTTTTCCATGTTTTCTTCATAGCTTCTGTGGAAGATCAGCCAGCAAATACCTGCTGTATAGTCCCTCCCTCACCACCAAATGAGCTGGTCTTCCTACAATTCCAGTTAATCTTTTTATGCTACTACTGACAGAGTGAATAATCAGAGTCATTAGATGACAGGCCCAAACCCAACAATCCAAAATGTTAAAGTCTGGAAGCCCAACTCATAATTTTAAATTCGTTTAGATTTCAAAGCACACTGAGCTACTTGCATGGTGATAAAAGGAAATATGTTCTTCCTATTGGAAAGAAGACTTTTTTGTTGTACTTGACAAAGTAAGAAGCTTTTTATATGGATTACTCCTTTCATTGTTTTTATAGCATGTGTTGAAACTAAGAATTTGTATGAATACTGACTGTCTTTCCAAGACAAGTGCCTGATGGTAGAATAACCTGCTATCCCCTTTTCTTGCTCTGCCTCACATTAATTGATGTTAAGTTCCAGCTGAGGAAAAGGCAGAAGATTGTCTCAGAACTTCATGGCAGGTTATAGACTTTTTCACACCATGAGTTAGATGTTAAACCATGCTGGCATTGATTGTTTGACAGAGTTACCAAATGGGGTCTGTTTGGCTATCAACAGTCATGCCCTGGAAATCATGGCCAGGCTGGACAGTGAGAGTCAGGCTTGCTAGCAGCTCCAGGGTGCGGCTGAAGAGCAGGCAATGCATCATGCTGTGTTCCAGAGGTGCTCAGCCAGACCCACAGACATTCTGCAGTGGCCAGATGAGAGAGGGATGCTGTCAGAGCCACCCCATGCTGTGACAGCTCTGCGTTTCACTGCTCAGAATGATTACTCTGGCACCCTTTCCAGCCAATAATTCTGAAGAATCAAATGATGCTTCGGTACTGGTCTTAGAGTCTGGATCAGAACAAAGTTACCAGCCATCACCTCTTGCTGAACTTTGATTTGCAGCAGCATAAGCTTGTGATGCTCATAATATGGTTTCTTTTTGTATGAAACTAGACTGGAAGATGCACATATAAAGGTATGTGGCTGCAAATAACATTCAGTACCTGGGGTCAGGTAGACTTAGCATGAAGAAACTGGATGCCAGACCCTCTGCAACAAGTTGTTTGCCCTGCAGACGTGCCCCTACTGATTTGTATGACATTGTGAAAGCTGGATATACAACTCCAGCTGAATTCAAATGGGACTAGGAAATCCAAACTTCTGCCTGTGGGTTATCCTTCTGCTGCCTCTGATGGAGAGAAGTGTATCACTGCAAGACAGTATTGCAGGTAGAAATGAACAAAATAAAGAAACCACGGCAAGCAATTACTTAGCCACATTCAGTGCAATGTTTGCCACAGGTTCTGCTTGAACTCCAGCAAAATCATGTATTTGTAAAAGTTAATGTGGGCCTGAGGATGAGAAAGATAAGTGAACTTAGTGACACACAGTGGGGAAGAAATTGGATGCCAAGTAGGAATGCAGTGTTTGGACAAGAAATGTTAGTGTACCGAGCCAAAGGAAAAGGACCAAGATCAATCATCCAGAAGACGAAAAGCTTTAAAGGCAGAAGAAATGCTAAAGTTAGCATGTGTGGCTTACTATACATTGGGGTAATCTGAAACAGATATTCTCTGAAGAATACTTCCAATGTTTCCTGGCTGTGCTCCAGCTACTTCAAAGCCCTGTTATCAGTGAATTGTGGTCCCAGTGTTAGGAAAACTGGGCGATGTTCTAAGGAAATGTCAGCTTCAGATCACAGTTTCCTCTCATTTCTGTGAAGAGAGGTCAAATTAGTGAAGTGCTGCCCACACGCTGTCTCTGTCACAGTCCCCCATGGTCCACTTTGTGAGTGCTTGAGCTAATACTTAGAATAGAGAACAAAATTGCTTTGAAACAGTAGGCTGTTTGCTTTAGGAATCAAATTTTAAAATAATACCCCAGCAGTATGTTTTGCCAAGAATCCACCATTACAAGGCTGTAATGTGCATTAGAGACATGCAGACAATTAAGGGAAATGTTTAATTCCCCTACTCTACTTGAGGATCCTAAGCTAAAATCTCTTGGGGCATTTAGTAAACCTGTACCTTGCTATTTGAGTGCTAATTAATACCAGGTTTGATCAGATAATTTCTCAGGGTTTCTAGCTGGTCAGAGTGACCCTGAGATGAGTCAGAAATCTCTTTTCCCAGCCCGGTGGTTGAAGAAGGAGTCAGGGCTCTTCATTTCTTGGTCTCAAGGTTGTTTATTGTATCTTATCTATAAAATTCTTTCTCC
>JAYDZK010000169.1:18683940-18696514 GCA_034509185.1 Euphonia xanthogaster
AGAGGAGAGGAGAGGAGAGGAGAGGAGAGGAGAGGAGAGGAGAGGAGAGGAACATTTCTGAGAAAAGAGTTAAGTAACTCTCATTTAGTCTAATGCAACCTTCCAATAGCTGGCTTTTTACTTGGGAAGATCCCTGCACACTGAGAAAGACACAATTTCCAATCTAATTTTCACAACCATTCCAGGATATTGCAGACAACTTTCTTTCTCTTTTTAATTATCATGGTATTTAGGGAATTTTTTACAAAGATAGTTTTTCTCAGTTGTTGCAAAGTTATAATTGTGGGGAAAAAGATTAAACCCAAGAAAATTCTGAATACTGGAGTTGTTCCAGCAACTATAACCACGGAATTTTATCATTTTGGAGTTTTTATCTCCTGTATATTTCCTGGTTTGCATCATCAACAGAAAATTATGTTCTCAGATTTCAGCAGAGAGAAGTAAATTAAGAAATGCATCTTTCAACTTTTACCCTTCAGATGATCAGAGGTGCTGTCTGTCAGAGATAGCAGGTGGGTCCAAATTACCATTCGATAGGAACCTTTAAATAAAGGAACAATAACATGAAGAATTTTGATGTCCTCTTTTATTGCTAAATCATCAAGATTCATCTTAAATGTATAATTTGCTTTGGATATTCCCTGAAAGGTGAGAGGCCAGTGTTTCATAGTGAGCAGAGCATTGCTGAATAACCTACAAGAGGTGGAAGCTCTTATTTGTAGCATTGCTGTTTGTGACGTTATGCAAGCATCTCCTTCCCATAGCTTCCTCCAGAATCCCCTTCCTAAAATGGGGGAATGCAGCTTTTATTCTGAATCTAAAAGCACTTTGAAACCTAATGTGCGGTAAGGCTTTTCCTCATAGCTTTTTTGGATTTAGGAAAAAAAACCCCATAAGGCAGAAAGCCACCTCATCCCTAAAGCCCCTGTAGCTTTTGCCCTCATTTTTTTTTGAGAATGCCAGTGAGTGAGACAAACTGTGACAGAGCTTTTTGAAGTGAGAAGCCTGGTGCCTTTCGTATCAGCTGAGAATCCCAAACACAATAGGCTTTGGACTCCTAAGTAGCCCAATGAAGCCAAGCACAATGTTGCTGTTATGGCAAGGCCAAGATTTTTGTGCAGTTTTTTTCTCTAAACAGGACTGGAAAAAACTGCACGGAGAGCCTTTTCTTCTTTTGTCTCCTTTTTCAGTTCCAGACCAAGCCAGAGTCAGACCTTCATGAAAGTCCAGACACTTTTTAAAAAGTCATTGTTTGATTATGTGCGTGTTTTTGTGTGGGGGGGGTTACAGCAAATACAATTAGTGTGACTCAGGCTCAGGGTCAGAAGTCTGGGTTAACTGTGACTGGACTTCTAATTTCCTCCATACTAAGTCACCCATCCTTTCTCTGAGTCATTCTTCATCAGACAGCTTAAAGTTTAAAATTAGAAAGTAGAAACATATACCAAGAGAGATGACTGGGGAGAATGCAGCAGGCACAGCTTGTTTAAGTTTCCAGAGCTGATGTAACAGCAGCAACTATGTCAAGGGGGCCCTCTTCTACTGTCCGCAACAGATGCCCCTTAAATCAAGATATTCATAAATACTTCAGGCTGTAAAACATCTGCAAACATATATGGCATGAATGCATCATCAGCTGGTAAACAGGCCTGTTGCTGCTGTCAAACAAACCCTTTGTGTTCACTTCCTATGCATCTTTTATAGAAAGTCTTCTGCAGTGGCAACAGCAGTGGCATTTCTTTTTCACACAGGCCCTTTCAGAGAGTACAGGTCCCTTGCTAGAGGTCTTTGGCACTCACCAGCAGGCAAAGGCTGCAAATGAAACTCTCACCAGATGTATTTGAAAGGAAAGCTGAAAATCTGAAGCATAGAGAAGTGATAGAGTAAATCATTCACTATCCTGGCTCTCTAAGACCTTATAGTGGTGCACTGAATCCCTTTCAAAGACTAATCTGGGAAGATGTTTATCAAAAATGAGACAATTTATCAGGCTAGTGAGCTACCTACTCCTTTGGGTTATTTAAAATCTATTAGGTTAAAATGCTGGCACTCAAAAGGCAGGGTTGAATAAAGCTGAGATCATCACATACATGAATAAAAAAGAGAATGCGATCTATCATCAATGCATTTGGAAGGAGTTGAGAGAGTCTATTCTGATTGCATAGACTTCTCCCTTGTGTAATTCCCTTTGCACTCCAGTCTGAAGCTCATGGTGTCCACACCCTGAACTCTTATAATGGCCACCAGATTTATAAATTTTTAAAAATACTCTTTATGTTATTGCAGTATATGAGAGACTAAGTAATAGAAACAAAACAATGTGAAATGCTTGTATGTATTTAAGCCCTTAGCATTTAAAATCGAATATACAGTCTCTTTACATTTTAATTTCCATCTCTTTCAAAAAGGGAAACATTGACGCCATTTGACAGAGTTTGAAACATTTGCAACCCCCATAGAGGCTGGTGTGTCATGGCAATGGGCACAAGAGAAGATCCTCGGATGTCCCATGGAAGACAGCTGGTTGTGTCTTCACTTAATGACCAGAGGATTACTCCAAAGACAAGAGGCTGACAGAAAGTCTTACACATCACCACAGAACTTTCAGATGTTAGGCCAAAGTAGCCAACATTTCTCTGTAACTGAAAAGGAGAATGGGTAAAGCTTCCTGGCAAGGCCAGGTAACAAATAGTTACAGTTTCTACTTAAAGATATCTTTGCCTTAGCCACTTATCTGTATAATTAATGTGTCTGGAAAAAGTTTGCATTTTTCCTGAGGAAGAGTTTATAAAATCTAAGCAGAAACTCCCCCCAAATCACCACTGCACATAAATGTGTTCTGTAAGGGTCAGCCCTGTGGTTTGCTCCTGGAAAGGATCCCAAATTGAGGACAGGTTTCTGAAATCTTACTTGGCCTGCTTAAAATCCTAATATCTGAAAACCTGTTTCAGAAAACTAGTGTTAGGGTAGGAAAGGACACAAATCCTAGATTAGGCTCAACCAGATCAAGCTGAAGAATTGGTGATTTTATAGAGCTGTACTTTAAAGGTCTAGTCTTCATTGTTTGAGTTGTTTTCCTATTTGGAATTACAGCCTAAATGTACTTGTTCCCTTTAGATTTCCCATAGCACCATCAACATTTAAACAAACAATTGCTGTTTTCTAGCAGTGCTAATCATCAGCCAACCTACATGATTCCTTGGGAAAAAGTGAGCAATTAGGAATGGACGTACCATATTTGCTTTGAAAACTTGTGTAGTTGCATTGCAAATCTTCTGAAAGCATTCAGCAACATGAATTGCTTGTGAAAGAAGCAGTGCAATATAATGGAATATGGGGAAATGAGGTTATACAAATTTCACACTTAAAAGCAGTAGCCAGATTATTTCTCAAAAGGAGGGCTAATATTCTCTTTTCACTCAATCTCACTTGCAGTTATTCTTGGGTCAAATAGCTCATGTAACACTACACAGTAACAAACCCAAAAATACTTTTATGCTTTAACATATTTTTTTCCTAATTTTTGGTTGTATTTGGGTGACAAATAAGATGAAAAACTGAAGCCAAGGAATAAATTTCATTGAAGTAATTGTGGTTTGGAAATACATTAGGTGCTCTCCAGAATATCTTTCTGTCTCTTTCTGATAACAATCAACTATTTATATTTCATTGAGCAGAAAAAACTTTTTAGAGGAAAAGAAAGAAAAATACAGGAAAGAAGTGAAAATATGCTTCTAAAACCCACAGCTTCTAAGGCACCTCAATGGCAATCTTGGAATTAAAGCCTGACTGAGCAGTCTTTAAAGTATGGGTAATTTTTTACTTATGGAAGTATTTTTATGAAATGCTTATACTTGAAGTTCTTGAAACGATATTTGCTGACTTTGCTGAAATGTTACAGGTTAACTTTCATTGCCACAATTTTTTATATGCAGCGTAGTAATAAATATAAATTAAGCTTTAAAAGCTTATGATGAAGCAGGAAATTATCCAGTGACAACTTCCCTAACTTATCCATTGAAGACAGCTGGGATAGAGACAAAGAGCAGTTTCACAGAGAAAAACAATTTGTATAGAGAAAGAATGTTTGAATTGAATAACCCCCCACCCTCCTAAAACACTGAGATATTTCCTGAAGGTCCAGGTGAAGCAGCTTGACTATTATTTCTGGGGTGATGCTCAGGGAGACTCTCAGCCTTGCAAGACTCCAGGAGGGTGTCTGATGTAGATGAAAGAGGCCTCTATGAGCCCTGTGGGGCAGCAGCAGCAGCACCCTTTTATCAACATTCAGGAGCATCGAGCCTCTTCTTGACTCCGTCTGCTACTGTATTTGAGGATCACGGAATCTCCTATATCTCACTGAGTAAGGGTTGCAACACATTCAGGGTGTTACAATCAACATTTCACTTCTTGCTACAAATTTTCACTTCCTCTTTATAATGCAGGGTTTAATCAAGCTGTTCTGTGTTTTAAGAAGCTCAGCCTTATGAGAAGCTCACACGAGATGGCTCCATCTGTTGCTGCTTTTACTCATTCAAACAGTTCAGGGTTTTTTGTTTGAGTGTTGCTGGAATAGCATCACAGAGCCTGTTTTGAGCCAAAAGGATTAGTGTAGAGGCAAAATTTTCAGCATGTATTTTGGCACTGAAGTTAAACATGAATGATGTATGACCCACAATACTTTTTAAATAAACTCAGGTAACATTTTCATTTTCCTCACATGATTTTATTTAGTGACAGAATAAGCTGGTTTACACTACAGGTCTAGCTTGTCCTATTTCCTTTTGTTAGCCTTCATTTCACTGGGGCAAGAACTTGTGAGGTAAAGCGAGACAAAATTGTAGTGAAAACATTCAGAAGTTCTAGTTATTTTAATGCTAGCTCTCTGATAAAAAACTTTCTATTTTGCACATTATCTGCTAATTAGAATTCTACAATATGGTATGCAATTTCCCTCATGAAATAACATTCTATGAGCAGTCAGAAGAAGGCACAAAAGTTGTTGTCTTGCACAAGTCCACAGGACACTTTTCTAATCCTTTCATGTAGTGTTGGTGTAGACAGTGGAAGATGTAAAATTTAATTGGTTTCTTCTATTTTTTGTTATCCATATCAAATTAAGGTGGGCTTGGACGTTCTTTTTCTTAGCTTTTGAGCAGTATAAAAATGTGTTTTATGAAAATGAAAGTTTTAGGGCCATCTAAAATAAAAAGAGAGGAAACTGACAGCCTTAGGGCAAAGGAAGGTTATTTTTACTGACTGTTCTGCAGTCAGTACGCTCAATATGAGCTATTGTCAATGATATTTCAAATGAATTTCAAATTTCAAACTCAATCCATATAGTATAGGAATCTGAGGCTGCTATACTGAGGAGAGAGAACCCCAAGATAAGAATGTGAGGAAGATTTCCTTGTAGTAATTTCTTTCATAATTTTTAGAACTCTTAGAAATATAGGGTTAATGAAAATATACATGAATATGTAAACTATATATATGTGTGTATGTATGCACTTGATCAACAAATATTCATTTCAAATGGAAGAGATAGACATATGAGTTTCTTTTGAAAAAGGAAAACCCTTTCTGTTAGGGATTTTATGCTGCTCTTTCCAGCAGTACATCTAGGGACATTCTGAAGATAATTTTTATGTATGATCTTTTGAAAAATGAAAGAATAATCTGTGTCATTTATCTGTGCAACACAACAAGAAAAGGCAACTTTGTGTAATTCAGTGCCAAAAAATGATTGGAGGATGCGGTCAGCCCAGTTTTATGGCTTTCAGGCCGTAGTGCTTCTTTCAGTTCATGCTGTTCCGACAACTCAACACAAGGGCTGTCCATGCCCTGGATGGCTTTACTCAATTAAAGCTGCTTCCCAAGGTCTCGGGTCCCTGTGGTGGAATCACACAGCGCAGACATGTGCATCCGCTGAGCTCGAGTTGTGCTTGCTGCCAGCTCAGCAGCTTAAGGTCACTTGAGTACTTTCTAAGAGGAAGAAATCACTCCAAAGAATTATCTGCTGGCCTGGCTCCTCCAGCCAGGAAAACTGCTAACTTTCTCAACCCCCACGCTTCTGCCAGTGCTTTTGTACACATTCCTTTATCTCATGTTTACAAGTTCCTTCCCACTGGGTGCAAGTTGCAATTTCTATCTGCATTTCACCAGCAGATCCTAAGATGGCAAAGCTGGTGGTCTGTGTCTCAGCTCCTCCAGGGGAGCACCTGGGGAGCAATAAAGCTGTGAAGTGATGGGTTCTTCTCACAGTGGAAGGCAGCAAACAAAAACACCTTTCTTCCCACTGAACATTTGGTGCGCTGAATAAGTGTAGTTCTGGTCTCCTACAGAACACCAAAGGACATGAGCTAAGGTAAAGATTGGACCAGCTTAAACAAAAGAACTGGAGGAAGATCTGTTGGCAAAATTGGCATAATTACCTTCTTTTAGAGAAAAAGTAATCACACTTTGCTCTAATTTGATTACATCTTGGCCTGAAACAACTTCAACTTTAAATAAAATCATCCATTCACAAATTTAACATAACTTGAAAGCACACCATAACTTGAAACATCACACCATTTGAAAGATTTTATTCTCCTGAGTGGTCTTATCATCTAGACAGCAACAAAAAGGGACACTGTAGTACTGAGTGGTTCCTAAATAACAAATTTTGCCACGTGAAAATTCAGAGTCAAGCTAGTTAAGAACAATTTCATGCCTTAGGGTTTACTAAAACAATAAAAACCAGAATGACCTCCTGTCTGTGTGACCAACTGCAAGCTGCTCCAGCTCTGTGTCTTACAGAGTTGGGGACAGAAAAGAGACATTTTCACTGGATCATCAAAAAACATTTTTGACCTAGGGTCAAATTTTAACTCTTTTTCACTTCCTGCTGAGATGATGAGCTGTTCAAAACTAAACATGTTGCCAAAAAAAAAAAACAAAACCATAGAGCAAATTTATACTCCTGCTTCTGTGTCAACATTCTCAGGAATGGCTTAACTGTTTGTGGTCAAACTTAGCATAAACTGTTGTCTTAAGCAAAAGCCAGGTGGAGGAAATTGAATCTTAAAAAGATGAGAAAACTGAGTGATGGGAAAAAAACCCAAACACATGAGCCTTTGAAATGGAAATGCTCAGATAGTGTGATTTCTTACCCTAGACAGACTGCCTAAATACATATTTTTTTCTACTGCCCCAGGTAACAACAGTAGTCTGCTCTGCCCAGGGAGGAAGAGAGCTGGGACTGTGAAGTGAGCTGAGGAGGCTGGCAGACCCAAGTTTGGGGGAAACAAAGATTAGAAGCCAGAGTTCAGCATCACCCATCAATGGCTAACCTAAATACCAGCCATGAGCAAAGATTTGGCTGCGGATTCATGTCCAAATTGCTGCATGAACAGGGCAGATCTCTGAGTTCTGGTCAGCTAAAAGACATTGTTTTGCCTCTGTCCTGTGGCAGGATGACTCTATTTATCCAGCCTGTGATGTCTTAGCCTTTCTATTTAAGGTGAAAACCTCAGAAAGTGTGTGTTTTCTTCAACATCTCTCAGTGTCTTCAGTCTGAGAGGATGCAGTTATTATTTATACACACCAGCCCTTTGTTCTTGTTTAGGCTGCTGTAGCTTGTCTGAAATTACTCACTGGGTTCACATCCCTGAAGCTGGAGTAAGCTTTGTGGCATGATCCATGCTACAGCACATCCCAGCTGGAATTCACTCTGGCGGAGTGAGAGTGAATTGAGGCTTCCTGAGGGAAATAGGCTGTGATAGGAAAGATGCCGTAATTTTGATTATCCCTGTTGTGACCCAGACTCCAAGATGGCCACCTCAAGGTATTGAAGTCTACTTCTCCCCTGACATCCACAGGGAAGTGACTCAAAGAAGTGAGTGATATTTATCACAATGTGAACTCACTTGAGAAAAAAAAAGTAAAGCTACACAACTTTGTTACAGCACATGCTGAGCCCTCTAAGAATTCATGTCTTAGAAATAAAATTCCATCTTTTAAAATGGTGGTGATGATTAAACTCTGGTGTTCTGTGTGAAACAGAGAAATGATTTCTCCATATCTTGATATTTTTTGGGTCAACATCACAGAATGGGTCTGTTTCTACTACAGTTCTGCAGACAATGCAGAAGTGCTGTCACTTCCAAAATTTTTTAAATGGTTTGGAAAGAAGAGTGAATGTCTAGATAAAAATTTGTATTGACAGGGTAGTTATTGGAGTGACTGTTCCTGAGACAGTCAGACTGAGAAGTTAAAATGCAAGATTTTTTAAGTAACATTCATGGAACTCACTACAGAACCAAGCAAAATTCCCTGCCTTGCTTTATACAGGATGCAGACTGAATGACCTAACAGGACTGATTTTCTTTAAAATTGAATTAGTCATATTGCTTGTGTGAGTAAAATAAGCAGCAGCAGACACACCTGTGGGTATCTGCATAATTTACTTTAAATCACCTTAGACAACGAACATGAGGTTCAGGATCATTTAGGACTTGTGGGATAATTTTCCTTGGATTGTGGGTAGGAAAAAGGACATCCCCCTATCATCACTGCAGAGCATCTAGGCAAGCTGTCTAGAAATACAGTATTCTTCATCATCTTCAGAGTTTACTTGAAACCAATTGTATTTAAAACTACTAAAATAACAGCATTTTAATGTTTACAATGGGCTTGGTGGCAGCATACAACTTTCTCATTGAGAGTGTGATAGATGACAGAAATGTCTCTTTTTACTTTCTCTTGATATTTTGAGTGAATATTGTAAGCATGGAAAACCTCACACCTGATGTTTAATTTTGGCATAATTTTAAGGGATGTGCTGCTGTTATAGTCACCAGTAATATGGTGTAAAATATAATGCTGCCAAGTCTTCAGTCACAAAATATTAAATGTTAATGTCCCTTGAAAATTATAGATTTGAGGCAATTGTAGAGCACAGAAATCTTGTATTTTTTTTTTTTTTGTAATGCAAAGATAGATTGTATATTTTAACCAGCACCTAATTACATCCTCTATGTTCGGATGTCAGCATTATGATAAAACCTCTTCCAAAAAAGGCAAACTATAGACAGCAAGGACAGCAGGAGCATACAATAGCAAACCAAACTAGAAGAAAAACCTAAATGTTAGAAAGTAACTCTTCTTCCTAGTTCTTTACTCACAGTCTTTCATTCTGCTAAAAATTAGATATGTAAAGAATCATCTCATGCTCTAAGCATAAGTTTTTTGTACATTTCCTTGCATGAAACCGAGTTACTGTTAATGAGTCATTAAGTTATTCAGCCCTTCCTTAAAGACCAACCTTTCTTTGACTTCATGACCTCCCTTACAAGCAAATTCCACAAGATGTTTTCAGTATATGCCCATGAAGTAGTTGTGTCAGAATTTATTGCCTTGTAATTCAGTAATAAACTCCTTGTTCTTCTAGAGAGCAAAAAAACCAAAAAAAAACAGAATAGAGATGAGGAAGGTGGACTAGTTTTTGCTTTCTTTTATTCAACAGATTCTTTTTAAAGCCGAGAAGCAGGCCTTTTTAACGTGGATATAATCTCATGAATAACAAAATGGTTTAAATTCAACTTTGTTTGCTAAACCTTAAAATTTTTCCTGCTTTGAATATGAATTTTGTTCCAAAACATGAACCGACAGCTTTCCACACAATTTCTCATTTGATCTTTCTTTTATACCTTCATGAAAGGAGTGCAATTTTGTGGAGCCTTTCAGGGAGCAGCAACATGTACAGGGTTATAAGCAATAGGTTTGTGGCATATTAATTGCCTGGCTCCAAGCTCAAGCATGAGTTAGAGGTGAGGGCACTCACTTGAAAGGCAGGAGGCAAGGCACTGTCTCCAGCTCTTCCATGGACTCATCTAATTACTGCCAAGTCCTTCCATCTCTGGGTCTCTGTTTCTCCTCTCTCTGTTTTGTCTTTTTGGTTAGTCTTCAAATTATTTTCAGATGTGGGATTATCTCTCACTGTGTTTGTGGAATGTCTAGCACAACAGAGCTTCAATACTGACTGCAAGTCTCCAGGCACACCTTAACATAAATACGGGGGAGTGAGAGAGTTTCATTCTTTCCAGGGTACTCTTTTTGCTGTAGACAGAGCAAGCAGAATGCAAAATCAAAGCCTTTGGTTGTTAATGACCCATCTCTTCCTCGATGCCTTCACCCAGTTACTACCATGACTCTACCATGACAGGTTTTTACTGTGAACTGGCTTTTTGATTCTGTTAGTTTTTCAGATCCTATGGTGAAGATTGGAGTAAGGTGGTCGGGTATTTGAGGCAAAGGTCTGGTATGAGAAAATGTGCAGTGTAGGGCATGTTAAGCCACCATACACTGTGGTGTTGAGATCTATATGATAAAGTCCTGAGCCATGAGGGGATGGTGAAGTAATAACCACTAAAGCCTGCAATTCAACACTAACTCTGCAGTCTTTGCCGGTTGTGGTGTACACACACCTTTATTGTTCCTGGAAAAATGTTTCTACTCCAGGGATGCTAAAATCCCTGTACTTTCATGGTGGAGAACCTGTACCATTTACTTTGTTTTGCTTAGATCTACTTTATGTCAAGTGGCTGCTTTTCAAACCCTGCAGTGTCTACTTAGGTTTGCAAAGTCTTTGAGGTTTTGCTTTCAATTCTCTGCTAAACCAATAGAAAATCTCTGGAGTTTTTTTGTTACTTGTTAGTTATGCTGATACAAATGAAATTTTATTTTTTCTCAACTGGAGACAGACTTGGGCCTCCTGCTGTATTAGAAATTAGATTTTGTGACAAAAGCATGGTTAGTACATACTAATTAGCAGGTATAAATATCATTAGGTTGTACAGGAAAACTCCCCTCCATACAAAAGAATTAGGTTTTTCTGGTCTACTCTGCAAGGTGCCAGGTTGCTTGGAGCAGCCAAAGCAGTTGATATTCCTGTCCCGTGGTCCCTTCTCCACTGCCATCGTTGTGAGTCCCAGTGTTTCACTGCCTTCTCTCTTGCTAGAACTGTGGGACTGACTTTGAGATAATTTTTTATGGCCTTTCTCTGAACACAAAGGGTTTGGGGTGTTTACCTTTGTTAGATTAATTATATTTACCATAAACTTCTTCTGTTTCTCAGAACCAATATCCTTCTCCAGAGTCCAACCAAATTAACAGACTTTGCCAAAAGGACAAAATCCTGGAGGGTCCTGTAGGAAGCAGATCCTGTGACACAACTCAGTAACAAAACCCAGGCAACAGTCATCCTTTGCCTTTCTTTAGTTTATTTATCCTTTATTTAGTTACCAGAGTTTAACAAGGGAGTGATTTTGGCTGGAAAATGAAAGCAGCTGAGCTCCACTGCACTAATTGTTCTGGCTTTGAGGTCGGTGGAAGATTTGGTCCACCCTAAATAGCAGCCTTCCCCAATTTGTACTGTCCTGCTTACTCCACAGGAACAAACTGGAGAGTCGTGTTCTGTTTATCCTGAGCTCTTTGAAATGTGAATCACTCCAGGACAGCCTCTCCCAGGCTAGACTAGGAAAGCTTATTATCACTGATTTACAAGCCTTTAGAGATCAAAATGGGCCAAACCAACATTTCCTCCCTTCTCCTTTAAAACCACAACAGAGCATCTGTCTAGTTTTGAAAGTAAAAATTCTTTCCATAGTGATTTTATTCTTTTTCACTTCCACTGACAAATAATTTACTAATTTTTCCCTATTGTTTCAAAACAATTGGCAGTTAATTTGAGTTTCTTTTAGTTTGGGCAGATTTTTTTCAACGCTAATTTCACTCTGTCTTTAGAATATGCTCTTTATCAGGTTGGGTGTTCATCTAAGGAAAATAATCTGCTATTTCATAGCTTAGTTATTAATAGAATGTTTGGGAATGTGCACATAAGCAGAGTGCTGGGCTGATAGTATTGCTTGAGTGTAGTACTTATAGAATAGATTCCATCTCTCAATTGCTAATGGAAATGTGCTTTGCTGAAGCACTGGCATCTCATACAAGGGTTTTAGGGATGTGCAGTGTGACAGATGCCAGCACCGGCCAATGGCACAGCAGATGTGGGACCTGGTGCTTGCTACTTGATTGTCATGGGGCAGAACCCTACACCTCTGAACCCTGGATGCCTCAGCAGCTCTTGCTCTTTGTGAAACTCCTTGGCCTAAAGATTCTGCACTCAAAATATAAGCCCTACTGATGACACAATCCCGGTGTAAGAAGGGTTAGTCAACTGAATACTGACTCTCTAAACTCTAGGGGTCACAGTAAAAATATTCTGTAGGAGCATAGAAATCAAGAAGACAAAATGAGAGAGCTCTTTTTTGGATTAGGGAAGGAATCCTTCTCTGTTTTAGTGGCAATCCAGATATAAATTTTTGTCTGCTGTTTCTTTACCTTGTTGGAATTTTCATAAAACTACCAGATAAGGTATTACACTTTCTTGGACAGCAGTGGCACTCCTTCACTATATAAAGGAATCAAGTTGGGATTCATCTTACCATTATATGACCAGTGACAGGACTTAAGGGAATGGCCCCTCTATCAGGATATGTTTAGGCTGATATTAGAAAAAGGTTCTTCACCC
>JAYDZK010000169.1:18721190-18741492 GCA_034509185.1 Euphonia xanthogaster
AAAAAAAAGGGAAAAAAAAAAAAAAAAGAAAAAAAAAAAAAAAGAAAGAAAGTGAGTAGATGCAAGAAGAGAGGCTAGGTAGCCAAAAACCAAAAGCAGCCAGAAAGCTAAATACATGCAGCTGAAAAACTTGAAAAATTCTGGAGGAAGACATGAGAGGTGGCCAGAACAGCACTAACAAAACAGACTCTCCTTTTTCCTTCCCTGATCATCTTTCATTCCTCTACATCTTTCTCTTCAACTCTTGGCTCCTCATTCTTTCCTCCTCCCTCCTCCTAAACATTGTGGAGAATGGCAGCTTCAAAAAACTATCAGCTCAGCTTTGCACAGCAATAAGAGAGTGATACAATGGCCAGACTGATGAGTGAATTTAGGAGAACAGTTAATAAAATAAACCAAGAATTAGGATATTTCTAAAAAAAATTGAGGGATTTTCCCATTCAATACATACATATTTTTTCTATTAAGGAAGGGGCAATTACAAGTGGTTGTGTCAGAGTGTTGTGATTGTCTTGGCTTGTGAATGAGGTGTTGTGTGTCCTGCTCTTGAACAGTACCTTGGACAACCTTCCTGAACAGTCAGTTGAAATGTGGTGCCTTGTAATCAGGCAGCGAGGAATGTGCCGTGATAGTCTATCTGGTTGTGTGATGGCAAAAAAGGCAAGGAAAGCATATTTGCTCATCTCCAACATTTATAATTTTGTTTGTTTAGTTTTTTTTTTTCTTTTTTGTTTCTTCTCACACACCCAGTTCAAAAGATCAATAGTTTTGGTGTTGTAGCAAATAGGTGAGTGGCAAAATGACATTTTCACAATGAATTCCATTCTAAACAAATCCTTTCTAAATTCAGTAGAACAGATTCTGGAAGGTAAGAGGAATTCCTGGCAGTGCATAGATGTGGAGGCATTTCTAGTGATGACATTTGTTTGATTGAAAAGATATCATCTTAGTCCTTTGTTTCTGTCCCAGTAGTGTGGAACAGGCTCTGTTGTGCTCTGCACTTTACAGGCTCAGGGGATGCTTATTTTGTTCCTGGAAATTACAGTCCAGATGGTGGATTTGTATAAAAAGTGGGGAAAGTACTGCAGGATAAATACAGAAATTTTACTCCTTGACTTCAGAATTAATGTGGGATTGGGCTGCCCAAATACACTGAATACTAGTGGCAGTGTTGAGAAATGAGTGCAGACCTCCAATACCAGGAGCCAGTTTTCTTGTATTAACAAAAAAGTTTTATTCTTGCTGGGTTTTTCTTAGGTAGTAGAAACTGAAATTGGCCAAGAGCTTTCTAGGAATATAATAGAGACTAAACCCTGTGGATGTGACAGCCTGGTCAGAGAGCAAAAAAACTATATAAGTTTTCCTAGAATCAGCTTGTGAGACTTTAGGGAGTTGAAGATAAACAGTGATAGCTTGTTATTGTAAACAACCTGCAGGTGTTGTTTTCCTAATCTCTGTTTTCCTGTTTTTCTCAAAGATTGTTTATAAGAAAGGTGTTTTGTTAATTAGCCAATCAGGTGAAATGTATTGAGTAATCGACCAATCTGGTCTATCTGTATCAGAACAGTGTATAAAAGAGAAAATTTCAAAGTAAAGTGAGATTCTGTGCAAACCAGCCTTCTGGTGAGTCTGCGTAATTTCTTATTCAAAGGTGACAAAACCCAGATATTCTATTTTGTTTTATTCCTAAGGAATAAATTGTTCCTCAGGAAGCTGAGAAACTCCCAGTGCTGGTGAGCAGGTGCGTGTGCCACATTAGGCAGCATCGGAACTTTGAATGTTTTGTGACTATGCAGGTTGAGTATCTGCTTTTTGGGTATGTGCAAGTCTGACTTGTGTTCTTTTTTCTGGAGTGATCAGGACACAAGTTTATATCTATATTTTAGAGCCAATGGAAGTCTGGATTGCCTGGATTCCAGGGAAACTTTCCTCACCACGGTACAGCTCTGCTGGCATAGGTTCATCTAAGGCCTTTTGGGGATCCTAATGAATGAGGCTGCAGGTTCACCTCTTCTGAACAGGCTCAGGCTCTTCCCAGCATGCCTAGTTTTTTTCATACACTTTGTGTCATCTGGGAAGTCTTCCAAACTTTCTTCTAGCTTTTAATTTGGAAACAACATATCTTGCATGTATCAAATTCAGAAGCAGTAGCTTCGCAGATAATTGTAACATACAGTTTTGTGTGTATCCCCTCAAAGCTAAACTAATTTGGAGTGCTCAAGAATTTGCCGTTCTGAGAAAATATGGATGTTGTCTTGTCCTCCTTTCACAGATGTTAATTACTCCCAGATGTAGAGCAGAGTACGGGTTAATTCACCTTCATTTTTTCTCCAGAGTTCTGCAAGGCTTGTTTTTCTGACTCAGCTCTGTGTGAAGAGGACTATTGCCACCATGTAAAAGCTGATGTCAGATCTTCTCTCCTGTCCCATTCCATATAAAATCCTCCTATAATAGTCTGTGTGTAGCCTTGCGGCTTGTCGTACTTTCTGAAGATATCAGGGGTGACAAGTGATGGCACTGGGGGGTAAGACTGCAGATAAGCAAGGCAACAACAGAGCCTTGGAGTTAGAAGAAACGGTCAGATAGGAGAGTATGTTACTAAAGTTCTTGTGGCAGAGCAGCACTGTGCAAGGTGAATGCCTCTGCTGGGATGCAGATGCTACTGTGTCCTGAATGAGATGTAAAACCAGATGCACCCCATTTGTGGTTGTAGGGGTCACATGGGACCTTTTGCAAGAGCAAGGATTAAGACCTCAGAATGCCAGCCAACTCCAACTATGATAGTTGAATTTTGCCTATCTAAATTTTACAACAGTTTAATTTGGAAGACTTTGCTTCCCCTTATGCAAACACAGCTGTGTAGAGTTGCTGCTGCAGGATGTGTGCTGAGAGTGTGTTTCAACACTGCCTGTACTGACCCATGAACACACACCCAGTGAAGCACTTGAGTGTACTCATGGTGACACTTGCTATAAATGCATTATGGGCATTGTGTTTCCATACATAAACACAGGTATGTGCACAGACATATTCTTCTACATATATTTCTTTTGGCTCATCTATACAGATTATTAATGTATGGCCATATCGAAGATATCTTAATTGGGCAAAAATATGGTTTTAGCCAGAAAGATTTATTTTATTTTTTTTTTTTTAAGTATATAAAATACGTAAGAGTATTTACCATCAGGATTCATTGCATAGTAACATAGAACTAGCAGTGAGTGCCACAGCTATGTTTTTAATCCTTTCTCACTTTCAGCTAATAGCTGGTATTGCCAGGAATAGCAGGGTATTAGTGTTAAATCATGATAATAGGCAATATCACCACAGGTCTTGAGCATTAAATGCATGAGGTACTAACCAGTCCCCAAGCACTGCAGAGTGAGCTGAGAACAGGATTATAAATTGTAAGTCAATTGGTTAGTCTTTTGCAGCTGTAACTGTGGTCTGGGCAGGACATACTGGAAGTGGCTCACATATATGTTAATGATAATTATGATTAACTTCAGTGTAGCAGTTTTCATTGCAAAGGCTCCCACAGTGCTTTACTTCTCACAGTGCAGCATTGCTGACAAAAATCCATCTCCACAGCAGATGACAGAAAATGAACAGTATAAAACCCAGAAGGGGATGAATGGGAAACTTTGGCCCATGACGCTGGAGCAGTCATGTGGACTCATGAAAAATAACCAGGAAGCTTTAATTTTCACATGAATTCTGGGTTCTAAGGACAGAGTTTAAAGCCCTCTGTTTAATAAACTGCCTACTAGTAAAACACAGCTATCACAGAAGGATGAAGAACTTGCTCTGCTAATATTTAAACCTTATGGTTCCAGGATGTCTCTTCAGACATCAGGTTTAGACCACTAAAATTATTCTCTCTCTGGCAACAACTGCACTGTACTGTAACAGGCAGCTCAAGGGCTGAATAAAACACTGACCTCGTGTCATCCTAGAAGAATCTCAGCTCAAGTGCAACTTAGTTATTGCAGAAAGCATTTTTGTTCCAGTGGCTCATCATACTACAGGAAATTGGTATAAGAGAGAGAAAACACTCTACAAAATCAGAGCTCAAAGAACTTTTGGAACAATTTAAGCTTCATTTTGCCAGTATACCCCTATGGTGAAATTAATTCCTTCCTAGATTTACCCAAAAATATTTCAAGATGGCTCCTTAAGATAATGTTGATTTATTTTTTTTTAAGTACTGTATAAGACAAACCTACATTTTTTTTAAACTATATATAAAACCAAGCAACAACTCCTTGAATGCCAGTTATTGGTTAACATGTGTTTTTTTTCTTATAGATACTGCTTTTTCTTATGCTTTTTTATATTGTGCCTTTCTCTTTCTCCTCAGTCATTCAATGTCCTACAATAACATGTATTTTTCAGTTCCACTTATAACTCTTCTTTTCAACTTTCTGCATACTGAAACCTGGTTTTGTGACATACTCTTTTAGAATCCATTTTAAAGAAAATGCTTTAAGTTTTGCTGATGGCAGCAACCTTCCCTCATCCATGTGCCTTCAAAATTACTTTACTTAATTGAAGGAAACATTCTAAAATAATGATCAGTGGTTATGATGAAAAGTGCCTGAAAAGACTTTATCTGACTTTATTATAAAAGGCTGTGCAGCTTTTATCTGCATTTGTGGTATCAAGTAAAATACATTCATAATGACAATCAGAAAAAAACCTAACAATAACAAATAGCAACATGATAATATATGAGGATCAGGAGTTTAGGGAGCAAAAAGTCACATCTTAACAGCTGTTTAATAGCAGGTGGATTTGCTAGTTTCTGTCTCAGATATTATACTGAAGTTTAGGACAGAAAAAGTTATATTGCAAAAATATATATTCTGTCATAAAGCATAGAATTTTTCATATTTTTGTTTGTATGACAGTATTTCATAATGTATGCTTTCAGGAAGTTCTTTCTTGTTTTGATTTGGAAGTGAATACCTGCAACTGCTACTAATATCATGGTACTTAAAAGGAACACAGGAAAATACAGTAAATGCACCTCTCCCTGAATTTAGTTTCGTTTTGTACCCTTCCTGGGAACTGACTTCCTATTTCGTATGAACTTTCCCATATAATGTTAGCATGTTGCCTAAACCAATAAGACACTCCCCTCTACGAGGTAGAGTGACTTTTACCTCTTACAGTGTAAGAAGGTGCTTTAGCAGCTCTGATGGCATCACTTTCTGCTACTATAGAAATTCATCGTTCTCAGATGCACTTCTAAGTTCTTAGCTGGATTGCATAACATTTTTAGGCCCTTATACATTTTTGGTTTTTAAGTCTTGAAACTACTTGAAGAAATTGGTCAACATATAAATTGTTCTCATTTGATTAACTTCTTGGTGTCTGTTAGTGATGGGAAGGTCCACAATATTTGTGTTCTGCAAATACTTCAAAGCTCACTATATATTCATGAAAACCTCTATTTGAAATTTTGCAGCATTTTTGAATTTTCATGAACTTTGAACAGAAGTCTATGACATGCCACTTGCTATACCACAATGTAAAAATTCATCCACTCAATAGTACCTCAGGACATGTGACACAACACACATCACATGTACAGCTTGGAAGCTGCTTCAAAATGGGTTTGAAAAATTGTAGAGCATTAATGCACTTGTAAAAAACTTGGATAGTTTGGCTTCCAACCATTCCCAAAGTGGTCAAAATACATAACGTTTTCAGTTTCACAAAGACAATTTGAACATTTGTACTGGTTCTAAAGCTGACGTCTATTTTCAGCTCCCCAGTAGATAATGATGTGTACAGTTAGTTACATGTGCTGCATCAAGGTGAATTCTGAATGTTAGGCTTTCTTGCAGTGCTTTATTCTCTAATAAATGTGAATGAACCAAAGATTCATGCTTGGCATGAGCAAAAGGAAATCCGTGTGTGTCTAATTGTCAGAACTGGCTGAGAAAAGAGCTGGTGATGATGTTGGCTCAAAAGGCAAATCCACACAGCCTGAGCCCTTTAGCCAAATGAGTGGGGACTTTTTTGTTGCAGACACTGGCGAGACCAGCAGATGTGCATGGCTGTGAAGCAAAATCACAACATCCGTATTGCTCTATTTCCAAGTACCTGGACATCACTCTGAAATTCCCACATTATTAAAAATGGCTTTGCCCTGACACTTGATGGCTCTTAATCAATGAGAGTTGTGCTCACCTGGCACTTGCTAAATGCAAATGCATTCCATGTAAAATTGTCTAGACTCCCTACCCCAATGTCTGCAGTTTTTCATCTCTTTGAAGTTGTTCTGTTCTGATTTTATGTTCCTTGCCTAAGACTTTGCCTATCATTGCCTCCAAGTCCACATTCTAAACACACTGGTGACTTCATCTCTCCTCACATCTACTTTCCTTCATTTATAGCCTCTTTTGCAATTTTTATTTTTTAGTAGCCAATCCCATTTATCCCATTGCAACCCTCTCTGGGATTGAACCTGTGCAGTGGTTTTTATTGTTCTCTGTCCTCAGAACCATAGAAATCTGAGATGGAAAAGGCTGATGAGGTCATCTTGTCCATTCTCCTTGCCAATGTTAAATCGTTTCCTACAGTCTAATTTTAAAATTACTCATTCAGCTGGGCTTCCACCTCTTCTGTTAGAAGATTATTCCATAGTATTAGGCTGTGTATCACACCATTAGGAAGTTTTTCCTGACGGTTATCTTGAATTTTCCTTCCTGTGTTTTTGTTCCATAGTCTATAGCTGTGTCCCATTGGGGCACTCCAAATCTTTCACTCTTTTAGAACACACAGCCTTCAAAGCCCACCTATCAATCCATTAAAAAAGATTCTATTAAATACTATCAGATAGTATCTGTTACTATCTTCCCCACCCAAACACTGTATAGTGATGTATCTGATTATCTCTTTTTGCTTTTGCTCTGCAAAGAAAAGAACAGAAGGATGAGAAAGCTGGTGCTCTGTTCCAGCGCATACCATGACAGGTGCCATGTGAGGACAAGAAGTCCATATGTGAACAAGGCTTTCTATTCTAGCCCTCCTTCATTAAAATTCATGCTGCCTTTAAAATTTTGACAATGTCAATTAATCCTACCTACACCATTCACACATCCAGGTGAAACGCTGATGTCCTTCACCAAAATGAACTTAAGAGAAAGTCCTGAATACAGCCATACATACTGCTTTGAATCAGAGAGGCTTTGAATTATGTTAGTGATCACCTCTGAACATGTGTTGGAAAGGGCTGGGCCTTTTTCACCTTTTCATACCCCATTGCTAAGTGTTCGAAACAAGAACATTTTAGCAGTGATTTTTCACAAGGACCTTGCACCTATTTGGATATTTAAATGAGTGGCCACACAGTCAAATTACCTCAGCTGCTTGTGTTGATGTAGCCTAAAAGTATAGCCCATTATTTAGAGACCTAGAAAATGTTTAGAATATATAGCTTCTGCAGTGGAAACAGAGTTCTTAGAAATTTGGCCATGGGCAGCTTTGACAATTTGTTCCCCTACTGTGTGTGCTGAATACTTTTGGACATGAATGAACCTGTACATGACTTCTAAGACATCTTGAGTTCACCTTTGGGCTTGCCTAGCAGCTTTTGTCAGCCTGATATGCCTGTGCCTCTGAGGTACAAGCATGGCCTCAGAGAGGCTAACATGCCTGGTGCCTACAGCTGTGTAAAAAACTGTCATAAGAATCCAGGCTGCATGTTGGCAAAAACAATCACCTGCTGTTCACAGGAATTTGAGAATCTCTGGGATTATGTTAACCAAAAAAATATTCTTGGGAAGAGCTTTTCACAACCGGTTCTAAATCGGACAATTATCTTGGTAGGTTTGGCTCCACAAAATCCTGTGGAGCATCAACAATCTGGTCAGGATAGAAATAGACTGGCCATGAATAGTTTCTGTAGGAGGTAAATGAGAGGGGTGATTTAGATGAGCTCACCACTTAAGAAGCATATGGGCAGGCTGGGAAGTACATATGCAGCATGGGCATGGTTCACTGGGACGCAATGACAGCAGGATATAAGATGTGGCAGGTGAAGTATAGTTATACCAGAACTAAGAGGTGTTGGGGTCTTGCCCCGTCCATGAAGAACTCTGCAGTTTGAAGTCCACACTCACTTCTCTGTTTGGGACTCAGGCACAGGGCTGTATGTTAGAGTCCCAACTGTTTTCTCAACCACTTCTTCTGCAGCTTAGGGGTGGTTATTTTTGGCAGTCCCTCTGTTACCCCTTTCCCTCTACTGCAGCTGTAATTGTTCCTGCACTACCAAAGTACCTGGGGAGAGTGTGGAGGAACCAGACCTCTGAACTGTGCACCCAGGTTGCTTGCAGTTGCTCTCTTTTCGAGTGCAATTACCCAGGTTCTGTTTTTTCCCTCTGCTTTGCTCTCTGGGCAGTCGGGAATCATGTCTTTATCCTGTTGGGAGCAATGTGCCCCTCTGAGGCTCAGATGGAAGGCTGTTTTCCTCCTTCCACCTTTAACTGCAGAATTGCTGTTGGATGTCTTCATGTATCTCTCTCTAATTTACACCAAGCTGCTGTTCTGGGAAAATTCACCCTTTAGAAGGACTGTTGTACTGTACACTGCTCACTGCTATCTGTCCATGGATTTCATTATTAGAGAACAATGAAACATTCCCCATGGGTGTAAAGGGACCATTTCTAGCTAGAATGCTCCTTATGGAAAAATGAGATATGTTTTAGATCCAAGTGTCTTCAGCTAACTTGTGCAATAAAAAATGAACCAAGCATCATCTCTTAGAAACATAATATTATTGTCTTTCCCTAAAGAAAAGAAATAACTTTCTAGGAAGGCTGATGAGAATACTCTTTCTCAAAAAAACTTCCAAGGAGTTTTTTTTTCTTTCCTCCACAGTATGTCTGGACATTTGCCTTAGGTGTCTTAATGTGAAGTGATAAGCATTGTAGAAGACTTAACAAATATCTCCAAAATTTACTCATGCTGTTGGTTGGTGGCACTCATTTTAGTTCCCTGTCCTAGGTTGACTGTCTCAGCTGGCTCTTTTCAGCAAAACTGCCTTTTCTGCTAATTATAGCATCTCCTCTGTAGATACAGTAATTATATTTAGTTAGCATTTCTTAAATCTGTAGTTTCTTTATTTATTCTTCCTTTTTGCTTTGACCACCTCCCAGAATAAAACTACTCCTACCTTTGCTTTCTCCCATCCCATTTCAGAATTACTGGGCCACACTATCAAGAATGTGTTCCTGATAGAAGAAGAGAAATGCATTTAAAAATGTGCTCTCTGTCATATTTTTATGCACTTTTTTAATGCATATTTTTATGCACATATTTTTTATGCACTTTTCCCCCCTAACTTGACTGAAGTAACTTTTGGCTCATGAAAAGGTATCTTAGAAAGTGGAGTAAAGTAAATTAATGGTAAGAAGGTGAGGTGAGGACACACTTCAGTTGTTAAGGCTGATCCTGCTCAGGCACATTCCTTTCCATCCAGAGTATTCCACAAGTGACCAATACCTGCCAGTCTCTGTGATTTTTGGACGACTGAGGAGAAACACCTGAAAAAGGCTGGGTTTTGGAAAGGGCTGAACATCTGCACTCACGCTCAACAACTATCCAGTCTGTGAGGGTGGAATGCATGAAATCTCTCCTATTCCTGAGGAAAAGCCATGCTGATGGGGTTGGGTTGATGTTGCATGGCTGCAACATCAACCCAATGTGTTGACGTGTTCTTCAGAAGGAAAACCAGGGGAGGAGGCAGTCTATCCCATCGATCCGGGCATCCCAGCAGCATCTCCTAAATGTCCCTGGCCAGGGCACCCAGACTCATCATCTGGTCTGTATCTTGGTGATCCCAGGAATCTCATTGCACGCTTCAGACACAGAGCATGGGGGGTCTTCAGCTCTGGGTTATTGCTTCTGCAGACACAAGCGCTTTTCAGTTTGAAATATTTATTGATTGATTTATTGCCTGATGCCCACCTACTGACTTCCCAGGCTTTGCTTTCCCGGTTTCCTCCCCCTGTCAGGGAATCCATTAGTAATTTACACAGCAGGCTCATGGTCTGGATTACAAGCTGGGCTTTCTGTGCCAATGCAGTTACAACATTTTTTCAGAGTTAAATATTCAACAGGTCGAAGTATAGATGTGAACCCTTATGGAGTGCTACTCTGGAATGCATTTCCTATATTTTCATTCACATTAGTAGTTTCTCATGTTTCTTTTGCACGTCTAACATTATAGGGTGACACTAAGATTAATGGAAGATACTGGAGTGAAGATTAAATACCAGTTTTAAAGACACGTTAGCAATCTGGCTTGGGGCCAGTCGCAAGGATAATGAAGTTGTTACAGCTTCTGAGAAAGCCAGTGGTTTGGGAAGAAACTGGGGACATGACAGCACATGTATAGAGTGTGAATTTTAGGAACATGGTGGGAACTATAGGGAGTGTGGGAATTTGAGTGGTTGTTTTGGGGACCTACAAGGCCAGCCATAGAGGATATGAGAATGGAGCTAAGGTTATCACAGCAGGGGATACAGGACAAAAACCCACAGGAAACAAGGTCTCATTAGTTCTGCTGCTTGCAGAACAAGTTGTTTTAATTAAGCTTCCCTTCCATTTCTAAAGGGAAAATGCAGGAAGAATAAAAAAAGGAAAGGGAAAAACCTGAAAAAATAAAATAAAACCCATGAAACAACATTTTTAAATATTTTGAGATTTTTTGTCATTCTTTTTGTGGTTGGGTGTTTTTTTTTTTTTTTTGGTCAACTACTGCACCACTCCCTTTCACCCTAAGAATGTCATGAATTACAGATATATTCTTTTTCTACTAAAGCATTTTCAAAAAGTCATCTCTGTGACCTGCTTGTTGCTCTCTCTTTGCTAGGTATTTTTTGTATGAAGGTGTTTGCAGTAGAAACTCATGGTCATGTCTGATAAGGAAGAAGTGTAGAGGTAAAACCTTTTGCCTTTTGAACTCTGAGTATTTTCTTGTCTACCTCTGGGGTCAGGATTTCAGTCTACAACTGTAATAACGTAGCTCTTTTGGGACATCTTTCTGAAAAAATTGTCTCATAGCATTACTTGCTGATGGAACTCTTCCACTCTGCATTATTTTGTCTTTGGATATGGGAGATTGTGCTCCTGAGAGCACAATCGTGTCGTGGGTCAGTGAAATGAATGAAGATATGGTTTGCAGGGAAACGCTGTGTTTAAACAATTTGTAGTGTCCACTGATGTCAGGGTAGTCATCTGAAAGTGGCAGCGACAGCACCTGGCCAATCCCCACCTGAGCTGGCCAGGCCTCTTGGAAGTCAGGAGGTGACAACCACCAGCCCAGGTACACAGAACCTTGGACATGCTGAACTTTTGCCCTGCCTTGCAGGGTTTGATAGCATTGCAATAGCATTGACATACAAAGAAAAGGATTTTTTTTGGCTTGCAGGACTTCACCTGCTCTGCTGGTACTTGCCTTGTCCCAAGGCATCACAAAACATTCTGTTGGCCCTACAGCCGGGGTGAGATGGATGGAGCTCTGACACTGCAGGAGCTTTAGGAAAGGCAACGATTTCCCTGGTTTTTAAAGACAAGGTCAATATAATCATACCTGTACACGACTTGGAGCCACTTGGTTCAGGGGCATAACTAAGAGCAAAGTGAACAACAGAAAGTTATGAAGTCTCTTCTTGTTTATTGAGCAACATTTGCCTGGTTCAAGAGAAGCCGAAGTAAAAGCAAGAAAAAGAGCAAGAAAACAAAAATAAGCAAATGCAGGGAAAGAAGAAAAAGAACATAAGCAAAGAAGCAAGTAAGCAAGAAAGAAGGCAAGAGAAAGAAGGAAAAAACGAAAAAAAAAAGGCTTGGTACAATAAGAAGCAACAAAATCATAAAATATATGGTAAACCCACATGGAAAAAGAATATAGTTGATTTCCTGCATCTCTCTGAGTTATGTTTCAGTAAATGTATAGCACACATACTGTGTTTAAAGCAGATTTGACAACATATAAAACATTAAAAATATTATGACATTGGCCGATATTTATGATGTATATTTCCACACATAAAATACATTGTGTCATATCATGGATTTTGAAAAACATGGAAGTTGGCCATGTCATAATATTTTAGAGCTTTTTAATACATTGTCAGAGCTATTTTAAATATACTTGCTCAGCATTTTATGAAACTTCCAACACATGGACATACGGAAAATATCTACCGAGTTCACAGGAGACCAGCATTTCAAATGTAAAGCTTAGCTATTACACACTTTCTAGCACAAACCCACCCTTTTTTGGGTATATTTCTTGAACTTCAACATATTCTTGCTGCACTTTGTATGGATTTATTCTAGTGGTGCTCAGTGTTTAGCAAATGAGAATTGCATTTGACCTGATGATTTGGGTTTAATGTACATGAAATTCCCACTGAAGTTTTGCAAAATAGGACCATCTGGCAACTCACAGCTACAGAAAGCCTCACAAAAAAATCAATGTTCAGCTGACAAAACCCCTTCAGTTTTACTAATTATTTGCACTTCCAACTAGAAAATTTCAGTGCTGGCCCTCAAAGAACACTACTAGCATGGCTCAGGGACATTCAGAAATCCCTTCTGCAAGAGACTGAGGATAGGCAGGGCTAAAATGGGTTAGGTATTTTGTCTGTGTGAAAGCTGGAAGGTCAAGAGAGCTGGAAGGTTAAAGCACTTTATGAGGATCAGAGGGAAGTTTTGGCATTTTCTGGAAGTAGGCTTGTTTCCCAGTCCTGTGATTTAGCAGCAAGACCACCCTTGATTTTTGAAATGTCTTGGAAGATGATGGCAACCGTTCTGACAGCAGATATTAGGAGCAAATTCTTCCCTGTGAGGGTGGTGAGGCACTGGCACAAGTTTCCCAGAGAAGAGGTGGATGCCCCATTCCTGGAAGTGTTCAAGGACAGGTTTGAGGAACCTGGTCTAGTGGAAAGTGTCCCTGCCCATGCCAGGGGGCCGAAAATAGATGATCTTGAAAGTTCCTTCCAGTCCAGATCATTCTATGAATTTCTGATTTATTCTCAGATGTGTTGTTCAAATCTGCATTTTTAAATGATACTGAATATGAATAGAAGTACTTTTTTAAAAAAGTCTTTTAAATTCTTCCTTTTATTTTTCCCCCGACTGCAAATTCTCCTGCTGTAGCCTTTGCATGATAAGCCATACAACTTCCACATGGCATCATGGAGTATTACCATGTTTAAAGGGCATGTTTGGTTTTACTGCACTTGCCAGCATCTGTGTGGGGTTACCACACACATGGTACTGAGGATATATAGATATATTTTTTAAAATTTCTTACTTTATATATAACCAGAAAGTGACTGGACACAAGTAAATGCTGCCAAGGACACTACATAACTTAGCTCAAGGTCTTTAGAGGAAACTGAGAGGCAGTAGATATGCCACTTGAAGGGCTAATTTACCAAACACTGTAGGATAATTATGGGGTCACTGTGAATAAGGGTGGGTGGAACTGGGGCAGAAGCCTGTGCTTGCTTCAGCAGCAATACAGACCTACCTATGATGCTGTGGGGCTGTGTGACACTGCTCTAATTAGCTACTAAAATGTTCTAGTTTTGTCTCCTGAGTGTTGGTATGACAATTCCTCCAGCTAAATGTGTGCCAGATTGAAAGACAGCAGTGCATTAAAAACAAATATTAGTTTGGAGAGTATTTAAAAAATCCCAGCTATGTTCTGTAAATAAGGTTTCACACTGCCCCAGTTGGATTTGATTTTTTTTTTTTTTTTAATCTTTTGCTGGATGGTAGGAAATGTTATTTCAACACTTCCAGGAACACTGGGCTTTTCTAGGTGTTGTCCAACTGGTTTAATTTAGATTTACACTATTTGTTTGACTGGTTTATCTGATTTAAAGAGTAGCATAAAGACATCAATTCACCAGAGCAAGTTATTGCTTTCACATATGCTTCATATTGATCTCTGGGGTTTAGCGGGGGATTTCCTTTTGAGGGGGCTGGAGAAGGTGAGGGAAAGTTTGGGCAGCATATGCACCATGGTCTTTTCTTGCTGGGTTTATTTGTCATTTAGTCAGTGTCTTTTCCAAGGGATTACCCTTGAAATACTGTATTATTATATAGGAAAAGAGCAGCTTCTGCATAGTACTAGATATTCAAGACAAACACAGGAACAAAACCCATCTTTAGTTTCTTAGGAGCTAGGAGGACCATATTTGTCCAGTGCTGAGAAAAGTAGAAGCAAGAAAATGACCCAAGCATTGAAACTTATTGCCAAGTAAGGGAAACAATTTGAAAGCATGGTATGCAATTGCAATTAGAAACAAAGATTCTAATTTTTTCCTTCTGCTGACATATCTTAGAGACAGTGATGCAGATCAAGTATTTTCCTTATTTCTTGGGAAAACAGGCCGAACATAATGACAAATGAAAAATGGGCGTTTTACATGTCTTGATGTCCAGAAGATGTCAGTCTCATGCCCCATTTGTTATAGTAGTAACATTAATGTTACTACTATAACATTAATGGTAAATTTAAAACATAGGCCACTACAGTCAAAGTTAAAGCAACAAAGAAAAAAGTTGTATTATCAGGAAACATTAAGCACATTGTATAGAGAGAGGTTATTAAGTGACCCGTGTCCAGCTGTTTAGGGGAAGCAACAAGACCATCACAACATGTTTTGAAATGTATATAGCAGGAACATGTTTGCTGTGGCTCCAGGAACTGTCCTATTCAACTGCATTTACCTTTACCCTGCAGACTGACTGTGATGTGCTTTACCCACATTAAACAGAACCCAAGACAGGTTATGGTAAGGGAACAACAGAGACCCGAGGATCTCAAATACAAAACGATATTTAAGAGGTACTCTGGCTGCAGTCAGGTGGTCAGTCAGCAGGTCAATGCCCAATTTGTTGCTTTATAGAGCATTTTTTTTCCTTAGACCTTTGAAGACTATGTTGAGCCTAAGATCTGAATCCCTTCATAGAAACATTGGTAGTGTTCCTCACTGTCCATATGACCCCCTGTAAGAAAGAAAAAGGCTGCTGAGGATGTGTGTGTTGCACAGCAGGATCTCACCTTCCATTCCTCCTCAACCAGAATTTTAGTTCTTCAGCAGTGAGCAGAGGAGAGAGCCCGTTCTGCACAAATCCTGTGTTGCAGCACTCCTGCTCAGCCCACATCACTAACACCTTCTTGAATGTTACTTCTTACCTGGAAGAGTCAGCAAGTTTAGGTCTGAGAGGATCTGGCCACTAGCAGGAATGTTCAGCAACACTGTGGAAAGGACATGAAACACCTGGCATGGTCCCAGATACACACAGCCTGGAACATTAAATGGCACTCAAGGGATAAAACAACCAAACCGTAAACCTCTCTTCCCCCACCCTCCTTCCTTTTTTATTTTTCATAAATGCACTTTTGAACATGCAGTGCATACATGCTTTCTTTCTACCTTCCTTTGTCTCTCTGTTTCTTACTTGTGGCTCCTTAGGGGCCAATTGAAAGAAAAAAGTGTTCTGCACCATTTAGCGAGGTTTTTGGCAGGATTTTTCTAGGAAAGAGTGAGAAATGTTCTGTTTCTACATCAACTCACCCACAGGTCACTCCTTGTGCACTGCACACACTTCAGGGATTAGAAATGCTAGGATTCCCAGTTTGTTTGCTCTGAGAAGACTGCACACACATTTTCTGTCTCTTTGTCACTTATTTATACACACACATGACCATGCACACATGTACAAACTCCTTAGTGAGAATGTATGGTGTCATGCTTGTAATGACAATGCACTATCAATGACATCATGCAAAGTTTAGATTGGTTGTAAACAAGTTCCTGATGTCAAAGGCAAACAGGGATTTTGCTATTTCCCTAAGAACAAGGGAGAAGCCAAGCTGGTAAAACAACCTGAAGAAACTACAGAGTACAAATGTTACCATCTGAATGACAGTTTGCATATTTTATATATATATATAACCAGTTTCTTGTCTCCATGCCTGTCTGGGCCTGGTTAACATTATAAAATATGTAAGTTGTTAGCAAGGTGGTGAAGAAGAATAGCAAAACATAAAGGCTGTTGGTGCTTATTATAAATATGTCAGGACTCAGCTGTATTTCTGTCTGATGGTGCTAAGAAATTAGCACCATCAGACAGAAACTGTTTCTGATGGAGCAGAATGTATGGAATTAATGTGATTTAGTTAATCTAACAATTTATGTGCTTGCCATTTTTTGGGTTAACTTGAAAATCTGCCATAAAATGAATACTTTACAGTGGTAGCCCCAGTAACACTTCTGTATATTGTCCTTTGCATTTTTGTTGGCTTGCTGACATCAGTGCTTTAATACTTAATATCCTGTGAACATTTCTGTGTTTTATAGTTCTGTATGTACTGGAATAAAGAGGGAGGAGAGGACAGAGGCTCTCTAATAAGGAGGCAAGCCTTATTCTTTTCTGATATGTTTTTGTTCCCTGCTAATCATTTTTTTTCCCTTTTCACATAACCATGAGGAAGAACTGCTGTCAGAGAGGGGCAGATGGTAATGTGTATATGAAGTGTGGTTGTAATTATGTTATTACCTAGGCTGCATAAGGCTTGTTTATGTGAAAGAAGGAGATGAATTCTTTTGGGTTAGTAGTGAATAGTCCCAGGCCTGTAACTGATTTCTTGGGAGGGCTACTGAATTCTTCAGCTCTATCCCTTTGTTGGGCTGTGCCTTCTATATGCCACCTCTAAATAAAATAAAATGAAAAATTCCTGTAAAGAAGTTCTATGTCAAAGATGAGGACTCATCTCCCTGTTAAATTGTGGCAAGGGTAAAGGGGACATTCGAGTGGGAGGTCTAAAACCCAGGAACCCAGGAGGTCTAGAATCCAGGCTGCTTGGAGGCAGCCTGGCAGAGATGAATTGCTCTCCAGCAGACACCACAGTGGCTGAGCAACTCCTTCCTGCAGCTCATGCTCTTTGTGTGAAATTACTCACTCTGGGGATGTGGTTTAATCTGTTTTGGAGGTGGTGGAGGCAGTAAGAAAAGGATGAGTGTATCTTCCTCTAAGAACTCTGGTTACCATCAGCCCACCTTAAAAAGCAACAAAGAAAACCTGAAAAACAAGGAATAGTTGTAATTTATTTGTAACACGGTATGAAACGTTGTCTTTGAAACATTCAAAGCTGAAAGCCTAGAATTATATGGGTGAGGTGGGAAGCAAACTTCTTGAAAGATTCAGTGAGTTTTGAAAGACGGAAGTCCTCGTGTTTTAATTTCAGCTGTAACAGAGTAGGTTATAAAGGTGTGACCTTTCAAACTTAAAGATTCAGAACAATATTCTCCATGCATTTCTTCAGGTTGAGATGGTTCAGGGAAGATGATGGTGAAGGGAAGTTCTTCAGAAACAACTGACAGACACATTTTAAACCTTACCTGTGCTCAGGATGGCCATCAAATCTGATACTGCAAAAACAGGATCACAGTCAGTCCCAAGGGACAGACCCAATTTCTCCAAAGTCACTGCCTTCTGGAGCATCTTCCCTGACTATATGTTTATTCAGATGGCTTGATCAGAGCTTACTGCCCTTGCTGGAAAAGCTACTGAAAGGCTTCAGTGGGCTCTGGATCACTTGCATGGGAGGCAGTCATAAAAACGGAGGTATGTCCACCCACGTGGTCCTCTGTGCCAGAGTCCTCCCAGCCCACATGAAGCTGAAGCAGTGCTGAGCCTTCACCCTGACACTTGCATAGGAAATTCAGGAAAGAAATCCTCTTTAAGAGCAAAACCAAACACAGCCCTTGCTAGGCACTGTTTATAATGTGAACAATTTGGAAAGAGCTTGTTCCATATTTACAACATTTTTAAAAATAGATCATATGGCTTAAATATGATACTGTTCCCCACTTCAGGGAAAGCAAAACCTTTCCTCTGGGGTATAAAATATTTCCAAAATGGAGGACTGTTAAAATTCAGAACCCCCCCCCCCCCAAAAAAAAAACAACAACCCAAACAGTTTATAAAAAGCATGCTGACATTGTAAAAAATTAATAGTATGCTTGGAACCCTTTGAGTTTCCAAAATGGTCAGTTCAATAGAAAAAAAGAGCACTTTCTTATTATAAATTTGAGTTGCCTGTCTTGGGTTTTCCTAATGAAAGAATTTTTGGAGTAAATAAAGCTCACATTGACTGTTCACAGCCCATCTCCCCCTCAGTGTGTAATTTAACCACCCAACCCTGTGGCCTGGAACACTTTCGATTACAGCTTTAATAGTTATTTTGGAAAAAGTTGGTAGCCAAATATTCAACCTTTAGAATATTATGTATGAGAGTTTTCTTCTCTTACATGTCATAGGAAATTATGATGACCATGTGTGTGTGAGTGTGTGTGTGTGTCTAAGCAAAATAAATGTAGTATTTCATGCTACTGGATTCCATTACTTGAAACTTTAACAGCTGTAGTCTTGGGAGGGGCGAGGAAGTTGAGCCAAATTCTCAGTCATTCTAAAATGGGTCATATTAATGCTGCTTCAAAGACCATCTCTATGAATAGCCCAGAAAACCAGGTGTTGGGTAGCACTGGGCTTACTGTGGCCTGGGTTCCATTACTCTGAGTAAAGGAGACATATTTATGTACTGGGGTTGCCTTTAAGTATCTGTTAAAAACCCCCAAAAAACCAGCTAGTGGTATTATACAGAAGTCATTTAATTCTGTTCTGCTCACCCCTATGTTGAGCAGAAATCACTGGTAAAATAAGAGCTGTGTATTATTAGCTTCCGAGGGCTGAGCTTGCTTACCACTCTTTGGCATTCCATTATTTTCTTGAATCGGGAACAAATATTTCAGCTGTAGAACACATGACATTCCTGAATAATTGGGTCCTCAAATGGAGTGAGCTGGAGTTCACCATCAGATAAAAAGGCAATGGGTTTGAAAAAAAAGTTTGATTCATATTTCCTCTTTCTTTTAAGAAAAAGTTGGGACCTTTAAGTGGTGGCTTTTTATTTCCGCAGCTTGTATATCTATCCTTGCAGAACTTAAATGGCTTATGTGCCTATCTTACCTCAAATTCTAGGTAAAATGAAATTTCCATTTTAATGTTTTAAGTGCATTTTGATGATTGTAAAAGGAATCAGATGCTAATCATTAGAGACCCGAATGTCTTCTGTAAACAATTGATATGGACTTGGGTAAGCATCTTCCTGGGTTTAACTGCTGATAAATGGAAAAGAAAAGAATGTTTTGTGATAATGTAGGCATTTTATGTTGCTGTCTCTTAGGCTGGATTATGTTTCACAGATCTTGTCATTTAGAGTACTGTAGGAGAACTAAAACATTAATTAATGACAGCTGTACTAGGCTGTAAAATGTCATAGCTCAGGAATAAAATCCCTGAAGAATAGAGGTAAAAAATATATTTGTTGAAATATGGAAAGAGGAAATGCCTTGAGAACACTTCCTAATTTTTCAGGTTTGAGTCTGAACTGCCAAAAAGGAAAAAAAAATCCTATAAAATCTTCTATCTCCTTTCTTTCTTTTAGTTACCTATGCAGTTCAGTGAAATGGGAATATCCAAGCTCTACGGAGAAGTCTATTTTGATGAATACTGTATAAATGGTGGAAAAATAAAGGCAAGCAATCAAAGTTGTTCAATTATCTTTGTTTGGAAGTTCTTCAGCTTCTCCTGCTCCCATTTCCCTTTGTAATGTGAAGCTCCTGGGTGTCCCCACTGCAAAGAACACTTTGCTGTGTAGATGAACTGCAGAATGTAACTACTGGGTGTAGCTACTATTGGTGTAGTACTATTGTAACTACAGTACTATTGGTAACTACTGGGTGTAGTTACTATTGAACATTCATGTTTTGGCCAATGCAGTAGATGGTCAGCAAAGATCAGTGTTTATAATTATGGGTTACAATGTTATAGACAAATGTTTGCAGCTATAAATTGTCCTTGAAAGGTCCAGCTAGAATAAGCAAGTTAACCAGTTTGTCTCCTCCTCATTTCTGAAGAGAAAGCCTCAGTGTGTTGGAGGATAATAAATTACACTAGGTCCCTGCAGAAGGAATAGCCCGCATTAAAGAATAAGTTTTTTTAAAGCAATTCATGTTCATTTTCTGAAGTAGCCAGTACACTATCATTCCTATAAGACCATGGGCCATACTGCTTCTTGCTGCTAACAAATCCATCTTTCCTTGTAACTTTTATAAAGCACTGAAAAAGAAAGAAAGAAAGAAAGAAAGAAAGAAAGAAAGAAAGAAAGAAAGAAAGAAAGAAAGAAAGAAAGAAAGAA
>JAYDZK010000169.1:18741560-18796983 GCA_034509185.1 Euphonia xanthogaster
AAAGAAAGAAAGAAAGAAAGAAAGAAAGAAAGAAAGAAAGAAAGAAAGAAAGAAAGAAAAAAAGAAAGAAAGAAAGAAAGAAAGAAAGAAAGAAAGAAAGAAAGAAAGAAAAGTTCTATCTGGCGCTAGCAACCTTTTTCCCAATGCCTAATTATTTTAGCCTATCCTTTATTTGTGAGGAAAACTAGCTGGTGTTTGCCTGACACTGTGTTATGGATGTATTTATATTAAATAGAAGGAAGACAAGTAATGTATCGCTGTATGCATATACAGAGACTACTGTCCCAAATATCACTCTCATACTCCACTCATTTCCTGTTTTCATTTCTGAAACTGATCTTCGATAGTGCTTTAAGTGAAAATTTTTTACAAGGTAGTAAGTGGCCTCCTGTACTCAGTAGGCTTCTCAAATAGTTTGTCAAGTCTTGTTCATTTTGTGTGTCAATCTGACTTTCGAAAAGAGTGTGTTAAAACCATCTCTAGGCAGAATGGCAACTTGCATAACCTCTTCCAGGTGATCCTAAAGAACTTCTTTTTCTAGCTGGGCAGACCTTATAATACCAAAATACTAGTAGAATATTACATTTCTTCATTTTTATCATAATTACTACCAGAGTCTGCTTCCGAGATTTTAATAGAATTTCAGGTTATTTGCTATGATTAGTAAGGTGCTGCCTATAAGCTTTAAATTTTTGTCATTCTTTTTAATTGCCTCTGATGTTGCCCCTATAAAGAGGTTATATTATATTGTTTTGTCCCAGGGTCACTGTTCAGCAAATGACTGATGTGGTTATAGAGAGGAATGGACATGTAACTTCTACTTCCACCTTTTCCAGGCTCTTTGTGAAACAATGTTTGCAGCACATGAGTCTCATTTCATGGAAAAATAATCTTTGATATTTAGAAGCAGAGATTTATTTTAAGAAGAGATATTAAATCTTGGAAATTTTCTTTTTTTCAGTCTTTGTAGAATCAGATCATATCAGGAAACCAATGTTAGAGCAAGCTCAATTGGGATGAAGACACCCCTTTTACAAACCTCTGAAGTTGTTTTAGGTTTTACTGATCATTACAATTTATATACCCATATTATCATTAAGTCCAAATAGTAAGATTTTAGCTCACTTATCATGAGAGAATATATAGATAATATAATTTTATATGAGTGAATATTATTACTCAAGCAAAATAAGTTTTCCACAGTATTTATGAACACTTTTGTACTCCACCAGATCTGAAAGCTGATATTAAATAACTTTCTGCTGAAGAATATGATTATCACTATTTAGAGTCTAAGTGAGAAAATAAAAAAGAATTGTAAACGTAATACAGGCCTACATGAAAAAGAGATTCCTAACAGACCTAGTAATTCTTAACAGTTAGCATTGATTGTAGAGAATTCAAAAGAGATACTATGAGAGATTTATTATATTTATAACAACGTTCAGTAATTCTTGAAACACATTATATCTTCCTCTACTTTTTGAGAGAAAAAGTTTAAAACTTCTATTGTTAATATCTCTGACCCTGAAAAATAAATAGTAAAAGAACTGGTGTGAGCTGCTTACTCGGGAATGTATAGGGCTCTTTCAGGGAAGGAGGAGACTTGAAAATACAAGTTATGACCAACATTTCTGGACTTTCACCAGACCCCTAAAGGAAAATGACCTTTGTGTATCAATAACAGAGGCCCTGGGCCAATGGGACCCACAGGAAGTAAAAGAAACTCCCTCAGGAGCCTGTCAGGTTGCAGAACTGGAGAGGGTTAGCAAATGGCAGAAACATTTTTTTGGAGGTCTAATTTGGTGGCAAACATACAGATTCTTCTTCTGGTTGTCTTGCCTAAGTCAGATCAGGTCTGCTCAGAAATAAAAGTAGCAACTATCAGCCCTCAAAGCCAATGTGGTCTCATCATACATTTTATGGACATGACTAACAGAAGAATTAAATGTGCAGACTCATATATAGAAAAGGCTAAAACCCAAACCTGTAATCTAACTTATTTTACAATGAGAGATAAGAAAATGAAGGATATAATGAGTCCATTACTTATTTTCTTAGCTAAGCTTTCCCTAGCTTTATTCCCATTTAAAAAGTGCATTCAACTTGACACAAATGTTTTTGACTTCTCTTTTTGAAAGTTTAATGCCACGATGTCCAAGTTTAGTGACTTTCAGAGAAGAACACAAATATTGCTGAGACAAAAATGCTGACAGCTAGACTTCAAAAATAGTTTTGGATGAACTCAGATTAGGAGTAGCTCATACGCACTTTCCAAAAATGGACATAACAGCTGGAGAATTTTTTCCCCCCATCCAAGAGGTTACTGTGGTATGTGGGTTTCTTTGTGTGGGAGCTTGCATCTTCATACAGAGAAATATAAGAAAACAGCCTGCAATAAGACACAAAAATAAACCAATATGTAATATAAAAATCTCTGAGGTCTTGGGAATTCTGGGTAAAGTTAGTCAATAAGATTATGGAAAATGAAGCTATGAAATGTTCCTGAGGAGATTTTAGGCTCCAGAGAAGCAATCAATTTGAAGATGAGATATGCCAAACATACCAGAAACAGACCTTTACAGTGAGCTTAGCTAAAGTGAACTGTTCTTTTAGGAGTGAGGTTGAAATGCAAACCAGAGATTTTAAAGAAATCCTGCAGTTTACATCGTACAGGGTGGCAGATTAAATGAGCACAAATATCAGTTTTTTGTTGTAAATTATGAAGCAATGAACCTTTATTTCTTTTCTGTCATCTCTTCTGCAATCACAGGAGATGCATCTTTGTTTATTTGATGTAAACTCCCAGGAGATGCTCCAGCAGTGTTGGCATCAACAGGAGGATTTCTATTGCCTTTGGTGCACATGAGCTCAGGTGCTGACTCTTAGCAAAAGCCATCAGCACAGGTACATGCAGCTTCCATGGAAAATACTGCTTCTAGAGACACAATGTATGTACCAGCTGGGTCTGATACAACACAAGCTCACCTTTCCCACTTTCACCTCCCACTCCACCCAAAGGCAGGTGCTGCATCCTAAAAAGCTGCAGCAGTTCTAGCTGTCACTAATTCTACTCCTCTGCCACTCCAGGGGTTCATTTTCTTCCAGTTTTGCTTCTGGTGTAACAGACCTGAACCCCAGCTCTCACTTCATTTTTAGCAATGTGCAAAATCATCCTATCAGCATATAGATTGCATTTCAAATGGCCGAACATGCCAGCGCTGTAGTCACTTTTTCAGTGGTGCAGTCACCTGAGAACACCAGAGGTGAAATTTAAGCTTGGTTCTACACATTCTCTCTGTGCAAGACATGGAAGACCAAGATGAGCTCCTTCCAAGTCCATCTTGAACTGATTAAGAATGGAGATCACTGTGTGCCAACTTGCACTTTTAGTCTCAAAACCGCAGTAGAAATTTATCATCCTGTCAACTCTGGTTCCCTGAAGTACTTTTCAGAAATTCAAAGGGGGACAAAATATCTTTTCCATTGGCAACTACTCTTCAGCATATTAACATTTTCCTGTAGGTAGCATTTTCATCCAGTGCAATGCACTACCTCCCTGAAAATCATGGGAAATTATGTAACAGCAGGAATCTTCCCTCTGCAGATATCAAAGCACAGGCATGACTTTCCCAATTATTCCCCCCCCGCCCCCCCCCGCGCCAGTATTTTCTGCTATAAGGATTTTCTTAAAAAAAGAAAACCAAAAGCCATGGTGATATTGACCATTCATTCTACAGGTAGCAAGACAAATGAGGGACACACATTGTCTGCTTTAGCACTTGACCTTTTATTCTTGCCCACTCTGAGAAGAGAGGAAGCATATGGAGCTGCTGCTATTGGATTTTGGCTAGGAGCAGGGGATCCGGTAGAAATCGCAGAGCTGACCCAGAGCTTCAGGATGCTGCTCTGGGCTGAAAACCTCTCTGATCGGTGAGAGCTGTTTGGCCCCAGCACTTTGCCTCTGGTTGTTCAGTCCTTTGTCCAGAGTGCTCCGTATCATCTTTCCCCACAATTACTTTGGAAAGTTTCTTTGAGAGAGCTCGTGTGCTGAAAGACAACCAAGGGCTCTGCAATTTCAGCACATAAATCCAAAAATAGGAAGTGCAGGCAGAATCTCTGTGTTGTGGAGAGAAGCAGTGTGCAGGCTTGTGGAACACATAGCTCTGCCAGCACGAGCTAACAGGAGATGATGTTTCCTCTTTATAAAGCACATCTATGGGATGCTTGCTCAAATGACTGTAGAGAGGCCTATGGAAAAATATAGCAGATTCTTTAGTTATCTTCACCAAAGTGACTGATAAAAGTATGCAAATATTAAAAATAAGATACTATTCAGCTCTTCCTTAACAAATAGAATAAGTATATTGTTTTATACGTACATATTGTATCCACACACTCTTGTGACTGATCTGATGAAGCAGATTATTTTTTAACTCATCTCGATTTAATGAGATCTTCCTTTTCCAGACATCTAAAAAAACCTAACTGGTGTTTACATAGAGATAGACATTAACGGAGTAGGCTGCTTTTGAAAATATGTTTTCTAGAGAATCCTTCTGTATCTCCAGCTTTCATCTTTCACTGAATTACGTGACCTGATGACCACCAGCAGGCAGGATGTACCAGACACATAGGAAGAACATAATCTGTTGTTTTCCCATTTTCAGCACTACCATCTTCCCTGACTTTTATTTTTTATTCTTCCTTTATACTGGAAGAGCAGAAACCCTCCCCTTCTTTGAGTTTCCCTGTTTTTTTGCCACCAAGAAACATACCAGAAAAATTTGATCTGTGTTTTTAAACTTGACTGTTACACATGTCAACTCTCATGTGCTTCTCACATGTTGTCAAAATTAATGCTATTGTGGTCAGTAGTGAGAGGAAGTCAAATGGGAGCACGGTCAACTACTTGAGCTGGCCCAGGAATCCCAGGAATCTGGCCATATAGCAGGGCTCACAATGACAAACAAACTGAGTTGCAAGTTCTCTAAAACAATTCCCAACAAGGCAGGATGCAAAGGGATGGTGCTTGCACCCTAATCAGCCTCTGACCTATTCTCCTACCTCTGGATGCAGGTAGTCACTTAGTATTTACACTCAGTCACTTAGTATTTACACATCACTTAGTATTTACACTCTTGATTCTTTGGAATCAGTAACAAAGTAATTTGAATTCGCTAAATTGAATGTGATTTCAGCAGGTTGTTTTCTTCTTTTTTTTCCAAAAAAGCATCCAACGGGAGTTGACAGAAATGGGCTCATCCCTTCAGCCTGATGTTCATCAGTACTCTCAAGATAGATAAAACAAATGTCAGGGAGCCACTTCATTTTCTGGAGCAACAGGAACACAGATGACAGCTCTCAGTAGCTTTTGCAGAGTTTGCATCTTCTTGTTCAGGCCATGCAATCACAGCAGGTTTCAGAACAATCCTCAGGGACTTTCCTCAAAAGCAAATATCCTTCTAATGACTCCAGAAGGGATGCCCAAAATGAAGGGATGATTTTCTGGCTTCTCTTTAAAAGTAGGGAATAAAATTTGCTCCAGGAAAAATCTGATTGCTCTTCATCCGGTGCAAGGGTAGGACAAGGGGAAACAAGGGTAGAGGGGAAAGAAAGAACATAATTTTTCTCTGCTACCTTCTTTTCATCAGAACAATGTAAAGAGAATATTCAAAACCTCAGACCTTTCTCTGCCAGTTTCTCTCCTCCTTGCTGACAGTGATTATTTCAGAGGAACAAAGGTATTTCTTATTCTGTTGGGTGTGTATCAGGGCATGGTGCTGCTCAGTCTAACACTATGAGGAAACTGCAGATGCATGCCTGAGCTGCACATATGTCATGAGCACTGAAAAAGCATTACAGCATTAGGAAGAGAGAAAAATCTGGTTTTGATTACTGATAATTATAGATAAGCTGTAGCTGACAGTCATTTTCTGACCGCAAACTCAAATCAATCAATTAAAGACTGCATGCAGTAGCACCCCTGTTTAATCATTTCCAGGCTCTTTAAAATGATCCATTACTCTGATAGCACATCAGGGCTGCTGTGTACTGTTTGTTGTTGCTGCTGTGGGTCAAATACACAGCTGCTTTCAGGCTAATTTAAAGAACAAAATTCACTACAAAAAAAGAAGAAAAAGAAGAAGAAATATATCTATTTATAGATTAGCCATTACTATTAAATCACCCTCTTGGTTTAATTAAATAAATATTGCAGCTGATGATGTAAATATCTTTTTGATACCTGGACACGTGGATAAGTGCATTTTTTAATATAGTGTATCAGCGTTTCATCATGGCGGAAAAGATGACAAAATAATGCAAGTTCAACTATTCCTCCCTAGTCCCTATTCTTAAGGGTTTTTCACATGGAATTTCAAACACAGGAGAGAAGTTTGCAATGGCACCTGGACAAAGAGTTGCTGGCAGACTGTAAGACTCTTCACTGGAACCACTATGAACAACTGAGTTGTCTTTCGCTGAAATATGTTTTGTTCCCAAGCTTTGAAAAGAGAAGAAATGTTCTGATGGTTTAGTATTTAACAGCTAACATTTTCAGAATGTTATATTTCCTTAATTTGCTTTGGGATAGTCTTAAAATCAAATGTTTTAAAATATTGAGATATTTCATGTCACATACACAAAAAAAAGCTAAGTCAACCAAGTTATTATGATTTTATCAGAATGAAATATTGTGAATGACATAAGATTCTTTTTCATAGGATTTTCCTTCAGGGAGAAATTTTCCAGTTTTTTAATACGTAATTTTTTTTCTGTAAGAAAGCTGGTTTAAATAAATTAATACTTGTAGTGGAAATAATTCCATCAGTAATTTTTCAGTCAAATTCCAAATAAAGGTGGATAATAGCTTATACGTTCCAGGTGATATCAGCCAGCATGGCACCAATTAGTGACTTGACTAGATTTATCAGAAATGTTCAGACTCATCCATGGAGCAGTAATGGTGATTGATGCTCCGGTTACACATAGAAATTAAAATAAATTATATCTCTGAGAAAATAGCTCAGCATAATGCTGAGATGCAGGACTTTGGGTTTCTATCATCAGCTTTGTCATTCTGTGTTTCCTAAACCATATTCTGTTCACATATTTTTAGTGTTTGTAGAACCTGAGCTGCTTCATTTAAGTTTAAAAATTTAATTTCTAAGATAAATTGACTGAAACCAGATAAACCTACTTTGTAAGAAAGGGTAATTTTACCAAGCAAGGATATCTGTACCAGGTTTCAACACATTTTAATAAATACATTTTAAAATAAGTATGGATTGTTGTTCCTGATTTTCTTTGTATTCCAGTATTTCCAGACTAAAATGGATCTCCATGGCACTGTCTACATTACTCAAAAAAAATTACATGAGTAGGAAACATTGAACATCTCCAGCATTATAAAGTCAAAGCTGGTTTCTGTCAAGCATTGCAAGTGAGTCTCAGCTTGGTTACCTTTTGACATTTCCAGCACAGTCCCCTTATACAAATCCCATAGGCCCTGGAGATAAGTAGGGCTTCCAGGACACAGCTCATCTCATCCCCAAGCACGAGGCCCTCAAAGTGGCAACATGTCACCACAGTCACCAAGAGGAGCTGAAGGTGACCAGCTTGGCTGTAGACATGTGCATGTGGCCACGTAAAGCTCCTGCACAGAATCACAGCTCCCCAAAGAACTAGGATATCTGACTTGTTTTCTTCCTTCTCCAGAGGGCTCTAAGTAGGCTGGTATTAGGAATTCACTGCCATCATGACAAGTAAATCCCACCCATGGTAGTTTGGAATGATTTTGGGCAGGGGTTGATGCGGGTGACTCTCCCCCTATCTCAGGAGCAGAAAATGTCTCCTGTTCCATCACTGAAGCAGCTCATCCTGCTGGCATGTACAAGAATCTGGGTAGGCACACTTACCAGAGTCCCCCTTCCACCCCACAAAGAAAAAAAAGATCTTTTAATTCAGTAGAGATGCTTTTAAAGAGTCTTTCATTTTGTTTGTTTATGTGAACTTCCTGTTGATCTCCTTGAGTATTTTGCCTAAGGAGTTTCAGCAGGACCCAATGCCAGGGTGCACAGCAGAAACTTTTTGTTCCTTCACTGGAATATTATCAGCTGATCTGAATGCACTCTTTTGAGATTGTTTATTTACAATATTCCTCTTGGAGGATTTACACTTCACTGATGACTTGAAATTTAGGCAGTTACAATCATATAATATAATATAAGCAGTTATAATCATATGATATAATCATGTTAAATAAGACCACATTTTTATTCCACTCACAAGTGAAGTTAGTTGTCAGATTACATGTCTGTTTCATTCCTTTTATCTCTGATACAATGCCCTGCTCTCAACAATGGCATCAAATGAACTTACATGTCCGACTATAAATCATGCACATGTCGAAACAATAATTCTGAAAGGATTATGATCACCCTCTGTAACTACAATAATGGAAAACAGATACTGAAAGGAAATTTTTTCTAATCCTTGAAAAATCCCTGAGGAGGTCAATTTACTTTTCTTTGGGGAATATTTAACACAATAAAATTATTGGTTTATACATCTGTTGAAAGAACTGAGCTTTAATAAGCACAATGTCACAATATAAATTTAAAGTATATTTTATTGTACCATAATGGTAGGGGTCTCCAGATGGTCCTGATATTCATAGTTTTCTAGGGAAATGCTTTTTTGACTGAAAACACTGATCACTGTCTGATGAAATCATGTGTCATAGCTGAGGTACACTACTGTTTGTGGGAACCTGTTGCAAGTAGCAGGAGAAAATATCATCCCCCAAGATATAACAGGCATTTTGTCTGGAATCTGGGTTGTAATGGAGCTGGGTGTGGTGCTTTGCTAGAGATTTTGGAAGAGAAGAATTTCTTGCATCTCTTTGACCAACTCCATTTAAGAATGGATCTATGTGGTATTATAAAAGAAAATAAACAGTAAGAAAAAGAAACCACTACATACCATCCTTTTTTATTTTACTGTAAGAAGAGTGCATCTACCTTTTAAGTCCTAAATTTTAAGCTCTAAAGTCTAAATTGAGTCATATATTTTAGGACTTGAGTAAGTCTTGGTGGATACGTAGGCTTTTCTTGTCTTCATGGTAGCTAATTCAATACCACAGAATCAGATTTCTTAATGCAATATTTGAAGGTAAAAATTGACTACTGTAGCAGATAATCACCACATCTCTTGGTGCTTGCCTCTACTGTTCTTTCTTTGCCATCCAGCAAACCATTTTAAAGTTAATGTTATTCTGACTATGGAGCAATACCATTCAACTTGGATTCTGTAGTGATGGGACAGGAGCTCAGATTTAAATGATCAATCTTTGCTCATCCAGCACATTTTGACTTTTACAGGGTAAGATGCATTCATATGAGCAGTTTGTCAGCTGTGGGGGCAGCAATCTCTAGCAGGCAGAAGCAGCAACCTCTTCCACTGACATGGTAAAAGCTAGAAGTCCACAGCCGAAACCACAAGGTTTTGGTTTCAGGAGTAGCCCGCCTGCTGCTTAAAGAAGGCAGCCCCAACAGAACCACACCAAAATGTTCAAATCAGATTTAATATCCACCTGCATGGCTGTTTGCCATTTAACCTTCTTCTCTGGTCACTCTTGCCACCAGGATTCTTTAACATATTCTGGCAGTTTTTTCCAGGTTCTGCAGTGGGGAAGGCACAGTTCTGGTCTCTGAATTTCCAGATGGACACTGAGAGGAAGCAGCAATTAAAAGGAGTACAGAGAAAAAAAGAATAGCTTATGAAGAAGCACTGTTAAAACACCTTACTGGACCACATTGGGTCTAATTTCATACATCATGGTTTGTGTTTATGCTCTTGGAATAACAGTTCACAGAGACAGTGAATATCCCCCCCAAAAATGCTTTATTGTAGAGTTGTTCAGCAGAGCTGCTTGTAAAAAATTACACCTGTATTTCTCCCTCAGCAAGCCCATCTCACCCTTCAGCATGTCCCTACCACATGCTTGGGGAAGAAGCACTCCCCCTGCTTGTGGTTAGGAAAGGGCTCTCTCCATTTGAAGAGGGCTTGCTTTCTCTCCTGCCTACTTGTTTGTCTCCTGGTAGAGCTGTGGAAGCTCTTGCGAAATGTGTGGGTTGCCTGAAGAAAACATTGCTCTGCCTTGTTTACAGAACGCAAGCTCCCTTAAAAAAACCCAAAAATGGTTAAAGTGAGTACCTTGTGTCCTTCAAAGGATGGCCAGCACACAGATGGCTGACCCAGGGCACAGGCTGAATGCAGCTTTTGAGAAACATAATTTGGTCTTTTCTTCTCATTTGGTGATGGGAAGAGTAAATTGCCTTTTTCCTGAATGGAATCACCCCTTTTCAGATGTCTTGGAGGAGTCAGTCCTGCAAAGCCAAAGCAGTGAACATGAATTGTCCATGCACAATTGTCAGTATGAAAAGGAAATATGGGCTTGGTGAAGCTACGTTTACAAACCTAGGCCAAATCTGTAGTAAATCTGCTAGTAAAGTGTCTTGAATATGATCTGGGAAGCTAACATTTGTAATCCATCCCTGAACACAGGTCTCGACTCCTTTCTCTTCTCTTCAGATGATCTGCTAGGTCTTCTGGAGCTATCCATTTTCAAAATTTGAATATATGGTCAGAGGCTGGGATTCGTCTTCTCTAGTGCTAGGCATATGCAAAATAAACATATAAATCTAAGCTTGTTACTGAGACTCTTTTCACAGTCAATAGAGGTCTCTTCAAAATAAACAATAGAGTCTGGGATCAGGTGGGCTCAGACTTCCACTGACAAACTAAGTGGGTCTCAGAGAACTCTAAGGTGTGATTACCTGACTAGATCTGGTTTAGACACCTACAACATAGCCCCCTAAAATTAGGAAAGATGGATCCCAGTGAACGAAATGAGCGTGAGCAGATCTCACTAAACTTTACTCACTCTATAGGTACAAAGCACCAGATTTTTTAGTTTTTCCTTTCTTTACTGGACTATTGCAAAGAATTTTACCCTAGATAAGAATTTCTCTCATGTAAGATTTTGCAGGGGTAACTCCCCCTTGTCAGTGGAGCCAAAGTTTCTGTTGGAGAGCCAGAGGCACTCTTCTGAGAGCTGACAAGTATGGACTGATGGAACAGTCCATCATGCCCTCACCACCAGGACAAAATCAGTACATAATCAGTCCTAGATCTAGGAGAATCACAAATTACCTAGGCAGCCTCTTCTCTGAGGGTGAATGTGGATCACCTGGGAATGGTTGTGCAGGAGACCTTCACAAGGACTGGAAACTCACCCTTCAAGTCAATAATATTTTGCTTAAATCCTGTGAAGGCCTCTATAGACACAGCCACCTTGGGCACTTACGCTGTACTTTCTCGTGCTCCCACAAATACAAACAGGGTCTTAGCAAAGAGCTTTTTGCCAGCTCTCAGACCTTCTAGTCACCTCCCAGACCTCCACCCACTCATTTCCTGAATGGCACCTTTCAGAGTTCTTACCACACCACCAAAGGAGCAGGTGCTAATCCTAACTCTAAATAAATATTTCCTGTGTCCTTTATGGTCAAATCTGAACCATAGTAGCCTTCTTCAAATTTCCTGGCAACTCATCACAGGGAAAGAGTGACAGTTCATGTTTTCTTTGTACATTGTCACCACTAGATAAGATCACTGTTACTACAAGGTGCACCTACAACCAAGAGCAGAGCTGGTATTTGTGTTCAGGGTGCAGTGTCATGGACTCAGACTGCAGTTCTACAAAAAAAAAGATAATAATAATACAATATATATAATCCCCATGAAACTTGCATTTGAAGAAGACTATAAATCTGCTGCTGAGACGAGATTGAATATTGGTTGCCCTTCATCTCAGAACATTATTACACTAGGTGCAGTAGTCAGTTTACAGCCATTCAAATGCTTGCAAATATATATAAACACAAATACCTCACATTTAACTTCTGCTGCATCAGACTTAACAGAGAAAGCCAATGTCCAGCATTTCTGATCCCTTCTCCTTTTCTCCAGTAATGCTCAGACGGGATACAGTGAGAGGAACATCCCGCAAAGCACACTGATTTATCACCCTGACCCTAAGGCCTAAACCATCAGACAATATGACTCAGTCAAATTATATTCAGCTCTGTACAAACATCTAAAATAGATGAGCCTGAAAGAAGAAATGCTGCCCCCAGACATTTCAAAGGCATTTGCAAAAAGATACGACTCAGAATTTTAGAGTTCTTGTTTTCATTACTCGGCGCTCAAGTATTGGCCAAGTATCAAAGATCCTGAAAGCAACAAGACAATTGGGATATGCAAAAAAAGGGAAAAGAGCCCTCAAACTGTCCCTTGAAAGTAAGACTTCTTTTCTCTGAAGTTTTAGTCTCTCCTGCAAGGTTTCATTTTTACTATATTTTTAAATCAATCTACAGTGATTCTTTAATTACACTGCTATCAATACAGCAGCAGTATATCCTAAAAGCATTATAAATTCATACTGAAATTAATCTGCCTAGACCCCAGGGTTCAGACTTCCATGTGCAGCCTCAATGTACAATGCTCTTTTGTTTCACCCTTCTAATTTAGCCTTTGGAAAGTTCTCTGTGACAGCCATATCAAGTGGTTTCAGTGCGTGGCAATTCTTGCAGCAACTTTTCATCAATCATTTCCACTTTCTTCTCTTTTAAAAAAAGTGTGTTCAATTTCCACTTTAATTAAGAAGCTGAAAACACAAAGCAAGGCATAAATAACAGAAAGACTGTAGAAAATACATGTCACCAGCAGAGCTGACTATCTCCAGAAATGAAATGGCCTTTTCCAGGTGATTGAAACACTGCTTTTAATAGCATCAAATGTTAACTACTGCATATCTCAGTGATCTAAATTGAGTCATATAAAACTTTGTCCTTATCATTAGGAAAATAAATAAACACAATAGAAATGTGACACCTTCCTGTGAAGCTGTAGCAGTCTGATACTTTCAGCTGTAGGACGCTGTAATTCTTTTCTGCTCTCATATGAACCTTTCATAAAAAAGAAAAGAAGGATTTTACCAGAAGAGAAATTCTGTGAGATGCCATAACTTCCATTTTGCAGGACTTCACAATTTTGGTTATTTTTTCTCTAGAATTTTGGAAGACAAGAAACATCCGTACTGAAAAAAAAAAAAAAAAAGACATCAAAGGACCAGGAGTGGTGACAATGTCTCATTTTTTTTTTTTTTAATCAAAATGAAATGGTACCATTTTATTTCAGAAGCTATGGCCCACAGAATGTCTGAGGTCTAGTGTGTCAGAGCCAGAAGCTCTTTCTGAGCACTGCTTTCACCAGCTGCCTTATTTCTCTTTTGCTATATATGTGCCTTCTACAAAGAGATCTGCTGAACAACATCTTTCCAGTATTTTTATTTATAGGTTAATGTATGGTGTGGTTGCCTGTGTCAGCAAGGCACTGGAGCTGATGATTCAGGAGGTCCAGCCCTGTGTGTTTGGTTTCACAGATTTATGGCACTGGCCAAGAAGAGGAACTTACCCGAGTCTCAGGTATCCTTGCAACAGCTCAGGAAATGGTCAGATCAAGCCTAGCAGGAAGTTTCTTCTCCCCATAAGTGGATTACTAGTTACAGCAAAAGCGATATTGCTTCTCTATCCACTCTCAGCCCCCAATTTTTTTTTTTTGCAATCAACATTTTCCCACAAGACTTCATTGGCATTTATTATTTTAGTGTGATCTAAGCTTGGACAGTGTAACTTAGGACATGACGTACCTTTTTAGAACTCTGTGGAATAAGCTCTCTGCCTTCAGTGGTTTAGGGAAAAGTGCAGAGGAAGAGACTAAGTCGGTGGAGAAGAGGGGAAAATTTGGGTTGCTGCACTTAAAGGAGGGAGCAGAAGGTGCTGGCCAAGCTGCTGTGCCAGGGAAGCACCATCATGCCCTGATGGTGGGGTCAGAGGATGCAAATTATTTCACCAGGGAGTCTAGGAAGGCAATTACGTAAAGTCACTGGACAATGGAGAGTTAGAGATGGAGTAAAACAACAGATGACTTGGCTCTGAATGGCAGAGCCTCTATTAGCCTTGCTGTGCTAATTCCGTCACCTATACCTCAGAAGCAATAATAAGAATACTGATCTGCAGGGCTTTGTAGGCTTTTTACCGTGCAATTTATAAATGCTATTTGTACAGCACTGACTTCAACTGTGCTACTTAATGTGAATAGGCACTTAGGAAGAAGGCAGTGCAGTGCAGACAGCAACTCTGCAAAGAAAAATGCATTGACCTCTTCAGGGTATTTTTCTCCTTCTTTATGCACAGACTGCAGATTTTCAACCAGGGGTCCCAATGAGTGAGGAAGGTGCTGCTGTTAGATCCATGCACATCCTGCTCCATGCCAGGTTTTCTCCCTGGCAGAGCACCAGGGCCAGGTGGACTCCCTGGCCACAGAGACTCCTGACTATGGATTTGCTGCTCAGGCTCAGGGAGATGCAAAAGCCCAAAGTAGCAGAAAAACACACCTATAAATTAAAATTATTCTGGTTTTAGTAACTAGAGTCAGGCAGAGAGAGGAGTGTGTATGTAAGTATATTTGTAGAGTGGAACACCTTTGCCTAGTGAAAGAAGCAAAAGTTACTCAGGTGGTTAGGCTAAAGAATGACAGCATATACTGGCAGCTGTGAGTGAATATCTGCTTTAGAGGTGACCCCTCCATCAAGCAACTAAAAACTTTCAAAATGTTATGTTTGAGAGAATGAAGTTTTTCTTTTATCTAATACAGTATGCTATAGGAATGAAATGATCACAGAATCTTGCTGAAGTTGGTAGGTGAGGCCACCATGTTACTTTCATCACCCTGAGTACTGATGAAGCCTCAGTTATTGAAAAAAGTAACCATACATCTGAGCAGAAAAGACCAAAGTTCTCTTCACAGAACTGAAAGATAAAGTACGAGCACTGTAGTTTTTCAGAACTCTTTTCCCAGTTCTCTTGATATTTTCAAAGGAGAAGCAAAATAGGAGTCAGAATTAATCTGCCCTGAAACAAAATACACTTTATTTCAGAAAGATATGGTCAAATTTTGTCAATCACATCACCATCACATTTTACTGTGCCTGTTAAGAGCTCAATAAAACCTGAGAAAGCTTTACAAAGTGAATTTTTTTTATAGCTGCCTTGATTACACCCTGTTCCTAGTCTGAACTGTGTGCCCTCCCTCACTGCAGTACATGCTATAAACAGCTGCCCTGAGGGGGGAGAATAGGAAGTGGGAGAATATTTCATCAAGTAATTATTACTATTAAATATATATCTATATATCTCTATATAGGTATGTATATATATTTAAATGCTACAAAAGCTTGGTAGGATACAGCATGGATCTATGTCTGACACATAAACATAAAAGTTGGGCCTCATTCTTTATTGCAAAATATTTATATAGGGAAAATTGATTAAAATTGTTCTGCATCCATGCAGGCTGAGGATATTCCAAAGCACCATAAAGCCAAGTGTTTCTACAACATACAAGAACTGTTCTTGGAAAAATTTAGTTTTTAATGCTATAATTAATTATTCTGTAAGCTGGACTGGAATGTAGAAATATTTTGTAAAGTCAAATTTTTTTTATATGAACAGGCAAAAAAACTGGGAAATCTACTATTAGATTGTGCTACCATAAGATATTTCAGAATTAAGAAGGATGATTTCTGAGAAACAAGAGATTGCAAAGACTTTCCTACTTCATTATACAATGTAAAGCTGTGGACATTCAGCACTTTAATTTCCACTCTGGTAAGTACTTGTCATCTTGAAAAGTTTCATGTTAAGGGCGGTTTTGGAAGGCAAATGTATATGGGACTTCAGGATACGATTTGCTTGCTTTTTCTGACAAATTATTATTGCATTTCGCAACATACTCTTTTTTCCCCCCCTGTTTACAATCACAAGGATCGAGTTTTTGTAATATTGTTACCTAAAGGGAAGGAAAAAGCCAAGCAACTCTTGGAATCCTCCTGCAAAACCAAAACCCCTCCTGAAGGTTTTGCCAATGAACAGAAAAACTAAAGACAAAATTAAAAAAAGAAAGTGCTCAAACCTCTGCTCTATAGTATTTAGCTATAAATATAGATCCTCTTATTTATATATATAAAAAAGAAACAACTCAAATTCCATTTGTCAGCTCACTTCAAAATGGTGTTTTGAGTGACTGATAAACGTAGACCCTCTAGATTAAGTAATCAATTATGGTATTCTCCTGCCAGGCACCAAGCAAACAACAGATTTTAGGCAGAAGGACCTGGGCGTGTTGGGGACCCCAGGAATGGAGCTGCCTTGACATAGTGCCTCTTAGAAATTAACTACAACACTTTTGACTGTACATCTTAAGGATCTTTAGGGAGGCAGCCAGATTTTCAGTACCAGAGGAGGCTGAAACATATGTGCAAAACCAGACACAAAGATGTTTTCTGAGTCGATGGCAAAAAAGGAATGAGCTCCTGTCACTGTGCTCTTGCCCTACTGTCTTCCCTGCACTTAGTGAAACCAATCAGGGCTGGACAGCAGATGGCTTGCAGAACAGCACAGAGCACTGTGGAGTTTCTCTTTTCCGTGAAAAAAGCTAAGAGCTCCTATGCCAGTGTCAGGAAACATCCCCTCTCAAAACTGTCTTAACTTCCAGAAGCAAAGAGAGAGCCCTCCCCATCTCCTGGACCACCACAGGTTAATTGGCACTCACACAAATGACCACAGCTGTTTGCAAGATGTTGTTGGGTCCCCTCTGAGACTATCATTACCTGCCTAGCATCAGTGCAACACTGATATGTAATTTATTCCTTTGGAAGAGCTCCATCATCATATAACAAAATACCATAAATCTCCCCACAAATGTCATTGCCTTGGGATAAGCCAGCACTGAAAGGCTGGAGGGATTGCTTTACATCAGCTGAGTTTGCTGTTGGTCTTGCTGTGAGATAATGATTCTATAAAGTGTTTTTCTGGCACCTTTGTTAGGACAGTGACTCAGACACAGTAGATGGGAAACCAAACCGATGAGCACTAATAAAAGTTCACATGTGTAAGTGCTATTTTGCTATGGAACAGAACAGACATTTTCGATTTTTTTTCCCCCTACTAGGTTAGGAGACAACACTAGGTGCTGCTTGTTGTCTGGATGACTGCACGGTCTTTTCCTGGACATGGACATTGTAGGATCAAGCCAAGAGGTGGCAGTACTTCTCCACCATTCCCAGCCCCGGAGGTGCCTCAGCTTGCGTCAAGGTTCATGTTAGCAGCATCAGTATCATCAGCTTGTTTTCTGATTTCTTTGTATTTACAGCAGAGGAGAAATAAATATTCCATATTTCTTCTGTGCTGGGAGGGCTTTCCTTCAGCAGGGGAGCTACTTTGGGTTTTGGCATCCTGCAGCAATGGGGGGCACCTCTGCCACCTCCACCATACAGGAGAGCCCATGGAGTTGCAACAGGTCCCCAGTGGTGGACAAGGCTTTAATTTTGCTGAGGAGCATGGTTCTTAAAATGCCATAAACTGTGAACACACAGCTGGAGCAGTTTATGGACTGCGAAGAAACTCTGAGTATTTTATCCTGAGTATTAATTCAAAGGGCATGCTTTGTTATTTCCTGTTTCATTGTTGTTTGTAAAATTGTTTAATGGGTAGTGAGCAGTAAATTGTTTAAAATCTGCTGTGCACATTGATGCGGTTTTATATTGCTAGAGAGGGAATCTTGCTCTCTCTCTCTCACTGTTTGGGTGTGAGAGAGAGAGCAAGATTATGCTGATAATGAAAACCACAACCAATGCATTTACTTTGGAACAATTGCTTCAGTGACATTACCGTGCAGATATTTTAATCAGAAATAAAAGTGCTAATCCCCAAATGCAGGCCTAACAACAATCGAAAGAGCTGCATACTTTCAAGGAAAAAAAAAAAAATAGAAAGCTTAGCTATTAGTAATGAGGTTTACATGCAGCCAAGGAGAGCTTTTTCTGTCAAACAAAAGTGACCCTATATAAAATATAGAAGGCAGTGTTTATGAAGAACTGGTAATGACCTAATAACAGAATTGGTATGGATCACTACCTCACATTATCTAGGGTGTTATACCTGTGAAATTTTCTCTTGGATAATAAAAAACATCCACCACATAGCAGAGGCAGTGAGAACGAGAGCAAAGGGACTGGCTTGCACCCATATGGCTAAACTCTCATTACCTCTCCTCAACATCGTGGACTCATCTATCCTGACTTCTGGGAATATTCCCTGCCTTATTCCTCTCCCTTGAACAGTGCCCAGGAATGCTAGCTAGCCCATGACACACTAACAATATAGATATAGAGGCGACTGTATTTACTATGTGGTTTCCTGAGCAGTGCAACATGCCAGCAGTGAATCAGTGGAGATGTCTGGGCAACAGTGCCTGTGTCTGTGTGCTGGCACTGCTTGGTTTGCTGGCATGGGTGTAGCCAAGGAGGTTATGTGTGAGCTGAAGTCCCTGCCTACTGACTAGACACCCCCAGGTCAGCAGTCCCTTTGTGCCTGGAAGAGCTGTTGTCCCAGGCCAGGCTATTGCTACATGCATGCATAGGTAGCTGGTTCTGTGTGCTCATCACTCAGCTTCCTCTGCAAAGCTAAAACTCTTAAAAAAAAAATAAAATCAATTTTCACTCTGGGTCTTTTTTTGGACTTTACAACACGATCCATGACTTCTCAATATATCATGACTGGAGTGAATCAAATTTTCAGCTCATTTCTGATCCTTCTCCATGAAAGTAGTGCCTTTTCCTTGTGGCTTTTCAGATTTGCCTCAGTGTCAAACCCATCAGAATCAGTCCCAAAGCCTGGTTTCAAAATAAACAAGAGGCAATAGGACTTTGAGTTCCTGCAGAAGGCCAAATACTGAAAGGGAAACTCATGAGAAGAGATCCTCATGCAGCCTGAAAATCCTCTGATCTCTATGGAGGCAACATAAACAGGTTGAACAAGAGTTACAGGGAGTCCTCAAAGTGGTTGTGTATCTGAGAAGAGAACCAGTTGTCTTGGCAAAAGGAACCCTTTGAGCTAAATAGAAAGTCCCTAAAACGGATGATTCTCGTCTTTTGGACAGATATGGCAAAATGTCTAAAAGTATTCAGCTTCTAAAGTATTCAGCCTTTAAGGGTAGTGACAAACCTTATTTTACTATCTTTTTGGAATAAAAATGAAGGAAAAGGCTTTTACAGCAAGGCTAACTTCCATTATAAATGGGGTCATCTAAGAACTATAGCAATCTTTGTTCAGTTTCTGTACATTTACTGAAACACCTGAGGCAAAAAGGAAAAGGTTTCTTCTCACAGAAGTTAGACGCAGTGAGGTACCTTCCTTGGGTTGGCCACTGATAAGTCTCTGGACTAGACGCATGAGGAGCTTTGGATTTTGATTCAGCATCAGCATTGGCCTGCCAAATGGCCGAGTGAACCATCTTCTTGCTAGTTGTTGGTCCTGACTGCTTAAAGGGGAAGCTCTCAGAGCAGGAAATATCATTTGTCCTTCCATCTCCTGCAGAGGCATCTTGGCTTCAGCTGAGGGGTGCAAATGCTAAGGTAAAAAGCCTCTTTTGTCCATCATTTTTTTCCAAAGTTTTTAATGTGGAGCTTATGAGTGTACAGCTGTTATCCAGGAGGAATATGTTTGGGGTAGGATTATCAAAGACATTAAGTGATATTCTAATTTTGCACACTTTGAAGGCATTAGCAATTTTATGTCAATCTTCACCAAGAACAGAACTAAGTCATTGTGGAAAAGTTTTTTTATAAATGCTACCTTACTTTTCCTTTTCGAGAGTGAACTCTCACCTTTTGCTAACAGGGTATTAAGGGGGTTTTGAGACTGTTTTTTTTGTTTGTTTTTTTTTTTTTTAATTAGTATTTTACATAAAGGCAACCTACCAATGTACCATTGCCTCCTTATGAGAGAAGATGGGAATGGCCAAACAGGTTACAGCTGGTCCTACCAACTACCAAATACATATTACAGGAAAAACATTTCTCCTTTTTACAAAACCTTAAGCCAAAGTCAAGTGTATGAATTCAGGAAAGTTTCTCAAGATTTGTAACCATTCTAAATAAGGTGAAAAATTATTCACAGACTTGTTACAAAGGCTGGTAGCAAACTACTCCAGGCTTACTCACAGACTTTCTAGTACTCACTGTTTCTCTCTTCTCTCTGGGCCAAAAAATTCTCTGAGGATGAACTTCTTTCCAGTGTCTTTTGCCACTTTTGCTCTCATCCAAGCCAGAAAAGCAGAAAGCTGTAGCAAATAATCAACTAATACAACCCTAAGCCATAATTAGAGTTGTGGACAAAGACACACCCTTAAACTTCACTGCTGTGTGGAGGCTGCTGTAAGAGGCTTAGTAAGACTTTGTTTTGTAAAATAAGGGAATGTCAAAGTGGTGTTCGTGGTGGGACAGTGCTGGGGGGAAGCTGAACAAACAGCTGAAAAAGACCCTTTCCCTGTTCCCGATGGACCTTTTCAGCTCTGTTCATTCCCACAGTTTTGAGGAAGCAGGGGTTAACAAGGCAAGCACTAGAGCCCAGTTGCATTTATGTGGGATGGCACCACCACTCTCCTCATGGGATCAGTGTCTCAGATCCAGGTTGTCAGGGGCATAAGTCTGCAAGCGTCCAGAGAGGATTCAGATGCTCTCTAACCCACACAAAATCTTTGTCTAAGGCTCATAGGGGACAATCTGCCCACTGGAATATACTTAGCTTAAATGCCACAATGCTAAAACAATCAGCTGGAGCAGCACAGCAACTCAAAGTAGAAGAGGTGGGGGCCCAAGCTTCCTAAAGACTCAGAAGGGAGTCCTTGGTATCACTGAAGTGTGATCCCAATTGCAAATAGTAAATGTTTCCCAGAAGAGGGAACTGCTAGAGAAGGGTGTTTTTTCTCCCTGGAGCTCAGATTGCTGTCTGTGGGCTGCATTTTTCCAACAGTTGAGAATTTGGTAGGGGATAAACACCTGTCAATGGGGAGCTTGTTCTTCAGAATTGAAATGGGGATGGGACTCCCGAGGGCAGAGTATCTTCAGCAGGAAGCAGTTTCTACTGACTCATCCAGCCAAGGCCTCATAACTCTCTTAGAAACTGTCTGACCCAAAAGAATCCTCAAAAGGTCAAAGCTTGCTTTGATCTTTTGAGGATTCTTTTGGGTCAGACAGCCCAGAGAGACCTTGAACTTAAAACCAAATATTTAAAACTGTGTATGTACTTATTTACAAATCAAGGGACAATTCTTCCTCTTCATTGCCAAACCTTCATTATGTCTGCAATGAAGCAGACATGAACAGGGCGTGTCCCTTAGCACTGGTCACTTCTAGTCACCATTAATTTTTGCAGTGGCACAGACACATGAAATGGGCTTTTCTAATGTAGTTGGGAAGAGTAACTGAGCTATGGCAATAGTTTAATCCCTTTTTCTGTCTGTCGCTTGCGGTGTCAGTGCTTTTCACATTAAATCCCTGCACCTATAGGATGTCTCAGAAGGGCTACAATAGGGCTGAGTTGTCTTGATAGCATAAGGATCAGCAGGGATGGTCCCATATCAAATACACCACTAACATGGAAGTGCCTGGCAGCATCCTCTTGTGGGCTTTTCCTTCGTTCTTCCTGTGACCAGGTGAAATTGTCTGTTCAAACTTGGGATGACATGGACTGATACCTCTCTTCTACCCCCATCCTGACCATGACTGATTTCTCCTCAACTTGTTTAGAATGAGATTAGGGCCACCTGTGCATGAGCTGTCAGGAAACATGGTGCTTTCCTTTAAACAGCAGGCAGCTATCAAAACAGCAATAAGAGAGGCTATCAGGCTTAATAATGGCATGCATTAAAAGTAAAATAACTCTCTGAAGTCCAGTAATGTTGCTTTTACCATTTGTCAGGTGTATAATCACTCTGGAGAATAAGAATAGTGAGGTCTTTGTAAAATCATGAATCAACATTCCCAACAATTCAACTGCTGTGAGTAGGTCAGGTCAATACCCTCACGTCTCAAAAAACTACTTAAGCCCCCCTGTCTCCTGAGACCATTACATCAATGGATGCCTCCACTACTACAGAAAATGACAACTCGCAATGTAATACCAGGAGATCCCCCTTAACAGCTCCTCTATATTAACAGCTGCTGGGCTCTGCTCTGGCTGTTGTCCTTGTTTCCAAAACCATGTCATATATATTCCTCTGGCTTTCTCTGAGGAAAGCTTTTATTGTTTTCAGGAGGATCTTTATTCTTTTAAAAGATAAATAATGGAATGAAGCAGGTAATTCTTAAGAAAGGACAATCAGAGTAGGGATTCTAAAATTCTTGTTTCCAAGAACTTGAGATAGTTTGGTTAATATTCAGAATTATGCCCTTCTCAATCACTGAGATTTGTTTTCAGCTTTGTGGTCTTTACATGAGACAAAATTCCATATATACTGTAGTTCATGGCAAAAATCCATTACTTCAGTAGACCCAGATTTTACCCACACAGTTCATATAATGATCTGTGTTCTCACACCTTGTAGGGCTACATTCTTTTGTTGTACTTGCCATTTCCCACCTCAGAAAAGAAGACTCTTCTCTCTGCCTTAAATCTTCCTTTATGTCTTTTACATATGTTGCTAAAATGCAATGAGTGTTGGCAATGACTGAAATGTTACGGCTTCAAATTATTTCCACAAGAGACAGTGGGGAAAGACAAATTAAATGGAAAGATTTTTTTCAGTATTTTTTTCTTTAAATAGTGTCACATTCCAGTAACTCAAGCACTGCTCTGAATGTCTGTGATGCATCTCTGGCCACGAGACAAGGACACTGAAGATAGTCCTGAAGTCTGCAGGCCGTGACCACCCCCTCCACGTTTGCCTGGGCAGAAAATCCAACACCTGACAAATGCCTGATCATCTCTCCACCAGTGAGACACAGTAGAGACTTGGTATCTTCTCTACTAAAATGACAGTTTTCACTAAAACTATAGTTTTTTAGTTACCTTTAAGCCTTTTACCACATTTAAAATTTTGTTTGGAATTGACTGGTGTGTGGAACAGATTCAAAGTGATAAATACATCACCTGCTTTCAACACACCTCTCAGGCCCCCGTTAAAGCAAGAAGGACAAGCTGTGCATGAGCTGTCTTTCCCGTGATGCTTACTAATATTTGGACATCCATCTTATGATGTAAGCCAGAAGAAGGAAGTAAAAGGTTGGATAAGTAATTTCTAGTGATTCTATTTCTTTGCTGATAATTATACATGGTGGTTCCTATTGTGCTTGAAATATCTTAGACCATGAAGAAGGGGGCTACTTCCAACTCCAATTTCTTTCAATTTTGAAATATTGAAAGTTTTTGAGTATGAATGGAAACGCAATTTTACAAGAAGTTCACATCATGATAAATCAGTCTGCCTAGTCCAACAAGGCAAAGTTTAAAAGAAAATATATGAGAATGGAGTTTGACTGATACGTCTTTAATGTATTTATGCTCATAACAATTCTGTTCTCTTCCTGACCTCTTGTTTCAGTTATTTATTTCTGATGTTAAAAGTTCAGGCAGCAAATGCTCCTTGAGAGCTGTAATCAGTTTTCTGAATGGTGAAAGAGAACAATGAGATTTTGTAGCAACTGAGATGCATCTTAGCCCTCGCTGGTGAAAAATGTAAGCTATAGAAAGGCCTTTTCATCTTTTAGTAAGGGTCCATTATTTCTGTATATCTCTTTTCTGTGCCTTATGAAAAGGTTTGTACAGTAAAGAACGACTGACTATGTAGTAGTTCTTTCTTCTTTTGCCAAGCTCTTTTTAGCTTTGGCAGCAATTCTATTTTCCCTGTCATCATCTAATGTCTATTTATTTTACATTGCTACAAAGCCAGTGCAATTCCCTCATAAATCCCAGGTTGGGAAGATGAAGAAACATTTTGATGCATTTTATTAAAATTCTCCAGTGTCCTCTTTATGATTCCTACCATCTAATTAGGTTTGGAAAGGTCATCAGTTTGAAAAACTCTTGGAAAAGAATCAATTGAATTAGGAGATCAGAGGATGCCAAATGCCTTGCATTTCTGTGCTCTGAAATACCTGATCAATCTTGGTTGTCACAGGTGCCACAAGAGTGCTTGTCACTAATTGTTGATCTAACTAACCTCATAACCTCACTCCCTTTCTTTCACCTTCACCCTCCTGTACTCCCTGGCTCTTGTGTGCATGCAAACATATGAGGGGGCACACACACACGCAGACACAGAGCCCACATTAAGCTCCTAGGAAAGTGAAGATATTACCTTTGTTGAATTGTTGAAACAGCATTCAAAGTATTCTCCACAGCTGCCTAAAGAGAAGGTGGGAATAATGACAATGGGAAGCTCCATTGACTTAATGCCGTCATCAACGCAAAGTTGTGAATATTTTGTAGAATCAAGTTGGGACAATGTAGAGCGATATTATGTTAATCAGAAAAATGTCAACTTTTTTTTTATTTTTTCTCATTTTGTAGCCAGTTAGAAATACGAGAAGTTTTAAGTTATTGCCTTCTCAGTGTTGGGAGAGAGAAAATCTTCTTCTGGATCATATTGCCTCTCAGTACAATACCAGATCCTTCATGTCCCAAATGCATGAGTCTTGGTTCCAATTTTTCGGAAAAATTTTTAGAAAGAGTCAGCCTCAGAGGATGCTGTGAAGTTTTCTGAACTTGCATGGTATAGACACTGTTTCACAGCTACTTGGTCCCTGATGAGCTCACTGTTAAGGTGCTGTTAGACTGAAGTTGGAGCTGCTAATTAACATTCAGATTCCAAAGACATCGTGCAGTAAGTGTGAAAGATTAGAAGTGTTGTACTGAAACAGCAGCAGAAAAAAATGCACACCCCTGGAGTGTTTAGAAGTCAAGGTCTTGGACAGAAGTAATCCCACCTTCATGCCTCTCCCTGCATCCACACGCCTGCAGGGAGAGGTGATTTTCTTATTCTGTCACCTCATGCACAGCAGAGAGATGCACAAAATTCAGCAAATCTGGTGTGCTAAAAATTATGAGTAATACACCTCCTGTGAACACAACTTCCCAACTCACAGTCTAAAGAGATTGCAACAGGGCTGAATTTACCTTTCATTGATATTTTTCAGGGTTTCATTTCTTTTTTATTCACGTGTAAGTCATGAAGTGGTAGTTTGTTTTTCCCTGCTTTTATTAGTTCCATCTCAGTTTTGAGTTACTAACTATGAGGTAATAACTTCTTATATATCCACAAAATGATTGGGATATGCCCAGAAATGTGTAAGGTTAAGCACTTTATTTTTGCAGCTTTTATTCTGTAGTCCTCAGATGGCCATGGATGTGCTCCATTTAACAGCCACTGTCCCTCTACTGTGAGTCTTGAGCCCTAAAATTAAATTCTGTTAAAATATAAGGCTTGTATGTTTTATATTGCATTTTAGTATTAAATATGATGCAAAGAGGACCAAAATTCTGAAATATCTGGGCTTTTATTTTTTTTTGCTGTGTCTTCTTCATCAGAAAAAAATGTTGAACTCTTTATGCCCTCTTTGTACTAATGCATCATTTAAGAGGACATAAAAAACACATGAGTTCACTCAAGAAGAGGTTAGGAAAATGTCTTTTGATACAACTGTATTTTATGAACAATTAGTTAAAACATGCAAAGATGGATTATTTGGAATTCTGTATTTTGAACCTTTGTGTCTTAAAGGAATGTGTCGCACACAAGAGGGTGCATAAGTGAAATTTCACCATTTTCACGCAGAGAGGGGTATGTTGCCTTTCCACATATGACATGATCACTCCAGAGCAGTGAATGGAGACCAAATGTGAGGGTGTGTGGATGAGCACACCTCATCCCAAATATCCATCGTGGGAAGTTGGTGGGGAGTTGCATCTGAGAGCATGAGCTCTGGCTTTTGTCCCTTGCCTTCCTGCTGTCACTCAAGAGCTTCCTTTGCCTTGTGCCTGGCACCAGTTTAACACAGGCCTTGCCTTTGTAAAAACAACTGTTCCCATCTTTCACGTTGTGCTAGTTTTTAGCAACCATTATCAAGTGGATCAGACACCCTGCTCTTCCTAAAAAGGGAGGACAATTTACCACGTGCTCAGATTCTCTCTTGCAGAGAAGTGTTAAATAGGTACTTCCCAATACAAATGTGATGGTCAGCCACACATCTTCAGTGTCTATAAAGACTGGTCTGTGCTCTGGCAACTAAGTGGAGCACTGACCAGAAACTCCTGGGAATAAAAACCCCCTGTGTTTCTGAACTTTCCCCCTTTCTAACAATTAAAGAACTAAGGAAAAAGCAAACAAATTTATGAGGCCTGAAAAAAAATATTATCTACCTCATAAAATGAACTTTTAAACCTGAAGTCATATTTCTTCAAGCCTAATACTTTAGTTTATCTTTGATCATTATAAATTATCCTCTGTAAAGAACAGTGCTTGGGAAAGTAGTTGGCAACATGTACAATTGGAGTTAATTCTGCTTTATTTATTGAAAAACGCTAAAAAGTAAAACACTGAAGTACTTCACATTAAAATGGTATGAACCCACCAAGATAACTGCTTGTAACTGTCTGTGTGAAATTATGGTCACAGTAACCACCTCTGGCTCCAGAATAAACTTTCCATGCATGTGAGAGCCAAATGCATTTGCTTACTCAGATTTTCACTCAAATTATTATCTTTTTTCTTCCTTTTTTTTTCTTCATATACATGAAAACTTTTAAAGGAGAAGGATGGAAAAAGGCATCAAATACCTGTCACCTTAGGAGATGATGAATCATTACAAAGAAGAATCCAGACAACTCTCAGTGAACAGTTCATTTCTCTCCTTCACTGACACCAGTAGCATGTGAATACATACACAATTGCACAGGGCAGACTAATTCCCAAGAGAGATTTCATTCCTTCCAGAAAATTATTTTCCATTGCCAAAACCTCAGTCTTCCAATAAAGGGGTCATAATAACTAAATATCAGTATACATTCCCCCAGCACTGAGTTTTACACCACCAGGCTTTGCAGTGGTGTCCTGACTTGCTGGCAGCCAGAACAGATCCATTCTCTGGAAGCCAGATTCCCATTTTGTAGTCATTGACTGCCTTTCACTACATTAATATTATTTTTCAGAATATTAGACAACTTACAGGTAACTAGCTACTTACTGTATAGCCAGAGCAAAGGTCTTACATTTTGACTGTCACACTGGTTTTCATCCTTGCTAAAAACAAAAAAAGAAAGTTAGAAAAACTGCAAATTTTTGAACTTCTGGCCATTTTTCTTCAGGAAAACAACCATACTTTGTGCTGGGAGTACTCTTACCTCCAGACTTAAGCAAATTTCCTGAGAATCAGATGTTGTTAGCCCTTGAAGAGTGACTCAGCAGAGGAATGGTGTTCACACAGAACAGTACTCGGGGTGCACTGGGTGAGCTCTGGAGGGTTGGGAGCTGCTGCCTTGCCAGGCACCACCATGAAAGGAGGGGTTTCCATGGTCTACAGTGATTTGGAAGGAGTTGGAATCTGCTGCCATAGTGGAAACAAGGTGCCACCACAGGCTAGACTTGTTTGCCTGCATCTGGCCTTGCTCTCCTGCTCCTGTGAGACAGCAGTTTCTTCCGCCTTCAGAAGCACAGCTGTTCTTTCTGTCTCACCTCATACTCTGCCCAGAGCTTGCAAACCATACAGCTGGCATTGAAGGGTGCCTGAAATCCTTGTATGAGACAGGACACAGTTCTGGGAATGCACACCTCCTCCTGCATCCCACGTTTACTTTGGTAAGTACTGAGGGAATGAATCTGGGTGGCCTCACATTAGTACTTGGGCTCATTTTATTGGTTTACTTGTCCATTCCTAAAGCTCTGCAGCTGGTCTTTAAATTTATGGTAATGCTATTATAAATATTAGAAAAAACTGACTCCAAAGGCTCTTGCAGCCTTTTCACTGAAATACAAATTTCTAAACTAAATTCATTTCTAAATCCCTCATCTTGCTTATTTATTTGGTCACCCCTCACTAAAGGGAGCTCCCAAGATCTGAGATGGCCTGTGCTTTGATGCTCCCAAGAACCTTTCCAGAATCACTAGGATTCACCAAATTTTGGATCTTTGATGTGAGAGCCTATGAAAGCTTTTGACGTGAAAGCTTCATTTTGGGCTGATTTGGGCATTTTGGAGAATATATGTCCAAGTGTGAAGAGAAGAACAAGCACTTCTGAGGGCCATTATACTGGACCCATTTAGAAGTTCTTTTCTTGCAAACCTTTGCAAATCTCCCAGCTGACAGAGAAGAGTTCATCCCTTAGAGCTTTCCAGGGTTTAAGGACAGAATTCTCTATTTTCAAAGAGCCAGGGCAGACATTGTTTGGATTTCATTAGAAACTCCTCAGACATGCTGGATCTGAAATAACTGCTGCCCATGGCCAGCTGGAAAATACCCACTTGTTGCAAGGAAACTCTAGCCCACTAATTACCCTAAAAAATTCATGTAGGAACTTTCTTGACCCATTTTTTTCCTGTTCTTTTTTTCCCCCTTGAAGACACAGATCAATTGCTTTCTTAGAAAAATTTAGCTGATTTCAATGACATCTTTTGGGAGGTTTAATCATCCAAAAATGTACCGTGCTAAGTCATATAGCATAGCTGCCACAAATTAGCAATAAACAGTATACTGGGAGCCTTTATGGCAGGGAGAAACATATGAGTTTTGAAAAAAAAAAAAAAAACCAAACCCAAGAGGTAACTAAATTATGCCTAATTTTTAAATCTGAACATTAGTCAAACATTTGGAATATGAAATATTCAGATTAGCTATATTATTCACTATTTCTCATTTTAACATGCATCTGCACTTTTGGTTTCCAGCTAGAACAAGAAACCAAGGGGAGCCAAAATACCTAGACAGGAACAGATAAAAGCCAAAATACCGACTGGAACAGACAAAGGCCAAAATATTAGCCAGAAACAGGAAGTACTGGACATCTTACAATACAACCTCCATATTCTTGTGAGATCTCCAGCCAGGGGTGCTGACTGAATAGATTCAAATTATTTGGACAAGCTTTGAGTAATTATCTAAATCTTTAGGTATTTAGCTTAAGCACACTTAAAGTCTTAGTCTCTCACAACTGGCTTGTCACTTGAATAAATGACCATTTCTCAGAGAGTAAGGCAAACTTGGAGTGGGAAAAAACCCAGCTAAGATATCTAAGAATGGCTTCATTGTAGGTGTTTCTATCTGCTTTCTAGGGCTTTAGGGAAAATGGATTTTTCCAAATAGTGATTAATTCATTAATTATTATAGTTGTACATTTACTGCTTGGAGTTTTTTTCTTTTGTTTGGAGCTGTTGATCAGAAAGAAGCAGCAAAAAGGACTCCAAGCCAGTTCAGCAGACAAGAATGGGCAAAGGGCTGGTGAGTTTCCTCCTGTTCTCGCTGTTGCTCACCTCTGTATGTCTGACCAGTGCACAGACCAGCACAACACACCACGGTGTCGCATGTGCTCACCTGATGTTCTTAGTGTGCTGCCTGGACAGAATGTCATATTGAATCCCAAACTGGATATTTGTCTGGTATCTTATTCTTGGGATGATTGTTGTTAATATTATTATCATCATCATCATCATCATCATCATCATCACTACTGCTATTATATTTGCTAATACTTGCCTTGTAAAGAGAAGCCTTGCTCCATTCCCGATCTTTGCAGTCTTCCAGTACATAACGGGGGCTTATATAAAAGAAGGAACTTTTACCCAGGCAGATAGTGATAGAATGAGAGGGACAACATTAATCTAAAAGAGGAGAGATTTAGATTAGATATTTGGAAGAAATTCTTGTCTGTGAAAGTGGTGAGGCACTGGAACTGGTTGCTCAGAGAAGTTGTGGATGCTCCATCCCTGGAAGTGTTCAAGGCTAGGCTGGCTGGAGCTCTGAACAACCTGATGTAGAGAAAGGTGTCCCTGCCCATGGCAGCGGGTTGGAATGAGATGATCTCTAAGATCTTATGATTTTTTGATTCTATGATTATCCTCTTATCCAGATGGCACATCTCCCTAGGTGTGAAATAGGCATAATGTGAATACTACTACCACTGCAAAAATTATCTTAAGAGAAGAAATTACACTGGGAAAATGAGGTTTTAAGTTTGTTGAATTTATCATGATTTAAACATTTTCACTGCATGTGGAGAAAATCACATTTTGAAATTAATTTTTCCATCAGGTGTTTCACCAGGAAAGGAACAACAGAAAATACTGGTTTGTATTTGCTGTATTCTGATAAAATACAGGAATGTTATAAACTTAGCTTAGCATCCATCAACCCTTTCTTTCTCCACTCTGAAAGTTTTATGGTAATGAAATGTAGTAAATGTCATTATAATGGGCCAATGTTGATAAGATGATCATTTGTTGAAAAAGAGTTTTAAAAGAACTCAGCTTCTACAGTAAATTAAAACCTTTAGATAACATACCCCTTAAAATGACAAAAATAAACATACTGAAATCTTTGTAGTAACAACATGATCAACTTGAGAACATGTTTGGAATGGAGATGGGGAATAAGAGGGTAAAGGAAACAGCTGGTGGAGTGGTTTTCCTTAAAAATTTATGCTGTTTCTGCTACAGAACTAAATTATTTCCATGGTGTGTCCTTGATTGACAAGGAAAAGATGGTAAAGAAATTATTTGATTTGAGTCAGGTTTGCATCAAATCTTATTTACAGGTTAGTCGTTTGTCTTGTTGAAGTTTTGTGAGATGAAACAAGCAGGTTTTGGTTTTGGACTTGAAAAATCTCAGAGTGATTACAGAGGCTTCATGAAGAGACAAACACTGTACAAATAAGCCACACAAATTGATTCATGAGGAACATAATGAGAAGCGCTCTGTTTTTCATAGCCCAGAAGAGACTGAACAGAATGGTTATTATATAAGGGTAGGTTGAAGGCAGGAGCAACACAGGAGCAATATTCAAATACAGAATAGCTTCCTGTAAAGAGAATAAGAACTGAAACTTTTATATACTGAAAGTGAGTTATAATGTACTTATGGTGTAGCAGCAGAGATGCTCACTTACATGTCATGAAAAGGCTCATCAGTGTGAGGACAGAGCAGATATGTGATAGACTGCTTGTTGACACTGATTGTTACTAAAGATTTTTTGAAAATAGTCTAGACAAAGGTTTTCAAGAAATTATGAACATAGCTGACTCTGTCTGTTCTGGTGGCACACACATTCTTCAGAAAGAATGTTCTTCGTTCACTGTGACAAGAGATACAGATCAAGAGCAGTTGAACTGTGTCCGGAGTGTTTCTTTATGAACACTCAATTCTCCTATCACAACTGTAAAGCTTGAACCAAACAAAGAGTTTACAGTTTGATAAGACTGTTTGACAGCAGCCAAGAGTCAATTAGGAGCCTGCAGCTAAGCATGCAAGGCACATCTAGGCTGATCTACTCAGGAGGAATGTGTCTTCCATCACTCTGAAACTGGCTTGCTTCTGGAAGCAAGTTTCTTTTCCATCAGTTCCTTAACCTCTGCTTGTAACTCTGAATTGTTTCACTACTCAGACAAATAGCCTTTCATAATCCTAGGAACTTCTGGCCTCCATGACAATGTGTGGTGATGTGTTTTCTAGTAAGAAACACTCATAAAGAAAATGTTTGCTTATTTAGTTTTACATTTGTTCCTTTTCAATCAAGTTCATCACTGTATCAAGTCATCCATGGCTTCCTTTTAGGATTAAAAGAGAAAGAGTTAAAAAGAAGCCCTAGGTCAGTCTCTAAACTCATGATGTTGTATTTTTCCATTTTGTATTTCTTTGACATTTCATCTGGATTGTTTTATTCTTGTGCAGAAGAAGACAAAACTGTTTTCACATTTCTGTAGAATTAATGGAAGTCCAGTCAATCTGCCCTGTGAACTTCTTTGAAGTCAGGTATGGGGCTACTCCTGCTGTGTATTCCCAGCACCTGCCCTAGGAAGACTTCTAGGGAGACTGTCAGGGGCTGAGCCTGCAAGTTGTAGCTCTTTCCTCAAAGCAGTATGGCCAAAAATAATGAATTAATTTAAGTAGTGAAATTAGTGGTATGATTGATACAGCTAATATAGAAGCCAAGAAAACATTCATCTGAAATTGTGAGGCTATATTGACTTACATGGGTTTTACAGAGCATGATGATACAGGAAATGTAATAGAAATCCACCCTACGGAGCAGAAATGGTCTTATTTGCTTTAGAATTAGGGAAGTTTTCAGTCTGTATTTCAGTGTAGATATGAATTGAATAATTGATGTGAATTTCAGGATTAAGCCTTCATCAAGTTCCTCTCTAGAGCAGTTCTTTACATTACATGTGAGACTGCTAAGTTTCAGTGAAAGAGTCTAAATACACATACATGTAAATTTAATTAAAAAAACACACTCTTGATTTCAAATCCTCAGGCAAGAGTGTGGAAGTAACTACACTCTGTTTTTTCAAGTTATCAGGACTATCATCTTCTGGTTTATAGAACTCTCTCCCATGCTGAAAGTTTAAAAGGCAATTATATATTTTTAAGATGTGATGGATTCACACCAGATACAAATTATGATAAATATCCTCCACCTTGCTGAACATGTACAGTCCAACATATTAATGCGATTTAAGATGGAGCAAAATATGTAATCATAACAACATACGCTCACTTGAGGAAACTGCTCTCCAAATCCAAATGCAGAATTTATTCAGACCCTTTTGGCCTTTGCTTTTTTTGGACAAAACCAAACCAGAAAAAAAAAATCCAAACAAAACACTTTTGCTTATTTTTTTGTATGAAAAATGTAACATTACTTATACTTTGAAATAACATTATTACAGTAAAAATCTGGGAGTAAACCGTGTTTCTGTTTCCAGCCAGAAAATATGGTTGCATTTTATTTGTTTTTTACAGTGGCCTCTCATGCTAAGTTTCCATGTGATCATGACATTTCCTCCCCAATGAGAGAGAGACCAGAAATCCAAGTGATCACCCAGAGAATTTGTGTGTCTTGGCAGCTGTGATCTGTATGTGAATACACATACTGCTCGCACCAAGGTCCAATTTGCTGAGATGTGTGCAGTTTGCACTGAGGGCCTGAGCCACACTGGGACCCTTTGAAGAAGTCCTAAGTGAATCCTTAATCATGGTGTGTCCACTGGAAAAAAAGCAGATTGTGCACCTTGAAAATTCAGTTTTGATTGCCAGATAGGTAACTTCCTACAGCTCTTTCTGCTCTCCAAAAATCAGCAGCGACTTTGAACAGCTGACAGTGCTTTCAGTGGTACATCTGGAGAAGCAAAAGCACCACAAAACATCTGTTTTTGTTGTTGAATAAAAATAAACAGTACAGAGCTGAAAGCTGAGCAGAGAAATGCTTTTCGGATACAGTGAACGTTTTGTTTATTGCACAACCCTGCTCGTAGGAGCTGATCTCGTGCTGGTGGGTGGATCAGAGGGCTGCTGCTACGTGCTGGAAAGGCACAGCTATTGCTGAGGAGGCCGTGCCAGTTCTCAGGGAGACATCCATGGAGAGGTAGGAGTGGGGTTCGGGGAGGCACAGCAGCTGTGAGTGTTTGGGCACCAGTGGGATTGCTGCACATGAGCCCAGGGAATGCTCACCTGGACCCACTCATACTGCAAACCACAGAAAGGCAGAGCAGGGTCACCACAGCCAGACTGTAGGGCTCTTCTCCTGGATGGCTTATGGGGAAAGATGAACACCATGTGGCCATTTGTGTCATATTTTGAATTCCAGAGGAGCATTTCCATCCACTCATGCCTCCACCTCTGCTTCACTTCCATAAAAATCATCACCCACAACATTTTTAAAGGAAAGATGCTGTAATATTGCTCCTGAGATCTTACTTGTGGTTTAGAAGATTCCCTAGAAAATTTCAGGACAAGCTGCAATTTCTGGAGAGACCTGAACTGACCTCCTACCATGCCAAAAAAGGTGTCCCCAAAACTGTGTTGATGCTGTGCCACGGATCGCAACCCCACTTAAACAAGAGTGATTCCTGACCTCAGAGGTGTTATTCTATACCTAAAGCACTGTAGTTCAGCTCTATGAGAAGTTCAGTACCTATCAACTGATAGATACTGAAGTTTATATCCCATGAAGGATATCATGGGGAGGTAATAGATCAGCTGCCTGGACACAATCCCGAGTAACGGGTTTTGGGGGACTCAGCTTGAGCAGGGATGTTGAACTAGATGAACCCCACTGGTACCTCCCAACCTTAACCATTCTGTGATTCTGTGGTACCTTTAACTGTGCCAGAAATACCTACTGAGACATCAACTTTTCATTCATAATTGCTCTAAAATATCTTCATTTGTAACAAAATGACTGGGTTCTCGTCAGTTCAGAATAAGACTTAATTACATTTGAGCTGAAATGGAGATATGAAACCAAGGGAACCAATTATTTAGAGAGAATTATGAAAATAGGAGGCCCATTAATTATTGGTGCACTACACATTGAAGGTGCTGGATTTGTGGATCCTTCTTTTTCTTGGAAGGGATCTGAATTCTTTGGCTACAGGACCCCTAGAAGCACAGAAAATACAATACACATTGTAAAACACTCTCCGAGGAACAAATTCCACAAAAGTTCTGCCCTTTTTTCATTGGACCATCTAATAAATGAGACAAGAAAATTTCTTTTTCTCATTTATCTTAGGTCGCTGAAAGCAGACATGAGGTCTAGCTCAGTAATCTAGCTATAGCACTGGATTGTAAGTGGCAGAAGGTACTTTTGTTTTGGATTCAGAAGAGAAATTTTAGATAGTGCATCTGCCACTTATACAAAATTTGTCTAGATATGTAAAATTTTGAAAATTCTTCTGAAAAATGTTCATCAATTCTTGTATGGTTTGTTTCTTTTAAACGTTTTAATTTTTTTCTCTCCAATTTCCCAGTGTTTGTTCTGGTGTTTGAATTAGATTGTTTCAAAGTACAATTTAAAAAATTACTTTGAAATTGATAGGCTATTTTGAAAAGTTTTACTGAAAAGGTTTTTCTCCTCAACTTTTTCATAAGTGAAAAATCATTAAGCCTGACTCCTCCTCTTCTTTCAACTCCAATTTTTTGGCAACCTGGCAAAATTTTTTTAGTGAAACAATTCCCCTGACATTATATGTGGTACAAAAAAAATCAGTATTTTCCACTGAAGATATTTTTCACTGACTACGCAGACTGGAAAGATTTTTTTGCAGTGTTCAGGGAAATGGATTGAGAAAAATGAGAGCTGTGTTTGGGAAAAATGAAATCAACTAAGAAGAGGCTACAAAGCCATAGATATGAGTCTAATAGTGTAATAGATGTCCTTCAACATCTTCAACTTCTGTGCACAATACTTAAATCTCCTGAACAAGAGATACAGAGAGAAATTGCAGTGACAACAATTTAGTACCTGAGCCAAAGTGGAAAACTAAACTAAAAAAATAGAGGGCTCCCGGGCAAGATAAGAGTACAAAGACCATCGGCATAAAACAGCCTAAAACACAGGAAACCTGCAGGAAACCCTACTTTCATTGTGATGATGAAGGACTGGTTTGATCTATCTGTATCTTAACTATTTCTTGCTTTACATTGTCAGTAGTGTGATGGCACAAGGCTGCAGCAGCACAAGTCCAGCCTTTGCAGTGCTTTTCACACTAAGCATTTAATGGTTTTCTTCAACTTCCCAGGTACATAAAAGTCACCTTTTAAAAAATGCCTAAGCCAGTGTTGATGTTACTGATGAGCAGAGGCAACCTGGGCCTGAGTTGTGGTCTATCTGAACACATGGTGGCCACCTCTCCCCCTGGAGAAGCAGCCCTGGTGCTGGGGTGACTTGAGCAGCAGGACGGGCTGATGCCTTACACTGATGCTTTAACATCTCACAGATCCCACCTGTCTGTCCTATCCATCCCATCAACATAACAGTCACCTCTACTGCATGACAGAATATGTGGTATTTGTCCAAATTTAATCTTCTTCACCAGAATGAAGCCTGGAAGGCCTGAAGCCATGCCTACCTTGCATTCACATGGCTCCTACCCTCTAGGATTGACCTTACACCAACAGCAGGGATGGCAAAATGAGTGATCATCAAAAAAAATGAAGTGACTTTTTTAAATTTTAAAGCAGTGAGTTTAATACAATGGGAATTTGTCATTAGAGAGAATGGACATCAGAATCTAAATGGAATTTTGCTCTTTTGATTATTGTCATGATCTTGTTTGGTTTCCAGGTAGTATTACTGTAATTCATCTGTATCTCTGTGCAATGCTGCAGTCACATTTTTTGTGGTTCTGCCTAACATTACAGTTACTTTCAACAGCAGTGATGAGAAGGATTTACTCTTCCTGACTATCCTGATCAGTTGTCTGGTGAAGAGTGGCTCCCAGCAATGAGGCATGATGACAGAGCAGCTGCTCTATGTCTCAGAGCAGCAACACCGAGTGCTGAGGTTTGTTCCCTTGCTAACATCACCCTTTGCAATGCCAGCCAGCCCTTTGTTAGCTAGCTAAACTGTGCATCCTTTAGGGAGAGTGGAAAAATGAACTTTATTGTGAATGTAGAGTCAATATTCCTCAGGGAACCAGGTTGTAGGGCTGAGTTGCTGCTGACTAGGAGATGTGCAGAGCTAAGATTATATATATTGTGTTAATTCATTTCTTTAAGTGGAAGCTTTTGAAGAAAAGAGCACGGTAAAAAAAAGAAATGACTGAGGTGACACAGAATCTGGGAGAATTATGTATCTAAGCGGTCTTGACACAATTTTTATAGCCTAGTTCAGTCTTGGATGGGTCCCAGCTTCTACAAGCTGCTGATTCAGAATAGAAGATGGCTGATCTTTTTCTCCAGCAAAGTAAATAAATAGAGCTTTAGAAAGGCAGAAAAAAAAAGCTCTGTTCTTCTTTCCAGCACTTCTGCAGGGCTCCTGGGGTTGTGGGGATGTTAATTCAAACGACTGAGAAAACATGATCCAGTTCAGTGATAGGTTTTGAAAACACAAGTTTTTAATGCAATGGAAACAAAGGCTGACATGAAAGTTTCAAAATAGAAGAGAACAGCTTCTCCTTAAATCAGTATAAATTGTCTGTGTGTCATGGCAGCGAACGTGTTTCTTTTTTTTTTTTCTTTCAGGAACTACGTAACCACAGAGTTCCTGTTTACTGTATTTCTTAAGGATAAAGTTTTCTGCGGTAAGAGACACCTAAGACCATTAGGCACGCACGCTACAGATCTAAAGAAAGTCTATTTACCAGAGCTTCCAGGAAAAATATTGACAGGGCAGTAAAAATACTTTCCTTGATTACTCAGGCTCATATTTTAAACCTAAAATTACAGGAACTTTTCTCCTTTACCAATTTATTTTTAGCATATTTATTTTTTCTTTTCTTTTTCTATGTTTTTTTTTTGCTTACCTTTTAAAGCATAGCGAGTTTCCATTGATTTTGCAAACCAGGGTCAAATTTGGTAAATCCTTCTAATAGTCTTCATCCCTTTTTTCAGTATTTTCACTAAGTCAGTAGGAAATGATCAATAGAAGGCAAATTTGCCATTCTTCAGTAACTGACAGATGAAGCTACACTCTATTTCAAAGAATATGGCCTCTTCTTCAATCTATTTTTAATAGCATATGGGTAGTGATAACTATGTAATGAAACTAAGCTGTCTACATATTTATGTAGTGCATATTACAGCAAAATCCGAACACCAAGCAAACAGTGATGAATTATCCTGGAAACTGCTTGGGAAGAAAAATATTTCCTTTTCAAGCTATTAAGGAGCACAGATAAGTTAAAATGAATGTCAGGCTATTTGCAATTTATGGTTTCTTCAGGTTCCTTCAGTCTGAGATAGGAGGGGGATTCCAAACTTGTGGAAGTGCTTTTCACTGCAGAAGGAGGCAAACACATGGAGTTCTCCTCTGGCACATGAGTGCAGATACTGAAGATCAGCACCTCGGGTGTGGTTCTGCTCAGTCTCAGCACTTCAGAGCTTCAGGGCCCTGGGACATGAGAGGGAAAATGGGCCTGATTTGTTCAGGCAGCACTCATCAAGCCTTCACATTTGCCTCTCAGGCAAGCGATTTCCCTGCTGTCATACTGATACAACGGAGAATTTTAAAAAAGACGAGATGACTGTTTCCCAGGTTGTGGCAGGCAGGAAAGAAGTATGTGCTTTGCAAAGTAAAGTGGAGCAGTTCTTGAAGTCCACCAGGAGGAAAACTATTTCTTTCAAAATGAGTGAGGATTGTTTGATTAATTTTGGCTCAGTCCTCTCCGCACTCTCTGCAAATCTTGTTGATGGAACTGTCTGGAGTTAGACTTCCAATTTGCATCCATCCCTTTCTGTTCCCAGGAAAGTGGCCTATAAACTGCTTTGATCAGATAAAGTTTTGGCATCTTGTTCAGAATGGGAACTTTCAAGTGTTTTGAGCATAAATTCCTTAATTCAGCCTCCATGCAGAGAGATAGCACAGCAAGGGGACTGCCATTAATTTCAGATGCTCATCCTATTTATAGATAGAATTTGTCAAGAACTAGTGTTGTCCCTACTGCAACAGGGAATATTTTTCTTCAAATCAGTCCCTTTTTAATATTTCAGAATGTCACGGATTAGATAAGGGTCGTGTGTTCTTACAAGGTAAGGAACATATCTGGACAGCAACTTAAAAAATAGAGATGAGCAGGGGAATGGAGAACCAAAATGGATAAAGAGTTTCTTCACATAATAAAAGCATAGAGACAAATCAAGGTAAAACATTATCTCTAGAAGGGATTAGCTCATTTTGGAAGGGCAGAGAATAAAAAATTCTCTGTGTGTGTTTTGGTTCAAGGCTGTGTGTATTTCCTATGATTATCAAGAAGCTGCCATTGCCAAGGTAATTGATGGTGTCTTTTTAGTCTCGCTCATGTTCTGTGAAACACAGCTGAGCCTTTACTAGAGGTATTTGTTCTAGTATATATATGTATATTTGCACATATACATCTATACACACATTACCTGTGGTATACTCTGAATCCCACAGTATGTTTTGTGGACTGCTGCAAGAGTTGCAATTTTTTTTTTTTGTTGTGTCCTATGACTGTGAGGACTGGATTGGACAAATCAAACTGTGCTTTTGGGAAAACCTGAGGAATTAATTCTCTGTGTGCCTGTTAGTGTGAACATATCTAAGAAGAAGAAGAGAAAAAGCAGCGCACTACTAAAGCTAGTGGGTGAGGTGGGAGCTGAAATCTTTATGACAAATGTACTGAAAATGTTTTCTTTCAAAGACAGAAGAGAGCTACTATAGCAGTAGCTGTTTTACACACAGTAGGGAATACTGACCAGTAGGGAAGAACAGACTGAGGGCTTAGAAGAGAAATGTGATTTGAAAGAAAGTGTTTATTAAATATTTGAGTTTCACATTGTCACAATGGTAAGTGAGCAAGAAAAGAACAACAAACAAAGAATACAGAAGCTGCAGGAGAGATGGCAATTGTTTCAAGCAGTTGCTCTAAAAAGGCACTTGCAAACTACCCAATACGGGAAAATATGAAACAGAAATGGATAAAGCTGACAGGACTAAACTGGACAATCCTTTTCCATCTTCAGTCTTCCCTCAGAAAAGGTAAATTTGGAGACATGAAAAAATTCATTTTAAGAAGAAGGGCTGCACAAGCAACCGAGAGATGTCCCGCTTAATTTTGAAGATATTTGGCTCTACAAGTGCCCAAGATCATTCAGTGGTACCATATGAAGTTATTACTGGTTTACAGGTAGGAGGTAATTAAATTATCTCTTCCCAGATATGTCTTTTTTTTTGGAAAGAAAATGACCATAGACAGTCACGGAGTTCCTGGAGTATCTGGAGTCAGGACAAACACAGACATGCGGTGCCAGGAAAGTCAGTCATGGGCTGAGCTATGGATGAACACAATTAGATACAAGGTCTCATCTCAGAAAAATGTTAACAGAAGGTGGTTATAATGGGAAACAAATGGTATCCCCTGAAAGAAAAATAAGTCTTCCTGAAGCCTGCTGGGAATTCTGAGTTCATACACAGGCATGCTTCACTGGTCTGGAGCTCATATGATACCTTTATATCCAGAAAATCTGGGGTTTGCACATCTGGTGAAGAAGGAGGAGTCAAATATTTTATTTTTCCTTGTTTAGTTGAGAAAATGTCACCAAAAATAAAGAGCATAGCACCTCAGTTCTTGAAACAGGAAGTTTTCCATTTTATCAACCCCATCCTGATCATGACTGTCCAATGATTCCTTATAGAAGCTGGAAAAATCGCCTTGAGAAAAATGTTTCTACAGTGAGCAGAATATGTTTCTGATCTACAGATTCAGTGTCCAAGAGGGATAGACACGCGTCTTCTCACCAAAGGCACATGAACCTGACAGTGTTCAGATGTTTTCAGCAGAAGGCTGCATTGGGTCTGACTGCACCTTCAAGACCTCTGCTCTTGCAAAATCTTTCCAGATGAATCTTGCCACTGGTCTGAAACACATCCTAAAGATACTCAAGCAAATAGGTTTGACTGTCTAGTGTGGACTCTGTAATTTAACTGCTATTTAAAAACCAAATAGACTTGAGCACTTCCCAGAAGACACTATGGTGGGTGTCAAAGGCTGTCCAAACAAGAAGGTCAGATGTTAGCATGTTAAAGAAAAAATGGTTTTATGCAATCCCAGTGCACTTTCTTTCCCCCCCTTAGAACATCAGCTATATTCTAATCCAAGCGTCCCAGAGCATGGCCTTCCACCCCTTACAGCATCATCCAGATTAAAGCATTTTAGGAAGAGTGTTGTCTTTCCTTTCTATTAGAGCATGTCTCCTTACTGTTGCCATGACTATTAGGGAATATGATGGATATAGAGATCAGGAGGTAGAAATGTTTATCTACATTTAAGTACATTCTGGCAAAAAAAAAAAAAAAAAAGGAAACAAAAGGGGGAGAAAAAAAAGTAGAAGCCAAATACATTACTGCTAACCCGAAAATGTGTATCAAACTTTTTTACCAGGTGAAAATTTGGATGCCTTGCCGAAGTTGTACTTTTAATTCTTCATATTCTTAATGTGGTCTACAATTATAGAAATTTCCATACAAACTGGATCAGCAAGTGGGATCCTAAGGAGGTGGGGCAGCCATGTTTTATTAGTGGTTGAAAATTCTTTTCTACCGGCTCCAAACAGCAAACATGAACACACCAAACCATTTGTTACTTAAAAAAAGAGATATCACAAGGCCATTTTCCTCAAGTGCTCACTTTAGACATGACACAAAATGATTAAAGGGGAAATTCTGCTCCGGCTCAAGAATTCTCACTGATCCAAGCTGGAACAAGATTTACTTCTGAGTCACTTCCTTCAGCGAGGTAACAAGAAAAAAACCTGAAATGGTGATAAGAGCAAAAACTGGGATCTTCAATTCCTGTCCAGAACCATAACTGTGGAAGTGTCCCACTTAATCTATGAGAATTAGTTATGGAATAAAAATCACATTCAGTTTTCTCCATTAAAAGATGACTTCTAATTAGCATTTACTGAAATTATACCCAACACCCTGCACTATTACTCTATTTTAACATATGCCATTAAGGAATCTGAAGCATCCTATATATATATCATCACTTCCTATCCTTTTGAAATCTGGAAGTTCTCATCACAGTATTATGGAAAAAATGGACAGTATTTCATTTTAGATAAATTATGTACTTCAGATGTTAATCTTACTGCTTGTCAGACTAAAAATGCAGGATTTAGAAAGCAATCTTTCCCAGGCTTCCCACCTGACCTGCTCTTAGTTCAGAAGACTCATGGAAGAAAAGACCTTAAAATCATGGCATTTTTATGTTTAGGGAAGTGATTTGAGATTCCTATCTGAAGTTTTAATGTCTTTTGCTGCGTCCCAGTCAGCTGGAGCCAGTAGCTAAAGCACCTGGTCTCTCAAGCATGGACCATATATAAGGAAAAGGTCTGAAATGTGTAAAATCTGAACATATCTTTTATAGTGGAGTTCTTAAGCTGTATTTTCTGTAAATTACTGATTGAATCATACAGTCTAAGCACATGATGATATGATCTGAAATGCAGGTTTTAGTGGCATCATTTTGGGATGACTGTATTATAAGTGGTGAAAACATGAGAGAATTATGTACATCATCCCAAATGAGTACCAATAAATTTTTATGTCTTTGTCTCTCCTCATGCATTCATGCAGCATAGCTGGATGAACATATTTAAGCAAATTTTTTTAAGTCAATGCAGATCCTTTTTTTGGATCAGTTTTGATCAGATTTTGATTTTTATTATTTTTTTTGGAAAAAATCTTAGATTTATCTAAAACAGATGATGCAGAGGGTAGTTCAACAGCATTTTGCCATCATTTCTTTATGAATGTACATAGACTGAAAAAAAGATTTTGTGTAGGTTAGCATGTGATCATGTAACTAAAGACCCAGATGTATGCAGGGAGTTCCAGGAGAGAGAGGATCAGAAGAGAGTAAAACCAGAGCATGTTAGATCATTAGAAAGGTCTCTTACGTTTTGGACATCTGAATTTGAAATTTAAGAATCATATTTTTATTTATGTCTTCTGTATGAAATATACCATATTTTCATTCATATGGTTTGTGCCATATGTGAATATAAAAGAGATAAATCTTTATGTTTCAGCAGAAGTGTGTGATATATGCACGTGTCAGTAACATTAGAAGGACTTTCCCCAGAGCCTACTCTATATCCACTAGTTCTGCTGCCTTTGCCTTCTTCCTGGCTTTGCCTCCCTGTTTGTGGGTTATCTGAAGATTTTTTTTCAAAAGTGAACTCATATGGTGAATGCAAGTGGAGCATTATATCTGCTTTGAAAGGCACTGCTCTTGATAACATTGTATATCATGATAGACTGTTCCTAGCTAAAATATTGCTTCTACTTCAGCCTACAAAAGGGCTGAAATAGAAACAAATCTAAATAACGTATTGAAGAATAGTTCTGATGAAAATGTATTTTTGTTGGCTGCTAAAGCAATAACTCTTCATATCATTAGGAATGGTAGTAGTAAACTCAGTAATTTTATCCTCAATATATTTGTCTTAATGAAAAGTATCTTATTGTCTTCAGGAGGTGCATGTGAGGTTCAGTTTTAATTCCTAAAGATGTCTCCAGCTCTGAGTAGGTTTATTAGCAACAGGTGTACAAGGCAAAAATGACCTGTCATGGGAAGTTCATTGTATTTTGAATCCAAATGCAGCTCTGAACTCCTCCTTCAGTGGAAGTTCAAGCTCATGGTAAAACCCTTGTGTGAAGTTGTTTTCTTCCTGTCCCTTAGATCTTGTATGTACAGTACATTATATAATTGTTGCTGTACTACTCTGCAAGGTATCTGCTATCCTGCCGTCCTGTAAAAATATTAAATGCTAATCTTTGTTGCAAACACCTGCTCAGTCCCAGCTTTGTGTATTATGTGTCCTGGAAGATGTTGCAAGACACAGGCAACTTGAACGAGAATTTCCTGACAACTGGGGAATTTTAGAAGTCAAAAATGGTTTTGTATAAAAATGGACCTTATCTCAATAAATAATTGTTTTGAAGAAGTGTCATTTTTAGGGAAAGACTCCTTTCAGACTTGCTTGTGCTTAATGTGAATGTTGGCACTTTGTTACGCTGAAATGAAACCTTCTGTGCAACTTTTTTTTAAATCCATACCTGCTTGTTAAGTTGCATAGCCACAAAAAAAAAAAAAAAAAAAAAAAAAAAAAAAAAAAAAAAAAAAACAAAAGGCAAAGATTTTGTGGCTGGTGGCTGAGCTCCTTCTTGGATGAGTTACATCTTCCACAATGCACTTCTTTAGTCACCTAGCAAACTACACAGCATGTCAAGTGGGAATTGCACACAATGGAATGCTATGAGAGATATCCTAGGAGAAAACCTACCTAGCAAGGACCAGGCAGGACAGAATTATCTTTATTAGTGCTGCCTTGTACCACAGAACCATTGTTGAATCGTCTGATCTCTTCTCCCACCCAAGGAAAGACCACAAACAAACAAAAAAACCCCGCAAAACACCGAAATCAAGACTTCTCTTTTTCCAGTATTTTGTAAAAAAAAAAAACAAAAAAAAAAAGAAAAAAACCCAGAGAAACATTGCAATTTCTAGAATTTCCATTAATGATTCTCAGCAACTTTCTGACTGAGAAGTCTGTGTGTGTAGGGATCCTCTAGATACTATCTAATAGCCTTATTTTTGAAATAAACTACTTGCTTTTACTTCCAATTCAGAACTTAGCAGCTCTGTTCATATGAGAAGTGAAAAAATAAAGACTGGAATTAGTTAATATGGTCGTGGATGACATTTTAATGGAAAATAAAGAGTGACAAATACTTGAACAATGCTTTGAAAGCCTCAAGGGCTCAGGTTTAAGTGTGATTTTAGATGCAAATAATTGTCAGCATGAGAAGTAAGGGTCTTATCCCAAATAATGGCAATTATAATGAAAAATGAACTATGCCAAAACAGATAAAATTACAAATTGCTTTAGTGTGTCAGAGAAGTCTCTTCCCTTTTATTTTAGATTAATAAAACTACTTAAACAGATGTAACCATACTAGCTTCATTTAGAGATCAAGAGGAAAATTTGGGGATCAGAGCTATAAAACCTTGCAGCCATCAGATTCCTCATTTCCTGTGTTTGTGCTACCTTTCCATGGGAGGCAAAGCATAGAATGGGAGGTGGTAGTGTTTCACAAATCTGTTTTCATTTTGTCTAGGCTTTTAAACACTGATTTCAAGATATTCTAGTTCATGGTCCTGATCCAAACCCTGCTGAGCACAGCAGGAGTATTCCCAGTGACCTCAATGGGCTTTGAATTTGACTTTATGTACAAAATTTCTAAATACTAAATAACAAAGTTTGGCCTTTCCAAAGCGCACGTCTGCCATGTGCTCTGTGCACCTTTCTCGTAAAAGTGAAACAGCAAATATGCGGGAGACATCTGCACTGCAGACCAAGGAAGAGATTGTGCCAGGGAGAGGGAAACATAAGGAGCTGATACCCTTTCTTTCAGCTGGGAGTCTGGGTCTGGCTCTGGAGTCTGCAGATTTTCCAGGTGGCTTTTCTTAAAGCAGCACTGGTAAGGTGCCCAATGCTTCCCATGCTTGTTGGAAGGAGGGTGCATCCCAGATTTACAGTGGCATGTAGAGATCAGAAAGGGACAACTCCACTCCTGATCTTTAAACAACTAAACTGTGGTTTTTGAGGCACCATTTGAAAAGAAGTTCATGAGACAGTGAGATGACTGAGAAGAACTGGCTGCTATCCACTTCCATTTGCCTTACTGTACCTTAAGGGCTCAGAAAACTTGTAGAAAGCAGTCTTTTTTTGAGAATATTCATAAAAAGACAAGCTTATCAATCCTGAAGAAGTTAAATGGACCTATGCAAGACTATTAAGCCTCTAGCACAGTGTGCCGAACTTACTGAAAGAGAGTAACATGAGTCCCGCACCCTTGGTCTGGTTGTCATGTTGGCTTTTCTTCCCAGCAAGCGACAGACTTTTTAGGGGAGATTGGGGTGGGGAAGGGGCAGACTGATGGGCACCAGGTTTATTAGAGCCACATAGAAAAAACATGTTGGTTTTTCAGTTCTCTGCAAAGGTTGAGACTCTAAAGTGCAGTGTAAGAAAAAATCTGATTATCAGACTCAATATTCGCAGGACATTTGCAGTTTGGTGTGATCTTTGGGTGTATACAGGGTTTCAGTGTTAGTAAATTAGGTCTTGTACCAATTAACCCCCTTCTGTGAGGGTTCAGTATTTACCTGGGGCTGTGCCAGTGCTAAAAGCTACGGCTTAACATTCTTTTTAATGGCTTGCAATAACTACTGAGAGTGAAGGCTGCATAAAATATTAACACTTAAGCATCTTTTACACTCCTTTGAACATTAGGTTGTGTGTATAATAGAAGTGACTTTTAATTCTTACAAATCTGCTATTTGCTTAGAATTCCTCTGGATCCATGAAAATGCTGCAGTTAAGTGGTTTCTGTTGATTTATAAACTTCCCTCAAGGTCTGATGGAAGTCACTCCCTGAAAATATTGAGTGCATTTTGTTCTTTAAATTGTTACATCTTAATACCAGAAGAATAAGGATTTCCACATTTTAAAGAGATAAAGTAAATTTGATAGTAACTTTTAAGCATACTTGATTTTTTCCTCTGCTGTGCTACCACTTTGAGACCATCACCCAAAGAACAGCTACTGTGGCTGCAGAATCAGTGCCATGGCTGCTGACTGTGGGCAAAGGATAAGAGAGCAGGAAGGTTACAGACCCAGCTGCCACCCTGGAGCTCAACTTTGACACAGGTTCCCATCTTGAGAATAAAATCAGTGGAAGCTGGGGATGTAGGTATCCCATCTGTGCCCAGATTTGTGTTTCTGTACTGCATGGATTGTGTGGGTCTTCAGCTGAGGAACAGATCTGAGCAAGCATCCCATCCCTGCCGGCTCTCCCATTGTTCTCATCAGCTGTTCTATGTTTTAAGGGCAAACAGGCTTAATTCATCACTTCATGTTCAGTGTTACATTAAGACAAGTGAGAGACAAATTTTTAAAATCTTGGAATTGATTTTGGATAAGCCCTCAAATATTTGCAGCATACATAAATCATTAAAACATCTGGGATCTACAAATTTGTCAATAAATCTCAAACAATATGGATTTCTTGTGAGTTTCTTTCTGCCTCCAGCTTCTGTTAAGTCCAGAAACATTTGAAATGAATCTTCCTCACAGTATTTTGGCACACCTACATTTATTCCTAGCTGGACTTTAGAATTGTACAATACTGGAATTCAGAAAAATAAGGACTTAACTACACACTTGTGAACCCTGAAAGAATTTCACTAGTGGATTGTTTTCTAGTCTTCTAAATTGTAGTGCCTTCAATTTTCTGGCAGAGGTTAACAAGGACAATCTACACCAAATCCCTTCTTTTTATTTTTTTTATTTTATTTCCTTATTTTCTCCCCACAAGGTACATTACACCTCTCTATTCTGTTGTCCTACTTCCTTCTATTAATTTAAATTCATCTGGAACAATCCTTGCTTTTCACAGGCAGGCCTTAAACTTGGAAGACATGGATAACTTAAAGGAGGAAGCCAGGTGAATGCAAAGGACAGCAATGCATGGGAGAATTAATATTTCTGAATATTCTGATTGCCAGTGAGTCTGCAATATCTTGTGGGTTAATCTTTTAGGTTAACATGGAAGAAGCATTACTTCATGAAGCTTGTAGACATTCTAGAGCTTAGGAGACAAACTGAAATAAAATAGCTGTAGGATCTGGTGATTTCAGCTTTGTAGAAAAAAACCCGGGTCTTTCTTTCAACAGTTTAAGGAACCTTTTCAGCTAAATCTCTTGCTTCTGAATAGCAAAGTTCTCAGAGAATATTTTTTATAGAATAAATGGATAGCGCTTTACAGCAAATGCTGGAGCAGGAGGTGGTGCTGGGGGAACATCATTCCTTTGAGAGAGCAGTGACAGATGATCTTCACTGTACCCTGAAACAGAATTTTGAGGTACTTTATCGCCTGCATGTTGCATACATGATCCTGCACACAGATTGTCCATTCAGCCCACTGAGTCTGTTTGGTGACTGAAAAGGGAAGTTGGAAAATCCATGCGATGAGTGCACAGTGATCTAGAAACCTGTCCAAAAGGAGAACCCAAATGAACTGGGTTTGAAATATGATTTTTATCTCAATTTTAAGTTTCTCAAGGGATGTGTCTGCGTACTTGAGATTCAAGGTTGAGAAAACTCTCCAGAGCATAGCCATTCTTCCAAAGCACTCAGCAGACTCAGCTTTCTTTTTTTTTGGTGGTCCTTCATCATCCATACAGTTGTGAGGCCCGTGAGCAAGAGGCCCCCACTCTGTGCTGTCTCTCTGTGACACTCCGTCTCACTGATCTGCCTGGGTGCAGCTCCACCATGGGGCTCTCCACACACAAATGCAAGTTCAAGGGACCAGAAAGAGAGACTCAGGATTGAAAATGAAAGCAAATGTCAGAGGAAAGAGGGTCTGAATTTGGTACATCTCCAGATAAAATTATTGTACAATTAAGAAAAGCCTCAGCCCTGTACACATGCTTAATTTCATACACTAAGTCTATTCACCACGTGGAGCTGAACAAATGCACAAGTGTTGTCAGAGCTGAGGTCCGTCACACTGCTAGGAGATATGCATGCTGTTTCCATAAGCCACAGCAGCAAAGGCATAATTTAATAAAAAAGACTTTTGTTCGTGTCTATTAAAAGAAACCTATAAATCCTCCAAATGGTACACTTAGGATTTGGTCCAAAAGTTACTTAAGCCGATGGAAAAGCTGCTATTGATTTTAATAGGTATTTATTATATTTGGCTATTCCTTCAGCCGTCACTCTTTCCCTCTCTGTCATCTCAGCTGAGTTCCAGTCCCGTCTCCTGTATCTTACCAATATGTGGACAGCATATGTTGTTTAAATGAGAGACTTGTTCATTAGTTTATGATTGAACCATGCCAAGCACGTCCCAATCCTAACTGGATGCTAAGATGATGGTAATAGATGACATAATTACAGTAATAATAAAATCCTGTGTTCAGCCATGTTTTATGCTATTTTATTCTACAAATAACAAAGAAAAGAATTTAACATACACACAATAGGGAAATACACATCTAAGCAAAAGCACTAGTGTGAATAAACTCTCCCTGTTTCTTTGTAACCTGTTCTGTTGATGAGAGTAACTGCAAGTGTTTAACTTATTTGGTTTGTGTTCATTTATTATTTCTTTACCTTTGGAAAGAGCTGCTTGAGTAAACCACTTTTCTGAATGGTTCTTCTATTTTCAAGAGACCATGTAAGCACAAACAGGGGATTATAAAGACTTGACAAAGCAGATCGGAGTTTATCTTTTATTTTATATTAAATTTTTTGTTATAAACTGACATCAAAGCTGACAAAAAACTTGTAAAACTTTTGCTAATGCTTACTCTGTGGTGGTTGAGGTTTACAAACAAAGCAATTGACAGGCATTTTTATTTTTCAGTCACACTAAGTATGGACTTCTGATGACCAGAGAGTTCAGGTTTTGATTCAGCAGTCCCTAGCTAGATTTTAAGCAAAGATATGTATTTAAGTCCCTTTAAATTACCCTTTTTTCTTAAGTGTTTGTACCAAGCAGATCTAAATAACATTTCCTGGAGCATCTGCTTCATATTCTCGTCAGTGAGTAACTTCCAGGATGCTTTGATTGTGCCTTGCCCTTCAGTGACCATTCTGCTCCAAGGAAGCACTCCAAAACTTGTGTGTTGACCAGGAAATTTCCTTCTTATTTGTACAAATAAGACACTGAGGAGAGGACCTGGACTGAACTCAGCTTTTCTCTGAAGCTTTTGTGTCAAAGGGGGATTAACTCTGTCCTTTTCTGAAAAGAATGCTGTTTGCCCTTTCCAAGGCAAAGTAGCGTCTTGCTTTGTTCTTAAAATAACACCCAGGAGCTACAGTATTCCCAGGAATACAGGAGAGCTGGTCTCAGCTCCCACTTTTTTCTGAAGTTACTGTAGTTGGCAACTACCAGCACCTTCAGGCTACTGGGTCCCTGGTCCTGTGAGGCTGAAGAGACGCTCCTGTATCTGCCTCTCTGTGGTACTCAGTGGGAAAAAGAGACCCAGGTGCCAAGTTCTGCTTCATAGTTTGCTTTGCATTTAGCAGCCAGGGGATAAAATATCATCAAAACCCTCTTGGGAACTGTGATTTCTCTCCTACCACAGGGAGTGGCATTACCGGTTGCTTGACATTTCCATCTTTGGACTGATGTCAGAGGTATTTCATAGAAAATGTTGTGCTAATGAAGCTAGAAGATCTCTACAGAGAAGTAGCAACTGAGATGGGGTTTTCAGGATCAGAGTTTTGGATTACCATCAGCCACTCCTCTTTCAGTCCTGCTCAATTGGATCTTTCAGCTCCCACTGACATAAAGATGGACTGAAAATAATAATTTTCACATAGGACTGAAACTTATACAGCCCAGGAGTTCAAGAGAAGATAAACAGAATTAATATGTGAGGTAATGAATTAAAGTAGCTGAAGAAAGAAAGAAAAGACAAAAGCATTAGAGCTTCTCACTCCTCCTGAATTTGGCAGGTTGGGTTTACTTTTTGATCCCAGTCAGATTTTTTGTCTGAAATACATTTGCTGAAAAGTCTGTTGCAATATATAAAATGGCCCTAAAGTATAAAGGAGGTACTTCCAGAGAGATTAGAAAAACTAGGGGAAAAGAGAGGTGATGTTGATATTTTAATGAGCATTCTTCTCCTGATTGAGAGAATATCTGCCATGTACCATTACTTTACTGAGAGCACAGAACAATTATTGTAATTTGATCTCTATTTTTCTCACTGCCAGGATGAAAGAGAAATAAGATACACAAACACATGTATATACATGCACCACATGCAGATCCTCTTTCTCTCTCTCTTTCCCTCTCTCTCTCTCTGATAGCTCCCTGGAGAGTTCCATCATACCTGAGTTTATGAGCCTTGGATCATCTATGGCCAGTGGATTTAGTAATAAACAGAGTGGAAATGTTCTTCATCAGAGTTCAAAGGAAATTTCGACCAGCCCCTGCCAGACATTTTTTCCCCCCGGCCCCTCAGCATTTTACTGTAATGACTTCCTTTGAGTGGAAAGAAAATGGAAAGGAAGGCAGCTTGTACATCTTTAAAATGTGTATTTAAATATAGGAAGCTCTATAAATGAAGGGCATCGGGGTGGTTTTATAGTACATATAGTACACATAGTACATATAGGAATAGCCAAATATAGGAAGCTCTGTAAATGAAGGGTATCAGGATGGTTTTATAGTCCAGCTTTTCAGGGTCTTTTTGCCATGCTGGAAACATGGTGCCTGGGAAGCACATGCAATATGTTGAGGTGTGAGCCTAAGGGCTGAGTGAAAGAGCTGTATTGCTACATTAAAAAAAAAAATGCACCTTTGAATTCCCTCTTATAGCCTTTGACCATTGAAAATCTGCCTCTGTTGGGCAAAATCTAAAGACACTTTATCTTTCCATAAAATGCTGTGCAGTCCCACTATAAATCCCACTGGACACAGAACACTTTACATATGAGAAGAAAGGGTTGCCAACACTGTTAGCTCAATCTACTTCATTATATACTGATACTCAGAGCTACTAAGACTTCCCCACACTCTTGGATGTTAACAGGTTTAAATGTCCCCATTTTCAAATACTGGAAATTAATTATGGACTTTATTTCTGTAGATTGTGTGGTGAAACCATAGCACTTGGAAGGACAAACATTTTAAATCACTGGATGGACCCAAAAGACCGCCCTGATTACTTTTATCCAAGGTATAAAAATACCAGACATGTATTTTTATCTTGCTTTGAAGGTATCCATGGACTGGAGGTAGGTTATAATACTTTCAAAGAACCTTGAGAAGTGAGAATTATAGGCCCTTCAGGGAATTACCTATATCCCTCTAATAAACTCTCATGAGGTTTATCTGAAGATGGTGGTGATGGCTCAGAGAAGGCCATAAATTGCCTGGGGGACATAATAGAAACGCATTTTCCTCTGTGACAACCAAGGGGATGGTGGGGACCACAATAGAAACAGCACACATTAGGTAATTCCCCCCATCAGACTGCAGACGTGTGAACTAGTTTAAAACTTTTATTGAGGCTTTTATTGGGCTGTGATACAGTCCCAGGCTCTTTGCAGTTGCCAGTGTAGGCAGTTGCTCACAAGTTAAGTATAACAAATTAGAAATACCTAATGCTCAAGCTATTCTACACTTAGGAGTGGGGAGTCCCAAACAGATAGTATTTTGGGTGGCTAAGTGGCCAGGTTCCTTCTGTGCCTTGTCATCCTGCTTGTGAGAGCCATGGCATTAACCATAGCTCTTTCATTTGATTTGAAACAGCAGCAGAGGTCCAACCTAAGCAGAAGTCTTGTAAATCCTTGCTGATGCTGTAAATGGTCTTTAAAACATTGATAAACTAACGGTTATGTAGAGTTTTTTGGTTTGGTTTGGTTTGGTTTGGTTTGGTTTGGTTTGGTATGGTTTGGGTTTTTTTAACCCCAATTACCTACTTAAGTTAATGTAATTGATAGCTTTGGTACACAAAATTTTCTTTGAACCTAAAACACATGAAAAGTTATAACTTCATTACCAAAAGTTGTTTTGGTCATGTATCTTGCTTCTGCCAAAGTGACTCAGTCCTAATAGAAGTAGTCATGTCTCTGTGAGATTGTTTGGTCTCAGCGACTTCATTGTCAGCTGGAGACCTGGGCTGAAGCAACAGGGGTTTAGTGGGGGTGGGGACATGGGAGGATCTTCAAAGTGAAAGTGAGGAGGGTCCAGTGGTTCATCACCTCTCACAGCACAGGAGCTAAAGGAACCCAAGGAACTGGTCAGACGGCAGGTTCTGAAATAAGCAAAAATCCACAATTATTTGTTAACTCTGCATATGTCTATTAAGTGATGAAACTCTTTGCAATAGAATGCTTTAATTTTGCAATAGAATGCCAAAATTTTACAGAAGTTCAAAAAACATTAGACAAATTATTGAGATAAAGAGCCATTGAAGACAGTGAAAAACACCAGCATACAATCTCAGGCTCAAAAAATTTATAAACCCCTGATGGAAGTTAGCAGGATATACTGGAGAAGCATCATGGCAACTTATTCATGGAACCACAAGCTCCTGCAGGAAATGAGTGAGCAGAGTAGATGAACCACTAGGTTATTAATTGTATTAAATTATTATCTTCTAGATATTAACAACTGAGCTAAGCACAATCCAGTCTGAGAGTCCTTGGATGACTATGACTTCATGCACAACTATTAAAGCTTTGCTAGAAAAGAATTCCAGAAAAATCTCCTGGAGTCTTCAGATGTTCATAAATTGAATAATTCTATGTGGTTCAGTTTAGACAGATGAATATGTCTTTCCATGTGGAAACTTTAAAGAAGGCACAGAAGGACAGTTAGAGAGCATCACAGCAGACAGGAAAAGATGGTGAGAAGAGAGAGGGTGGCAACTCTTGCAGGAATCATGAGCAGGAGATGGATTCTTGGGTCTCTTTGGGCCCTTTCCCGTGCCTGAAGAGAATTAATTGCTCCAAGCATCCATCTCTTTTCAACCCTATCGTTGGCCATAGCAGCAAGAAAAGAATGTATCCCCTGGGCCCATTTTTGCATTTACTTTAAGCTTTTCATTGTAAAAGCAATGCAAACTGGCTTTAGTATAAGTGAGGATTAAGTATTGCACGTATCGTTATGAAGTCATCAGGGACCACAGTAAAATCTGAGATATTACTACACACAATTGTTGAATCAGCTCCCTTTAGAACCTGATTATCTTTTAAAACAAATTTTGTAAATGAGCTGTAATATTTTATATCCACTCAAAGCTTTTTAGCCCAAAGCACTTAACAAGCTTTAAGACCTGGAGTGGGAACCAGCTTTTGTTCTGTGTGCGGACGGCACCTGGCACGATGGAAGTCAGTCCCTCACTCACGTTCCCATGTGTTGCTACAACAGCAATACCCTCAGGAGTATGAACAGCAGAATGGAAATACTGACATTTCTGGGTTAGAAAAATGCCAGATGAAGAACGAATAAGGCAAGCTTTGATTTTGAAATAAGGAGTTACAGAAAGTAATCAGAATCTAAGCTAAAAAGAGATAGATTTCGAAGGCTGAACTGAAAGACTAACCTCATTAACATATACATCACAACCTTTTTTTTGATTAATTCTATTCTGCCAAGAACCAAAATGTTTCTAGATAAAAGTAAGGGTTTGACAATGCAGGTGTACATACCCATTTAGACCATATAGACATGCATATATAGACAGGATACAGGACTTGAAGGATTTCTTTCCCATTTTTAAAAACAAATATTTAAGTATGCCCTATAAATATATGTAATATTCACTTATACTCTTTGGAAAATAAGTGCCATTTCTTATTGGTATTCTGATTAAATATTCTACTCAATATTTTTTTTTACCAAACTCCCAAATAACTATGCTAAGCTTCTTAGTAGGAAACTGGGATCTCTAGCCTTCTATTAGCAAGCCTAGTGAGCAGAGTATGCATATGGAGAGGATTACATGAAAGTTCAACCGTTTGCAAATGGAACACATCTGCAGTTTGAAGCATGCTGAGTGGTGGTCTGCTCCCTGAGTATTTTCTGCTTTGGTGCCTGGGCAGGTAAGCTGAAGAATGTAACAAACATGGGCACTGTTTCAGGAAGTAAAATGCCATTGGATGTCATTATTTCTCTTTCTTTGAAACTGAAGCAAGTTTTCTCTAGAGGTGGAAATTATGGCTATTACAGAAGGTAGACGAGTTCAATTTTGAATATTCTAGGTATTTTGGAATATTGTCTTTAATTTAAAATAGCTCTCCAAAGTCAGACTTCTTCATGAGTCAGTGGAAACATACACAACCCTTTGCAAATGCAAGCAAAAACTTTGAACGCCCTCGTTTTGGTACAAATTGGTCAGGCTGCAAATGGCTCAATTGGGTGAGCCTCTCAACCCTCCCAGCTGCTTGCATTGTGCTCTCCCAGCTTTCCCTCCCCAGCAACTTCAGGGAAGCCAGTTTTGTGGTAATATAAAAAATAGATTAGAACCTAAGCATAAACTTAGTCATCAGTGTCTGAGCATTTGAAATCATGTCATTGGGATCATCGAGTCTATTCCTGCAGCCATCAGAAGTCCTGTTTGTTTGGGTGCAGTAGTAGGGATATCAGTAAGATGGAAAGTACCAAAACACTGAGTTGCACACTTAGTTACTGCACAGGCATTTATCTAAGAAAACACTGACAAGCACTACTGGTGGCCACACTAAAAGTCAGGATTTAATTCCTTGTCTTTCACCTTTCTGGTCTGAGATATCAGTAAAAGATCAGGAGCTGAGATATTTCTCCTTATTAATGGCTCTGAACACTTGATAATTGCTTACAGAAAATGATTCCTTTCTTCCATTATAATTAGTAATCTTATCAGTACCTGAGACTAAGAACCAATAGACAAATATCTTCTACATGTTCCTTATTTTCAGAGCTGAAGCAAGGAGCTAAATTATGTTATATTGCTGTGATATAACATAATAGAATATTACTGCTTTTTACATTCCAGATCCTTGTACCTTATCTATTGTACCACTGTATTTATGAGTCAGATCTACACCACAGCCACTGTGTAGCCATGATATTTTCTGAAAAATCCTTTCCTTAGGATTTTTCCTCCTGAGAAGCTGAGAGGCCTCAGGAACAAAATGTAAACAATGATTATC
>JAYDZK010000169.1:18797083-18828582 GCA_034509185.1 Euphonia xanthogaster
AAATGAAAACAGTGATTATCTGCTGCTGTGGAATGCAACAGGTGGATCTGTGGTTGTTTCTAATTAATGGCCAATCACAGTCCAGCTGTCTTAGACTGTCTCGGTCAGTCTGAGCCTTTGTTATTCATTCCTTTTCTATGCTTAGCTAGCCTTCTGATGAAATCCTTTCTTCTATTCTTTTAACATTGTTTTAATATAATATATATCATAAAATTATAAATCAAGCCTTCTGAAACATGGAGTCCACATTCTTGTCTCTTCCCTCATCCTGGGACCCCTGCGAACATTGTCACACCACAGAAAATTTGTCAGTGATGGCATAGCTGAATGAGTTTTTTGGTCCATGATTTTAAAGGTAACAAGGTTTTGAAAGGTAACAAGAAAGAACCCAGCTTATTATCCAGACCTGGCTGAGTTGAAACAGTCATGAATAACAAGAAACTCCCATGTGTTTGTAAATAAGGCATCCCGTGCTTCATTTTTGTTAATTTTACATTAATACTTTATAATGGTTAACTGCTCTTGAACTCTGTCCTGTGGCTCATAAGACTTTTCACCATTAAATTCTAAAAACAGGAATCACCTAAGAACCTCATAGCTCATCTGTCTTCCTTAACTACAGAAATTCCCTGCACTTACATGTAGTGTTTGGTCTTACAAATTAAATTGTAAATCTTTGACATCAGCAGAGAGACAAGAAGTTTCAAAGGTAGAGATTTGTGGGTTTATTCTGATTTTGCAATAAAATGTGAGGTACACAACTGAGATCTGGAAAAAATTGTCTTCAGTGTGGGCCATGTGAAAGTGTAAGGGACCATGCTTACTAACCTGGAAAACTGGGAGAACTAACGCAGAGCACATCAGTATGGAAATCATGCAAACAAGAAAGAAAAGCATGAAAAAAAGTATTGGGTTTAAATTAACCCCTAGGAGCACTAAGATTGAGATAATAATTTTAAGAAGAAACAGTATACTTGAATATTTTCATCTAAGCATGTTAACAAATTTATCATGACCATTTTAGGACTTTCTAAGACAGCTTTATAATCTAACATTATATTCTAGATATCTAGAAATACCAGAACTATTTTCCTTGTTGCCAAAGACACAGACAAAACAGTAAGTTTGGAGCTAGTGGGTGCGTTCACTGCAAATGGAAATAAACTTTTTTCATAGGTTTTCTTGCCTGAAATTTTTCATAGGGAATAAAACCCACTCTCAACCAGTTCCACATGTGATTTATTTGAGTTAAACTGCGTGGAATTAAATCTTAACAAGGGACTGACCTGAAATCTATAGAAATCTCTGGGACTCTTTCTATTAATTTGAGTGGTCTTTTGATCAGGTCTTACATGAAGAAACACATTTATGAGTCCCAAAGATGGAACTCATTAAATTACGTTTCCTTTATTTTACATATGTAATTTAAATGATTTTAGATTTTATAATTCCCAATGAAAATATTTGATTCTAAGTTGCATAAAGATAGGGGAGTTGAAGCAAAGTTGGAGTTGAAGGGAACCAGGACAAAAACCCAAGCTTGCCAGTATAAATAAGTCTTCTATCAGCTTTTAAAAACTTTCATTATTTGCAATAACAAAAGATAAATACATATGCTAGCTTTCATGCTCTTTTAGCAACACAAACGTGAACACCGTGTATTAGGTGCAGGTTATAAATATGATTTAGTAAAAAATTGGTTCAGCAAGTTCTACTGGGGAGAGCAGTCAAAGGCAAATGTTTTTACCCCATTAAACCGAAAACTGACAACATCCCAGCCTGGCAAAATATGTCCAAAACCCTTGTGAAAAAAATCTGTGGCACCAAGCAGGAGAAAAGATGCTCAGCCTTAGGAGTAATGTTTTTGGGGAACACAGGAAAAGGCTGAATCTGTACGGGTGTAATGGCTTGAGACAACTCATGTTACAGCATGTAAAGGCCAATACATGCCCTCAATTCATGTCAAGGATGGAGATCTCTGTAAAATTGCATTGAGGCTGTTGAACCCTGAGTGCTGACAGCCTGATGTGAAGTCATGGAAAAGCAATGACAAAAAAAATGATCTTTTATTGTGTTTTGTCCCTCCCTCTCCCTCAGAGCTGCCAGAGCAGGAATATGCCACTTGGGAAGAGAACCTGTGTTGTTGTTTGATTTCTGTTTTCTGCCAAGGGCACTGGCAGAAAACAAGGCTTTCCTGTTACAAGAGGGAAGAGTTTGCCAAAATTCTTATTTTTCTCTACTAATTTCAGTGTAAGAGATCTGAATGATAATACAGAAGGCTTATGTGCTAGCCATTTTACAGTTGTTTTTGTAGACTGCCTTCTGCAAGCAGTGGTTATTTATAGTGTCCTAAAAACTGACTCCACAACCCATGAATGATACCTAAATTACTGGTATCAATATCCATTTTTGTTACAATTCTTAAGTGAGTTGAACTCATGTAATTAAATAAAATAAGCAGATTTAAAGATATTTTAGATGTTCTCAGTGATCAGATATCAATATTCAGCATTTATGTGTTCTAGAAATACCAAAGCAGTGATCTGTAATATTTTCCCTATTTAATCCCTGAAAGTATTTGATTTTATTTTGGTTATATCATCTATCTATCTATCTATCTATCTATCTATCTATCTATCTATCTATCTATATCTATCTATCATCTATCTATCTATCTATCATCTATCTCTATCATCTATATCTATCTATCTATCTATCTATCTAATCTATCTATCATCTCTATCTATCTATCTATCTATCTATCTATCTATCTATCTATCTATCTATCTATCTATCTATCTCAATAGGCTTTTTTGGGGGGGCTAGAGGGGTTCCACCACTTATGTTGCACATATTTAGAGAAAATATTAGGGAAAAAAAGAAGCAAACAAGAAAAAAAAATCTTTTCTTTAGAACAAATAAAAAAAGGATAAATTTCTGAACTGAGGTTTTTGTTGAACTTCAAAGTGAGAATTAATATATAAAATATCTAGGATCTTGAAAGAAATAAACTCTTGAAGAATTCTAATGTGTCTAATATAAACAAAAAAAAAAAAAAGAAAACGAAATCCTTTGAGTCTTTAAAATAATATTAGTTTTGCTTGTAAGTTTTTCTTTAACATCAACTTTTTTGACTGTTTTATTGAAACTTCAACAGACAGTAGCTTATTTTTCCACAGACTTAAGCACCTGAGATTTTTGGCTAATGGATATAAGGCCAGTAAAATTTCCTATAAATGTAACTTTATATGAGAACTTACATGATGTTTATAGAATATATTCCAGTGTTTGCTTTTTCAAAAGTAAACTTCTTGATATTCATAGGAAGAATATCAGCTGCATTGCAATGAGAAAGTGAAAATGATCAGCTGATGAATACAAATAAACAGAGATGTTTTCCCTGGCTTCACTACTTGCTTCCTGAGGACCTCTGTTTCCCACTTAAAGATCAATAAATACCAAGCACAAAGCTCAGTGAAACCCCTTCTGTTCCTTTTAATGAGCTGTGAGTTAGAACTTAAATTAAAACCAGGGATGAACAAAGACGTTTTTAATGAGAAAATTTCTGAATCAGAAATTCTACAGATTTCTCTTGTTAGTCTTCATTATCTCTAATTTTGGCAAATAGATCCACTGGTGGCTATGGTTCACAAATATTATGTGTGTAAATGGAGTGCACCGAAGAATATTCATCTTCATAAAATAAATGAAGGACAGCACTTCTGAGCTAAGAATGACAGATATCAGTACTGGATTCATCCTTCAGAAGGAAATAGGCCCAGATATCCAAGATAATATACTTCCCAGAAATAATTTATCTATTTTATGGCTATCAACAGCAAAACACTCATTTCAGAAAAGAACTTCTGCAAATTTAACTACTGTCAATCAACTAGGGCTTTTACTCAGAAAGTAGGAAATGAGACATCAAGCTCTAAAATGGACGACAGCATTTAAATGTACTTTGCCTCTTCTGCAAGTCATTTATAAAAATATACCAAAGAAAACACACCAGCAGTAATAAAACCGTCTATCAATTCTATTCCATACATAAAAGCATCTGATAAAGAACAAAACATGTAGGGCTTCTGACAGTAGGAATCATGTTCGCTTCCCTCCATGTAATTTACTCCAAAAAACTTTATCTGTTGCAAACAGGTCAACAATTTCTAAATTTTCTCCAAATAAGGCATCCACACTTTCATTTGATCTTCATACTACCGAGAAGTCAAATGGAAATTTAAATTTAACTTCTATGAGGCAAATTTAGGTTACTGATTTGGACTGACACATCCACCCTTGTTCTCTGCAGCCTGAAATGGCAAATAGGTATAAATTGTGTCTGGGGGACAAACTTAGAATCATAGAACCACAGAGTCACAGAATCTAGGGTCACAGAATCATAAAATATATTGGGTTGGAAGGCAGCTGCTTGTATACTGCCCAAATGTTCCCATAAAATCCCATCACCATGCATTTTTTCACTTGCCAAATCTAAGAAAGATTAACCCAATGTGCCTCTGATTGCTTTCTAGTTGTCACTCTGAACAGTGAGAATTGCCTGGGTATTAATGGATAAGTTTTAATATATGGAAAGATATTAGTAAATATAGTTGCCCTTAGCAGAGAGGTCATGGATTTGAATGCAATGTCCTTTTCTTTTCTCCTTTAGTGATGATTCCTTAAGATCTGTTCACTCAGAGGTAAGCATCTTACAGCCTTCTTCTAAGTAGCTGAGATGTGGCTTAAAGCATACTGGCAGTGAAAATGCCTGGATATTTTTCTCCTAATATACCTTGAGTTTTGGAAGCAGTTCCAGAAACTGGCTGATGCTCTTAGAACTTTCTACATGAGGCAGTACCCAGTCAAAAATTAATGAACTACCCCCAGTTGCTGAGGAATAAGTACTTCAAGAATTGGCACAAAATAAAAATATGAAATAAAACTTTCCTGTTCCTGTTGGAGTAAGAAAAAAGCCACCTCAAAATGCTGTACCATATAAATAAGCGCATTGCCCAAGGACAGTTATTCCAAAACTCAAATCATATTTTGTATTAAGAAAGACCATATCACAAGGTTATTTGCTTTGCTGAATCCACCCCTAATCTGCTGTCCCACTTTGTAGTAGTATTACAATTTCCCAGAACAACTAAGTCCCTAAGTGCAGCTGGGGTCATCATTGCAGGGGAACAAAAACTCAACATATTTCATTTTACACCGTTCGGAAAATGTTCGGGTGCTTCACATTGACATCAAATCTTCTTGCATCCCTCCCTTTTCTTTCCTCCTCTCAAGTCATAGCCACTGTTCTAACAGTTCTGCTCCTACCTATGTTTTAATCTCCAATTGCTTAATTGTCAGTTACCAAAGCTTTCCTTTTGCTTAGTAGACAGTGGATATGACTATTTAAGCTCTGCTTGCACATATTTTAACAGTATAGCTTAATATGATAATAGAGGGCTATTGATCAGAAAGGGAGTTGGACTGGACGATGTTCAAACAGTCTTGACTCCTCCTTGTGGAAGGTTCTGTATAGACTCTGTCTGCTCCTTCATAGATAACACACTTGAACATAAATAAAAGCCCTTTAGCCCTCAGCTGAAGTGAGAGAGTCTGAATGGGTCTTGAATCAGCTTTATGTCATAATTTCTCACAGCCATCCCACTGTTCTGCTGTTTTCATTTAGAATGAATATAAACTATCCAGATTTAGTGCGAGTTTCTGCTTTCAGGAGCAGTGCACTTAGGGATTCACTGAGTATGTGAAACAAATTCTCAGTACCAGTTTTTAAAGAGGATTGAGTCTAAGTAATGGAAATAGCAGAGCCCATGGGATTGATTAAAAGCGTTTTGAGTTCCCTGATATTCAAAGCGCAGTAATTAGAGCCCTCTATGACACAGGACTGTAAAATCCAGTTGATCAGATGCTCGCATACATGGGCTTTCCTTGCAGCAGTTAGCTAACCCCAGAAAGGTTCCAAACATGTAATGGAAAAACCATGACTATTTCGGAGCCCAAGACGCTGCACGCTGGATTCGTATTCTTGTTACAGTAAATTGCTGTTTATCTGGAACACATAATTCTATTCTGACAGTCTATCCAAGGGTCCATATTTTCTGTCTGAACTGATTACACCCCTCTGTGTGTCATTTGTGTCTCCCTGAAAACCTCTGGCCAAAGGGAAGCGTAGAGGCTCTGGGCAAGGGAAGGCACAATTAGCCCTGTCCTCTGGTCATGATGGGAAACTTGACACAGGAGTAATAACCACAAGCCAGGTCTCTCCTACATTTATTGCCATGCCCATCATAGCTGGTAACATTTCTTTAACAATAGTCATTTATCAAGGCCTGGCTTCTGTGGAAAGATTTACTAACAGCCCTAAGTGGAAACTCCACTATAAAATGGACATGCTCATGGAAATTGTACTACTACAAAGGCATAAAAATAATGCACAGAAGTGACCCACCAGTGCATTTACTGTAAAAGTCAAGGACTAAAAATAAAATAACCTCAATATATAAAATGAGTACAATTTTTTTTCCTCCCCTTTTTGAAACACAGAAGTAGCTGTAATGGATCATGGACTAAAAAAAGCATATTGTGATTGGATCTAACAATATTTTCACATTCTGCCCTTCAAAGACTCAACTCAATTTCATTTTTACAAGACAGAATCTGGCTGTGTAATAGAAGTTTTCTTTTAAAGATAACATATATATATATAAAGGACAAAAACTAATGATAAGAAAGATCATCAGGACTGAATAATACCGGCTGATTTTCTGTCATCCTCACTGCTCCACTTGCTGAGTATTCACAGAGTAAAAGAAAATATACCAGTGTCTCCAGAGATGCTGTGTCAACAAAAACTCCTTCTGCTGGCATGATATAATTTCTGTTTAACTAATCGGGGGAAATTTATCATACAGGACATGGTGGCGTTGTTTATGGAGTCATTAGCACAATGGCACTCAGCTCTCAGATGACAGTTGTGCTCTTCAGAAGATGAAGTGCTGCAGCTGGCTGGGAAAGGAATGAAGGCCAAAACCAGAATTATAAACCGTAAGACTCTTAAAAATTTTTGTTACTATGATTTCATGGATGTGTTGGCTGATTTATTTATTTAGTTATTTACTTAGTTGTTCTTTCCAAATAATGAGGAGGTGCCGGGGACTATAAAGTGGTAGCGTGTTCAAGTGTTCACTCATGGCCTTATAGTGATTTCTTCAGTGTCTTGTTGTAAGAATATCACACTTTGCTAACTGGCTCATAAAAGACCTTTTCCAAACATCAAAGTAACGAAATGAATTCTTAGGATAATATTCAATTGCTCAAATTCTGCCTAATTCTCGGTCTCTGATTCCCAATTCTAAAAGTAAGATAACCACTTGGATTCTAAAAATATTCCAGTGATGCCTGCCAAAAGTCTTACTGCTGCCTTGTCCATGTAAAACATGATTTCAAGGAGAATTTTGGTAAAACAGAGTCTAGTTCTTCACAGATTTCTTACTACACATTTAACTGACATAAGCATTGCAAGGATTAAGTCAATAATATTAATAGAAAGGTATGGAAGATAGAGTTTCAAAAGTTCATTAAAAAAAAGTGTCCAGCAGATGAAATTCAGGTTAGAGAAATGTAAAGCAAAGTACGTAGGAAAAGTATACCTTGGAACAAATAATTCCTTAAAAAAAATCTACAAAACTCTACCTCAACATATGATGTTAAAAAACCCCAAACAGAACAAAATGAAAAACAAATGAAAGACCAGGAATAATTAAGAAAAAAAAAAGAAAACATTAATCATCGTTATGCCACTGTAAAAATCCATGCTTTGTCTTCTTTGTAAATACCATGGTTATTGTGTCCTCCTCATGAAAAAGTTACAGTAAAGTTAGAAACAGCTCAGCAAGTCCCTGACCCACACATTTCTGAGAGAGTATCCTGAGGCACTATGAATTATATATGTCCTGGTATGCCTGCCTGTTCTGTGACTTTTTCTTGAACATCCTATTATCCATCACTCTTGGAGACAGTACAGTGAGCTGGCTGGGCCCGTGGGCTGGCCTGACACATCATTCCTTATGTTCTTGACAGATTTAAAAAAAAAACAACAAAGTGGAAGAGGAGTTTGCTTTAGTCAGTGTGCCTGGCTGGGAGGGAAAAAGAGGTGTCCTACTGCATACAGAAGAAAGAAGGTATTTTCACTACTGTTGGTACCCTGGCTTGCCAGGAGACCAGGAAGTTTAGGAAAACATGGAGAAGGCTGAGTGTTGATTTTAAAGCATCCCCTTTTTCTCACCAGCAATACACAATCCCTGTCAGGATTCAGCTGCAGCCAAGTGCTCTTCACCCAGACCCTGAGACAGCTAAAGCATCTTACTTCGTGCAGAATGTTGGCAGTGTATTCCATGGTCAGGAGGAAAGAGGGCACAGAATGGATAACAAAACAGGGCATGACTTTTTCTTTCAAATTATGATCATTATGTTCCATAACAATTAGAAAGAACTTGAGTGCTTGAGTGTGATTTCTTGCTAAAAGGATACATTGTAGGAAGCTTGTTAATGCAGCCCACATGAGGCAGTGCTGCTTGAAAAAGGAGAACCAGGGCTTCAGTAACAAAGCAGAGACCCCGCACATCCCTAGGAATGTACCCTATCTTTCCTCTCTTGTCCTGCCTGGAACCTGGAGAGATTGGGATTAGAGATACAATCCTGATTCTTCCTTTAATGGTTCCTCTATTGCCAAATCCCTAGAGGAAGACTACGGTGGAACAGGAGACTGAAAAAAACCCCAAAAACTGCTAGTCCAGAAGAAAAGGAAATGTGGTCATCCCACTAATAGATTTTGATGGGAGATGAACAGCCTTAGGGAGCAAAACTTGCTGCACAGCAATTTCTCCAAGTATGTGTCAGTGCCCAAGTTCAAAGACAAAGACCAGAAAGGAGAGACTCATTTGCCTGCCCATGGGGTCCATACACACATGTGGCCTAAAAGGACCTAAGAATGTGCAGTAAAAAAGTGCTGTCTTGCCATTAAGATAGTTACACAGTCCATGTAACCTCTCTCCAGATGGTGAGGTTAGAAATCTCGTGTTTGCTCACAGAATGAGAAACAGGAGGATGCCTTTAATTCATTTTTAGTGCCATCCATTCCTTCCCCTCACTGCAGCTAGTGCCAAAGATGAAGGGAGCTAGCATGACTGCCTTCATATGCAGCCCTTTCTCCATGTATGAAAGAAATCAGCTCTGCAGCATCTTCTCTGCACACCATGGTCTCTCTTGATATCACACAGCATGTGTCCTTATACTGAGAAGTAAAAGTGCATCAGCAGGACAACTCCACTAAAACATACAGCTTTACATTGCCCTTACATGTTGCATTTGCTGGAATGACTGACACACAGAGCAAATCACACCAAAGGTCATTTGTCAATCACCTTTAAGGTTTACCCATCAAAATAAAATTTAATAAAATTAAGCAAGTGGTCCATTGAATTAAAAATCTTCCTCCAGATCTTTTATGTGTGTTTACAAAAGTGTAAGGGCAATTATACATTGAAATACTTATAGGGGAATATTTGTTTTCAAGTTCATCAAAAAATAAAGAAAACTAATATGTCTTATACTTGGAAGCACAAAGACTTACTATTTAGAAATGTTCAAATGCAGCCCATTTAACTATGACTTTATTAAAATTATGGAATCATTGATAGCAACTCTATAACTAGCATTCAATTAGGCATGAAAACAAATACTGATTGAAACCAAATAACTACACCTCAGTTCCTCTCACAGATGTATCATGCTTCCCAGGGAAAACATCTGGAAAAGTGCCCTAGCAGGGCCATTGAGGCTTCCCTTAATGTCAAGGGATTCTTGGCAATCTGCAAAACCTTTACTCCTAATTTCTGCAAGTTATTGGTAAGAGACACAGATGTTAGGTTAATGTTTGCCTGTACTTTTTGGGCATGAATCCTATTGCACTGCTGCAGATACTACACTAGGGCAGCTATCAATTACTTAGTGTGGGGTTTAGAGTGGGTTTACAGATAATTTCAGCTGAGTGTTTGGACTGAAGCTGAAAGTCTACTTTAAGTTTTTTCCCTGTCCAAGATATTCCCTGTTGTGAATACTTTCTCTAGGAGTTTATTTCTATTTTATTTCTAGGAGAAATTAAAATTAGCCTGAATCTTACAGTCTGGGTAAATATTGTAAAGGAAAATATTGTAAAAAAAATCCCAAAACATGTAAGAGGAGGGTTATTCCCATTGTTCTTAATTACTGTTTGAATTAAAGAAATCAATGGAGAAAATTAGAATTTATAAATGCCAACCTATCAAAAATATATCACAGACCTCTTAGAGCAGTTTTAGTACTTAAAAACATTGAGGGAATAAAAAACAAGTCAGAAAAAAAGAGGGTTAAGTTCTGAAGGGATGTATTTTCCTTGATGGGGGAAAAATTGTCTCTGCTGGATCACAGAAGATCATTGCCAAGAAGTTGCTTCCAAAGCATCCCAGCCCTAGGAGTGCACAGAAGGCAGCTGCATGGCCATGGTCTGCATTGAGAGGAGCTCCAGGTGGAGTGCAATGTGGAGGAGGGAGCATTGATGAACCTCAGGATTTCAAACAGAGACTTTTCTCCCCCAAAAAAGAAATAAGAATTAACTTTCTTATGCATCCTCATGCAGTCAAGAAGTCTCCATTTTCTTGTTTGTGCGTAGTGCAATTACCTTGCTCTCCTTCACTTTTTCCACGGCAGATGAAGCCATCAGAAGAGAACTTTTTTGCATGATTTCTTTTCATCAGCCATAACAACCATCCACCCATCAGGTACAGAAACATCTGGGTAACCTAGTTAATGTGTAGCTGACTTCAGTTAATGTTTATAATTAAGCCCTGAGATTCCACAAGCAGTGCATTTCTGAAGGATTATCACACACCTCAGGTGCAGCATGAGGCACCAGCCAAAAGTCAAGTGACTTCAGCTACTCAAAGAGTGCAATAATCCCTCAGAAATCTATTAACCATGAGTGCCTTATAGCTATTATGGTATGGAAACTCCAAGGTAAAAAGGTCATACCTGTGCTTTTAATGAGAAATATTGACACATGTATGACATCACTGCCAGCCAATCAGAGATCCTCATTGTTACCCTGTGTTCACAAATCATTTTATAACAGCACAAAGTTATAAAGCAGTTTACAGTGCTGTGAAATTGAAATAGATCACTTGTATGTTGAAAATTCATTAAAAATATATTTCATATGCAAAACATGTCTAGGGCTACTCTTTCTTCCGTCCATTCTCAGGTTCATGGTATGAATGGTTCAAGTGATGGAATTGCTCATATTCATAGTAATAAGCTCTGTAATTATTATAAACTATACATTTTCAATAATATTTGTAGGATTTAATGAATACCTAAGCCTTGTTTTTCAGGATTCCACTCCAGTTCCTTCCCAGCACTGGTCCCAGCATCCTAACTGTATATCCTTGTAAACTGGTTGCCAAAAAGTCACTCTGGTCACCAAATCTGGATAAAGCTGGCATATTCCAAATTCCAAAATATATTTTAGTCCTGATGGGCAAATAGGAGGGAGAAAAGCACCCCTCCAAATCTCATTTGGGGAGATGGCTCAATCTCCAAAAAAGCCAGACAGAGATTGCTCTATTGTGCTATGGAGCAGTATAACAACCCTGCATACAGGAAAGCAGCATTCAGAAACCTTGCCTCTTGTTGCTTGATTTGTTAGCCATAGATGCAATCACAGAGGCCCAATAAAAATAAGGAACTTTTTATTTGCCAAAGGATGGCAAAACAGAAATTTTGGATATAATGATTTATTCAGAGGACAGAAAAACTAGGTGCAGGTTTTCTTCAAATTTGGAAAACTTTCCTGCTCAGTCAAAAATGGCAATTTACATGACATTTATGTTACTCCACTGGTTGGTGACTCCCACTGTGATAATATGCTCTGCCAGGCATGATGAAGGACCACTCCAATGTGGTTTTTTTTTTAATTGCACAAATATGACTGAACAACATTAAGCATTCAGTATATAATGGTTAGAGGAAATAAGTAGGCCTTTCTTTATGACTTGCAGAGTCAACAAATAGGCTCTGTCAGACCAGCGAGAAAAAGTGAGTGACAGATCTAAGAAGCTTTTCGGAAGAACGCAATGATATTTGAATCTGCAATTTCCATGCTCTAGCTGATGTCAGCTGTTGGGTGAAAGCCTAGATATCAGGTAGCCAAGACAAGCATCTAGCTGCCACTTGAAAGCTATCTCTTTCAGGGAAGAACTGAAGTAGCATTCTTTCAGGCTGTGCCTGCCAGGCAGCAGACAGATGCCTGCTGTGAGAGCTGAACCTTCCCTGTTCTACCGTGCAGAGTGCATTGCATGAGCCCCAGCTGTAGACTACAAGGGACCACAGCAAAGGAGAGACTCACAGGTTCCATCCCCGATGCTTGAGCCGAGGGCCTTAATGCAAATACAGCATAAGTCAAAATATGAGCACAAAAGCCACTCCGTTTTTGCAAGCAGTTGTGACATTATGAAGGCACGGGTTGTAGAAAATAACCTGGATCAAATTGGTCACAAGTTGAGTCAGCCTAAATTACACAGAAAGTGAAACAAATAGACTCATAACCAAGATTTCTTTATTTCAGGAAGAGAAACTTCAGGACATTAATATACCCAATAAGTGAAGTCAACTGGGCTTCAAAATTCCCAAATATCAGCATGGAGGAGGCTCAGCACACTGGAACTCAAGCCTTTCTGGAGCTTGTGATTTAAGGAAATGGGAACTCACAGAGAAGAGGTTGGTAGAGCAATGCCAGATGGCTAACAGAAACAAAGGGATAGAGAAGAATCATGCTGAGGTAGAGGAAAAAACAACTCCAAAAGCTTAATGCATTTGGATCAGGAGAGATGACTAATCTCCTTCCCTGAGCACTGCAAGAACTGGCATGTGAGACATCAGCTCCAGAAGCAAGTGGTTTTGCTACCCCAGCATACTGCACAAAAACATCCCTCGTGATAAGGATTGTAGCGTGTGTAACTTCAACTCGTGCGCCAAAAACATGAGAAAAGGGGTAATGAGATAAAAGCTGATGAAGAAAGATCAAAAGACAGTTCTCTGATGAGGGAGTTCTACAAACTATAGGAAAAAAAGAATAAGCTAGCAAGAGTATCCGGAACATTTCATATAGTCTCACATGAGAAATATTTAAATTATTAATGCAGTGAAATAAAATAAAAACTCTCAGGTAAAAAGTGAAAAACTGCCATCATCTGTTTTAGAAGCTGGTAGAAGACAAAGGTGGAACTTCAGATGAGTGCCATAATTGCTATGATTGCTTTTTGCCATTTGAAAGAGTAGAGTTTCAGTATCACTCCTTTGAGACTCAAAGTGAGTCTTGACACGCTGTCTCTGGAACTGGAGTTTTCCATGATAAGAGGAGCATAGACCATCTTCTTTACTCAACATTTGGAGGGCAGGCTGCTGCTGTGAGCCCACTGCAGTCCTACATCACATTTGATAATAATGCCACATGCAATTTGAACCAGAAATTATGGATGAGTTTGTGTCCTGAGAGGAGTATCACTCTCCATGTGCCCAGTTGCCAATGGTTGCTCAGAGCACTCCTCAGATGAAAGAGATCCCCCAAAACACCCTGAATGCTGCTATGACTTGAACTGATAGAGGTTTTGTCATGTTTGTCCTGATGTGACACAGCAGCCCTCCTGCAGATAAACAAAAGGAACATTGCTAATGTAAATATCCTCAAATGAGCATTTATAACTTTTTGACCTCCAGTATTTTCTTTTTGCTTCTTGCTTTCCAAAAAGCTGCTTATCTAACATCTCTAGAGTCACCCTGGGATGGCTGACTTCAGTCCAGCAATAAGGATCTGATTCCACTTTCAGTAAAACTGAATGCCTTTTCCTTAAATATGTAGCAACAAATCACAATAAGTTCAGGAAACAGTGGCACTCTACACTTAAGATTTAAAATGATGTTAACAGCCTGCTCTGTCCAAATATCTTGAAATAGGAATTTGTTTCATAATACTCTTCCAGTTTCTAAATATATCACAGCAAATACAAATTACCACTGTGCCACCAATGTGGTTATTAAAGCCTTTGAATGTCTATTATACTGACTCCAGCATTATTTCAGCATGTCATCCCCAAAATAGTCATTCCATTACCTGAAGAGATGGTTCGAAAGCCTGAGTTCTCTGGGATGTTGTGACAATATGCTGATATTTCATAATTATACCCTTTGGCTCCACTTCAGTTGCTCACAATCCAGGCCAGCAAATGAGATAAAAAATTAGTATTTGCCAGATGAAAAAAAGAAAAAAAAAAAGTTACCAGCTCTTCTGAGCATACCAGACAGGGGTGATTCTGAAAGCCAATGGACCTTTTGGGTCAACACAGAGTACTAGTGGGTGCAGCTGAGGATGAGGTAAATATAGAATGCACAGGGTGAAATGCTGGTCACACTAGAAAAAGTCCCACTGATTTCAGCGTGGCCAAGATTTCACTCTTCAGACCCATTAAGTGCTCCAGCAGATCTCTGCACCTGTGAATCTATAGGTTCAATGTCCAAAATGAGACTGGTCACCAAGACACCCTTAAATATCTGATTTTTTTTTTTTTTTTTAAGGAGGAACTCTATAAAAATAAAGTATCTGAAAGTGTCCATAAAAATAGAATTACTGTTCAGTGTAAAATGTGAGCTGAGGTGATGTGAGCCAGAAAAAATGACTTATAAAACTTTGCTTGACATGGAAAACAAGTGTCAGCTCCTTGCTGCTGTATTGCTAATACACAAAAATAAAAGAAATCCTATAAGGTCTATGGGAGCTTATGCAGAGGAGTAATATTGAAGGCACCCTCATAAAAAAGATAATGACGTTGGTAATCCTTAGCTGATCTCAAGGGTTTTCTCCCTTTTTTATTTCTTTGATTTTTTTACTTTCCCTCTTTTATCAACATCTGTTTTAGGTCACCCTTGAATCCCACCTTCTCCCCAGGAAAGCAACAATAGTGTGCTCAGCAGAGCCGCCCCGTACACTCTTACACACATTCTCCAAACGACAAATAATCTCTATATATCTTCTGGAAACAATAAAAAATCCTTGGATGTGCTCCCAGAGCCCTCAGGAAGTTCAAAAATCTTCAGAGGGGGGCCCTGGATTGAGGTTTTATCTCTAGAATTTTACATAACAAACTTGGTAAGTGTTGTATAACAGTTAATACATATTCAATGGCCAAGGGAGCTAAAAAAACCCCTTAACCAACATTAAAAATAACACTGGGGAAGGTCAAGTGTGTGAAAGGCCTGGTGTGCTCTGATCACTTCATGGTGACAGCTGGGTTTCCTCTCTTTTATCCCATTTGTGCTGTGCTCGCTGGTGTTCTGGAAGTGGAGCTGCCCCAGTGATGGAGTGCTGTGCAGGGACAAGCTGCTGAAGCTCAGGCAAGGACTAGCAGTGCCGAGGGATTTTCAGTGTTCTCCCCCAAACCAAAGCTTTTCTTCCTTCCTGCGTTTCCTATATCATGTAAAGCTCCCTGGCACAATCTGCAGAGCTTTGCCAGACACTTTTGAACCTGCTGAGGCAACTGTTTCTAGCTTTTATTAACTGTAGTCTGAGTTCGGTCAGCTGAGCCACAGGACATCAATTTCTACTAATACTTTTACATAAGAGAAGGATTTTCTAACAATGTTTCTAATGAGACTGTTAAAATGTATATTAAAATATCTGGGCATGCAGGTGCTCAAAAGAGCGTGTCTGCATTAGAAAATCAAACTACCTTTGTGAATTACCATGCATATGGAAAGAAGTATTGTCAAGGAAATCTCAAATTTTAAAAATAAATTAATGCAACCCTGGATTAATTTACCTATGGAAAAAGAAATCCATATGTTTACTGTTGTTTCTTAGTTTGATTGGTCTACTAATTGAAGAGATCATCTCATGAGGAAAGGGATAACTGAAGATGACCATTAACCATCTGTGTATCAGAAAATCTCGTTGACTCATTCACACGAATTTTCATGTGAATTCAGGCCTTTGTTATACATGTTTCCCATATGCTACATGATGCAGTGCTACATGATGCAGTGCAAGGGTAGCAATGGGCTAAGATTGAAACTCTGTGAACTCTGACAATAATATGCTTTAGCTTCTCCAGTGAATCCAGCCAAGCTCAAATTACCTCCAGCATTAATTATTTCCAAAGTGTAACAGGCAGCACTTCAATTTCTGGTAAGTTCTTCTTCCTAGTAGTCATGGTCACATGTAATTCATCTTACAGTAAATGAAGTGAATCACAGTACTGTCTTGTCTCTCGAGAGCATGGCAGGTTTTTATTGCATGCAATTATACCAATTTTAATAACAATTGCTTTTAATGTTAAAATGGGAAACAAACTTGGGCACTAGTGCTGGCTAAATAGTGTCCTATTGTCCTTAGAAGAGGCTAATTTACCCTGCCAGCAATCAAAAGAGTATTAAAGGGAGAAAATGCTAAGGAATTCTATAAGTGTGGTATTCATCCCCATATGGAGTGGGGGAGGCCCAGGAGCTATTTCAGTGGGCCTCTAAGCCATAGCAATTTAAGTGGGATTTAAGTTGTGCGCAGACCCGTGCTGGCTTCCTGCACGGAAGAGGCTTTCAACCAAGGACATTATGAGGAAGATGCAAAGGGATTACGAGCATTCTAGGCCCACTTCCACCCCTGAGGCTCAGGAATTGAATTCACACAAAACCTCCAATAAGGTAAACGAGGCTGCAAGCCCTCTCCTTGTCAGCTCTGTGGTCACAGCAAATGAGAGGTTTTCTCTAAGGGAAAGAAAGTTTGTATAACACCAGTATATTTTAAATCAGCTATTGCATACTCTGAGCACCTCATTCCTCATCCCTTACCACCAAATGAAAACACATCCGGTTGTCATCCACCAAAATCAGGCTTTTGAGATGCCGGGGCAGATCTTAAGATCATATTAAATGACTCTGTGCCTTCCACAAGCTTTTGTGGAGCTTAGGCAGGGTGACCAGATAAATGTCTGTACTCACTCATGCAGATGCACCCTAAGACAGGTAAACACAAGCTCTGCAAAAATCAGGAAACCTCTGTCTAGTGGCAAATGCTCAGAAGTGAAGGGTCACTGAGGCTACCCTTCCCTGGATACACTGACTGCCTGAATCGGAAGCTTTGCTCCCAAGTACACAATCAGACCCCTAAAGTCCCTCTACAACACTCGTCTTTCCTCCATCACCACCTCCCCTCTGTTGACAAAACCAGTTAAGATAAGTCTTGATGAACCACTTCAAAGCCTTCTTCGAGATGAAAATTTACCTCTTCTTGCTGGCTTAATAATGATACAGGAAATTTTCCCAAGATAACGGTTTGAAATGGGAAAAATGACAAGGAAAGAGCATCTGCAGTCAACAAAGAGGGTGGAAGAGTCAGTCTTACTTTTTAACAATACATAAAGGTACACAAAATTATGAAATGAAGCTCAATCTTTCATTGGGGTTTCATTGTCTCTCTTTCCTTAGGATATAAGAAAATGAACCTTAAAACCTCAGAAAACTTAAGAAACTTTAAGAAAATGAGCACTAAAAAAGATCAAGGTGTATCAGACTGTCACTGCACATGGCTACTGGACATAGTGAAGGTGGTGGTACCTGCCATTGTATTCTGCTTCCCAAATAGCCCAGTGCACTGTGTCCCTACCTGGGATGGGTGATCAGGTTCATCCTCTGCCTAATGTGGAGGTGAGACTGGACATCATGAGGAAGCCACCAGAAGAAGGCAGAAAACCAGTGTGGTTTTCTGCTGCTTTCACCTCCTAGGGGTGGCTTACATGAAACTACGGGTACTTAGAGCATATTAAACATTTGAGATATTTACTGAGAAAAATACATCCATTGAAATGGGCAGATCTACATTTTGAGTGACATATCGGAAGCTTATGTGCCTAAATCCAGTTTGAGAATTTACTTCTCGGGATGCATGTTAAAGGATTGCAGCTGTGAGTAGGCACAGTAATGACTAGAAAAAGAAATTTGCCAAAGACTCAGAACAAAATACTTTTGCTTGGAAAGCACATTTCCATGAATGTTACTAGTTCTAAAAAGAATATATATTGAACTTTTTATTTAACATAAAAATTCTCTTCTAGTATTTCTAATTGATAAATGCTCTTGCCATTTCTGGGTGAACTCTATTTTAAATTTCTTGAAAAGCACACTCACTGACTTCTTGGGTATTTTTGCAAACTAAAAACCAGGCTCAGCAGTCTCATTTCTTAAACTTATTTAGCATGGTTACTGAAGCAGAAACTTATCATGCATGAATGTGAAGCAGAGTCATTTGACTTTTACTGGTGCATACCTTAGAATACAGAGATAAACTGTACTGAGTCATGTATGGTATGTTTTTCTAAGAATTATAGCCATGCTCAAAAGATCAAGTTTCTGTCTCAGTTTCAAAGCTTAATTTTTCTGAATAGAAGGAAGACTATATTTTTAATTTTTCAGCAAACTAAAATCAGTTCAGATGTGCTGGCCTCAGCATAAAGGAGAAATATTGTGAAACCACTTTTTATTGCAATGCCTTTTTTAAAGGATGTGGACATGTTTATGAAAAAGACCAACTTGGATCTCAGCACTGAGCAGCAAGTTAAGAATGGTGCTCTCTTGCTTGAGGTGCTAGACTAGGATTAAAAAAATCTGCTCTAAGATATTCACTTCTCTATGAGCATATTTTGTCATCACTTTAACTCATAGTGCTTTGGTTCCCCATTTACAAAATAGTCATAATATTTCCATACTTTAATGGACCCCAAGAGGATCCCTTAAATAGCTGCTTGTTTGAAGTGTTCAAGACTTTAAGTACTGTAAATGAATCAGCCTTATTTAAACCTTTGTATATCACTATATGAGAGGAAGACAGAGTTCAGCTGAGGTTGTGATTTTTGTATGGAAAGAAACTTAAGCTGTGGTGACCACAATGGTCTGGTAAGACAGCAAGTGATGAGAGAGCTCTAGACCTCTACTTTTCTACAGGCTTTTGGTTTGGGAAGGGTGGTATTTGATTTTGGTTGTTTGCTGTGGGGTTTTCTTCATATTTAAGAGTTTTCTTTTTTATAGGAGTTTTTTGCTTTGAAACCAGTATATCACCAATAACTAAATAGTGACTTACCAATAACTAAATAGTAAATCTTGACTCATGGTTAGAAGAGCCTCAGTCATCACAGAAAGGCTGATTCTACAATGGGAAATATGTAGCTAAACCTTAATGCCCATGAAGAACCTTACCAGTACATCAGAGAAAGACTCTTCTACTGAGCTGCTGACATCAGCTGACTTTGAGAAGTATCAGCTCACAGGCCAGTAGTGTGTTTAGGATGACTTCATTACAGACATCCTATATACCCAAAAGGACCCTTGGAAGCAACCTGGAAGGATTCATATGGGCTCTTAGGATCCATAACATTTACTCATACCTTTGAAGCAAACTCTGTTTGCTTAAAGTTCATCAAGAACAAGAAAAGAATTGGAGCACCATCACACTTCAGCTGAAGAATGTTCTGGCAGTGCTCTGTGAGCCCTTCAGTGCTGGGACAGCAGAGAAAAGTGAGATGAGGGTGACCTGCACGTGCACCAGGTGCTGCAGGTACATGCAGTCAGTGCTGCTGGGGTCACTCCCCAGGACTGAGCACAGCCCTCTCCTCTGCTATCTCCTCTGCCCTTTGCTAGCACAGCCTGAAGCCCACTTTTAGAAGCAGAGTTTGTTGCAGGCTTGCAAACATTTATCGGGCAGCTTCAAGATTGGTGTTGAGTTATGGTCATATCATGTTCCTGAGAAGGTTTTGGAGATTGTTAGTGTTTTGAGGAAGGTCCCCCTGAGAATTCCCCTTTTAAGGGAGTGAAATGCAACACTGAGGAGATGGAGGCAAAGGTACAAAGCCTTTCTTCCAGGCAGACCCAGCAAAATATTCCATAAACTCAAATGGCAGAGCAATTGTCTTTGAAAATGCAAAGATGAAGTATTAGATCCCCCAGCCGACTTATTCAGAGCATGTCATATCATAATTGGTGTGTAATTAATATTCCTTAATTAGACAGTTCTTTGATGGCCTGTAGTTGAGTGTGTTTTAGTAACAGGCTGGTTTAGTGAAAAGACTATTAAAACTCTTTGAACGGCAATGGGCCGAAGTTTGGTGGCAAAAAGAACCAGAAAAACATGCTTTTGCTGAAAAAAATAGGAGCCTACTGATGAGAAAATATTTGATTACAGCAGGTAAGTACTCTCACAGAGAGAGAAGGTAAGTAAGCATTAAAAGTTCTGTTAACCTAATAGAGAAAAGTTTAGCAAGAACTTATGCTGGAAACGTAAAGCTAAGTAAATTCAAATCAGACACAAAACTTTTTTTTTAATAGTAAAGCTGATTAAATAATAGAACAAAGAAGAAGGGACAGGCTGCTTTCTCCCTCTCTTGGTGTCTCTGTACTAGCACTGATTGCTCTTCTGAGAGGCATCCTCCAGTCAGATGCAAACTCCTGGCTTGGTAAAGAAAGAGAAATTACAGGACATGTGATGTGCAAGCCAGAGAGGATGACTTAACTCCTACTTCTGCCGTAAACACATATGAACACAAATGGCATCATACAGTTTGTTTCTTTGAAATGCTAGAATAAAAAAATAGTACTTTTATTAGTTAACTTGTTGGCCTAGTAGCATTCATTCAGTTAGAAAGGGGCTAGCTTCCTAAGGGGCATAGACCAGGTATTTTTTGAAGAGTTCTCTTATTTTCTATCTGCCATATTACCAGTGTGGGGTCACCAAAGAGTAGAAGCTAGGAAAAAAATAAGAATCCCAGTGGCATGGTTGAATAACAATATTTTTTTTTTCTTTTCTTTTCATGTTGGGCAGTGAGGAAAGACACATTTTCTTTTTCTATCCCCCCTAGTGTTGTCTTGGTCATGTTCTTTCTGATTCCCTTTAGACATAATGTTTTCAACATACAAATAACTCAATGGAGGCACAGTAACTCCATATTAGATTTTGGAAAAGATTTTAGATTTGAAGATCTCAGCAGGGTTGAGTTAGTACATCATACAGCAAGGTACTTTAAAAAATTGTAGTTTTAAGCCAATTGTCATTTTAAAGGCCTGTGATTTGTTATCTGGTATTGCATTTTCTGGAGCTTCAGTTTTCAATACCTGAATTGAAGCATAGCTAAGCCAACCAAATAAACTGAAGACTGTTTGAATGATTTTTATGGCAGTGATATAATTATTTAAAAGATTGGCATTTTGGATTTTCCTGACAGTGTTAGAAAAAGCAGAAAAAGGTTAAGCTCAAATATACAAAACACATCCAGTTTTTTTTTTTTAATTATTTCCATTTCAAAGCAATTAACCTACTTTCCAGTCTTTCCAAAAACAATTAAGATAAAAGTTGAAGTGGTTCAGAAGATATTTGGATGGAAGACATAATGGTCTCTGCATACTGAATCATGTCACTGAACTCACTTTGATAAATGTTCCAATTCTGAATTGCGAAGTTGAGTATAACAAATGATTATTTTGAAAATATTTTATAAGTACTTTTTCATATCACTGTGTTCAGAATCAAAATGTACCTTTTTTCCAGGGTGGAGATCTAGCAAATCTTCACTGTTCCATCTACCAGGGATGCACATGCAGTGATAGAGGCACAATCCCTGCCTTTTGGTATTTAGCACTCTGCCTCTGTGTTTTACACTCCACACTCCAGTAAGAACTGCAAGCCTGATGGGCTGCTCTGATCCCGAGTTGAGTTTTCATTGTTTTCTGGAGAGAAAGATCTTGGTTTCCACTTATATCACAATGTCATTTAGGACTGTCAGACACTTACAGAAACCTCTTGATTATGATTTCTGACTTCAGTAGCCATGAGGCTGAAGGAAGGAAAATCTTGAAAGAAGGATGGATAAACAATAGATACTGAGGAGCAGGGTGTCATCTGACTGAGGTAATCTGGACTCTGCAGCTCAGGTCACTGCCTGTTACTCTGACTAGACACCACAGTGCTCTTTTGGTGTAACCTCTGTCTGCCATATAACTGTGAATAAAAAAACCAGGTGGGAAAAGCCTCTGCAGTGTTGAAGTGTGCAGGGAAAAGCAGACCAGGTATAGTCCTGGGGAAAGCTGATGACAAAGGCAGATTCTGGGTCAGGCAGAAGTTGTATGTAAAGACTGAGTAGTGATGGGGATGTAGGTTTGTCCCTACAAGCTACTGGCAGTCACTGTACAAAGTGGCTGTCATGAATTCAGCTCTTCTGAAGTGTAGCGACAAGAGCTCAAGAACCTCCACATGATTTTGAAATGATTTTCAGAAATGCACTTGCTTGTGGGTGGTCCAGAACAGGATTTTCCTCCTTCTGTAGAGTTGCCTTCATCTCACTTTTTGTTTTGGGTCAGAAACACAAAGACAGTGGCAAGTGAAGTGAGTGGGTACAGGATGACATATGCAAAAGCAACAGCTCTTATATAGTATCCCCATTCTCTCTCCTCCACTCCTCTTCTGGAGCTAGAGGTGAAAGCCAGTGTACCATATTCAAATAATTAATGACAGGCAAAAATCACACTGAGATTGACCAGCGTTATCCAAGTTTCTTACGTGACTGGTTATTAGACTGATTTCTGCTATTGGCCTGCCTCAGCTTCCATGCTTAAGCTTTTGGAGGAGTAGCAGCTCATGGGAGCAAGCTTGCATGCTGAGAGTTGCTGGGGAGTCCTTCTGTGTGGCACTCCTGTGTCAGCAGAGACGGCCCAGCACTAGGGAAAGATGAAGAGGTGGTGTGTCCTTAGCATTTTGAAAAAGCCATGGCTGCAGCACCTGAGTAGGGAGCTACCAGGACGCAACAGCACCATTGGTGAGGGAATGTGGTCTGCCAGGTGCTGTAAAGTGTGTTTTCCCAAAACAACATAGATACAACCTTTATGGCTTAAAGTGAGTGCTGTACAGGAAATTAAATACACGTGACAGAGACAAGCAGAGCTCAGAGACCTCATAAACACAGATGGAGCCATCTGTATCTCCAGTTCAGAGAGCACCTGTTAACAGCTCACATGCCACATGCATCCTGCTGTTGAAAGAGTCCTCAGGAGACCTGATTCCCAATCCACCTCATTCATCATCAGGCTTCACTCTTTCCCACTAGAGAAGCTCATAGGGAAAGGGATAACAGATGCTGGCCCAGCTGTTCTGCCTCAAAGAGAGCTTTGCTTGGAGAGCTCATCTCCAGTAGGAAGTCCCACAGCACTGTTTTTTATATTGGAACCTTAAGGAAATGTCAGCCCAGTTCCTAGCATGTACAAACTCCACAGTCAGGGATCCCCAGGATTGCTTGTACTAGCTCACTGAACAGGCCACAGCTGTTACACTGGACGTGAGCAAAGACAAAATGGCTGGAGCTGCTGGGTCTTTTCCAGGACCTTTGAATTGCATTCTGAACTGCCCAAACCCCAGCCTACAGTGTTTTTATGTCTACTTTGATCCACTCAAAAGTGCACTGTAACATGCAGGGATAGAGCGGAACATTGGCAGTGTCATTCAGGCTGAGATCTGCATCCTTGTTTCTCAGTCTTTATCAGGATAGGCACATGCTTACATATTATCATTAGAAGAGCTTCCAGCCTAGGAAGAACTTCCAAATTACAGAAATCAAAGAGGAGAGGGCAGTCGGAGGCATTTACCAAAATGTTAGGTTCCAGTAAGTGCCAGGAGAAAATCTGGAGTTTTCATGTCTAGAAAACAGGAATCTACTTGCAACTTTGTTCCATACTAAAAGGTAAGGAAGATATAAAGAGGGTACAGGCAAGAGAAAAAACCAAAATGGTGCTGGCCATATCACAGATCTGTAAGGTGCAATCTCAATAATCTTTACTTGCTTTATCAATTAGCTGTGCCAGAATTCATAACACCTACCAGGCTGTGTGTGAATGAAAACATTGCAGCCATTCACACAAATAATACAACCATAAACATAGATCCTGGTGCAAGAAGTCTGTGGTGCAATGCAGGTATAAATGGAATTGCTTGCTAGCAAATGACCTCATAAATTTTCTTTCCTGTAAGGAATTTACCTGCAAAAGAGCCTAGTGAGCCTGCCTGCCTCTCTGTTCAAAATTGTGGCTTCATTACTGTATGTAGAGTAAGACCAGCCACCTCATACTTGTGCTCTAGCTCTGGTGCAGACTTCTTTCTGCAGAGTCAGAGCCGGGGGTGAATCCTGCACAGGGATCTGGGGATTTCTTCCTAGGACTCCATCTCACTCAGTGCTTACTAAACCAAAGAAACATGGAGAAACATGGAATCTGTCATCTGTTGTTCTGCCTCCTCTGAAATCAAACTGGCCATTGACTCCAGCATTGCAGGATCAGACAGTTATTTAGTACCATACAACCAGTGCAGAGCTCTGCTGTTGAGAGATGAAACAATCCCTTTTGGGAAGTTTTGATTACTGCTGTTTAATGAGGGACATGAAAAGGGCATGGTAGTCTCTCTCACATACAACTTCCATGCTTCTGTGAGGCTTTGCCAGTGCTGTCGAGCACATAATTACTGTTCTCTGTTAATAATGAATAGGGTGTAAACGTGCTACATATCCAAATAACACATGTGAACTATTTGCCCCCTTGAAATGAATTTATCCCACTGTACTCTGAACTGATGCAGAATATTGTATAACAAGTAACTCTAGGATAAAAGGTCAAGCTAGAGTTTTTCTAAGACTGGGAATGAAAAAGTCTACAAACATTACACAACAAAAAAGCCTAAATACTATTCCATGAGGATCTGTTAAATTTTGAAGAAAACAGTAACAAAGAATTCCTTGTGGACTTCCAGCAAAGATACTCTGTTAGAATGCCTACGTGATTTTCAAATGCTCATCAAGAGCAACAGCTGGTAATGACCAAACTCCTCACACATCTGGTCTAATTCTTTCACAACATTTTGAAACTCCAAGGGAAAAAAATCATCTAGAAGCAAGATGTGTGTAAAGCAGAGATTTTTCTTCATTGAGGCTGTGACAGGCAGAGTGATAAATTTATTTCCATAGTGCCTGGTTTTAATAAATACGATCAGCAGTAAGATGTTACCCACAAAACAGGCAACTCTTGTGACAAGCTGGATTTATTCCTCTGCACATCAGGAAGGGCTGTCTCTGCATGTCTCAGCAGCAGAAAAAGTGTACTAGCAACACTCTCAGTGAAATGTGAGAGGGAACAAACAGTTGTTTTTCTATTACTATTTTCTATTTTATTTTATTTATTTTTTACTATTACTATTTTATTTCTGTTTTCTACTGACTCCCCAATCTTCATATACAACTATCATAAATGGGACCTCATAACACTCTTCCTCTCCTCACTGTTAAACAAAGTCTTACTTAATGTAATGAATTTACGTACATTTACATACATTTACATACTTGGGACTTCTGATAGTGTATGGCCAATAAATGCAATGAATGTAAATACCCCAATTATTTTGTGTAAATACCCCAATTATTTTTTATAAATACCTTTCAACTGCAGTGAACCAAAAAGTATGCTTAGGCAATTGATATATTGTCTCTAAACCTAATACATGAAAATTTAAGTACCTCAAAGTTTCGGGTGTTATGCAGAGTAAATGGAACATTTGTGAACTCTTTCCACAATGTTTGGGCAATTCTTGTGTGAATCCAAATGAAAAACGGAGAGCTACTACATAGCTAAAGGTACCCACTCTCACACTGAAAGGAAAATATTACTATATCTGCTGAATAATAGTAATAATAATGCTAGTACCAAAGTGCCATGATACGGCATGGGTACAACATTGAAGAAAGAATGATCATAATTTGTAGTCAAGCAGGTTGGCTCTACCTCTCTCCTCAGAGTGTATGTCTAGCTAGGCACACCATATTTTACATCCTCAGAATGAGAACAAAAAAACCCCCTTCAAATATGAGTTAATAAATATTAACTCAGTTTCCATCCTTTATCTTATTTCTTTTACCACAGCATTGCTCACTGCTTGCAGCAGATATCATATGCAATGATCAAGAGGTATTTATTAGCATAGAGCTCAAAGCCATTAACACATAATAAGGTTTATTTCTGATAATAGATACTGAAATCGCTATATCTCAGGTTCTTGCTCACTATCAGATGTAAATAGAAACACATAGAGATGTATGTAAAGACTTTTATGGTGTAGATGTAGAAATTAGATAAAAATATTTTTTCTTTAACCTTTAGTAAATGCATCTCACTGATGATGTTGCTTTCCTCTGAAAGAGGAAAGCCAAATTTTAGGAATTGGCTCTGTGACAGTTATGGTTTGAACATTACTGGAGCACCAATAAAAAGCCAGCAGTTGCCAGCAGCCAGCTATCTTATGGTTGCATGTGAGTCACAATCACAACAGCAACAAAAACACACGTCCAGGGCAGATCTGATAATCCTGTTTGCAGCTGGAGTTTTTTATGGATACTGCACAGAAATTGGACTTTAGGCAATGCTCATTAAAAAGAAACTAAAATGCTTGCAAATGCAGTTTTGAATTCAAATTTCAGAAAACACTTAAATGCTTCCGATTATTTTTCTTTCTACTTTCCCTGTTACATTCATGGCCTGGAATGCACAACTGCAATGAACAATGGTTTAAGTTTCAATTTTATCTTTAAACATGAGTTTAAAAGTCATGTCTTATTCATTTTATGGTTTCTCAAAGTCCAAGCATCCCCAGTAATGAAGTTTCAAGCATTTGGATAAGATTTATAATAAAATGTAAATTAAGTTCTTCAATTATTGGCTGAAAAAATTATCCAGAAAAAAATGGGAGTGTTGCATAGATCATAGATTATTTCTTTTAAATACTATATATCACTTCTTCATACCAAGGCCTAGAGTGAGCTACTGCCTCTATGGATGTTTGCCATGTGGGTTGCAGACATCTGTTGAGTGTCAGGGGATGTAATCAAAGGATTTGCCAGGAACTCCATCAAAATCGTGCTTTTTACATTTTTCTTAGTTGAGAACACCATCCACAGTAGATTGACCTAACGGAGGGTAACACATTGAACTGGAAGCAAAATGTTTAAAGAGATGCAAGCCTTGTTTTTAACCCTATGAATTCTTCAAAATGTTATCCTTGAAATTCAAGGTGGGCCACAGATGGGATGCAAATACCACCCAGGAAAGTTCCTTAAACCACCCTGCTGCTGGCCCTCAGAGCTGATGGGAGATGGGCTCTGTTCACTCCCTACTGTTTGCACAGGGTTCGTTTTTGCCCTGAGATATCTAGAAAGGCAGTATTCTCAGCTTGGATAACCCTAGTTCCTGGGGGACAGAAGAACAGCTGGATGTATCTGCTTGCCTCCCAGACTGCAAACAAAGGAAAAATACATCTGCATCCACACCATTTTCTCCTACATAGCAGCTCATTCCAGCCAAGTATTTATCTCCACAAAAGCCAATGGAATTGGGGCCTGTGCACACATGGGACAGAAGAGTTTGCTTTCATGTTGTCTTATGGCACTTGGTGTTGCTTTTACTATTCCAATAATAAAACCCTCTCTAGGTGTCCATTCATCAATCATTCTTTCCACAGTGGTAAATAAAGAAGTAAAAATAGACACAAATCTCAGAGCCTTCAGGTTGTTATGCCTCACAAATTGCACGATCATGTTTTTCATATAGCATAGGGTTGTGATATGAATACTACAGAAGTAACTAAATACAAAAGTTCTGGCATCCTTCATAAACTCTTCTATGTCAGACCACAGAAATCTGCTCCTGTCAGCCGAAGCTTTGCGATAAATTAGCCCAGGATAATGGTACCACCCACTACGATGGTTATGGCTTAGAGTCTGCTCATCCTCTCTGACAGACTCGTTCATTCAGTGATTTACAGCATGGCACACAACATTTCTGTCCAAGAGCAAGCACTCTTTGTGTGGCCATTCACAGCTATGGAGAGAGGGGAAAATAAAGCTTTGGGGATTTAGAACTTTTCATGGCAATTGAAAACTCCACTGAAAAACCAGCATGATTTAAAATATTCACACTGGGGTTGAGATCCTACCTCTCCTCTGTCAACAGGGTGGTCAAAAATTATTTCAAGCCAGTAAAATTACAGATGGGTAAAACTACTATAGGAGAAACAAACATCAGACACTCCTTCTCAACAAGAATATATTCCAAACTGAGGGTATTCCTCCTGAAGGAAAGCATCTAAAACCACTAGAAAATTCTGGAATTCAGGGTCAGAGGTGTCCCCAGTTTTATTCTGAAAGAAAGATCAAGTCAGGAGGCTCAGATGCATATCAAAATGTCCTCACAGCTGAAGAAGAATTCAGTTCCAACAGTTTCAGGACAGTATCTGCTGTAGATCACCGAATATTGACTGAGTAAGCCCCATGAATTATCCTCCATGGTTACTGTAATGATAATATGAATAATAATGAGCACGTGTAACTGGTAGTTGCCCAGCTGGAAAACATAAAGTTTCCGTATATATCTGCCAATTGGACTTTTAATGACAAAACCACAGACGTTTGGACTATTTGAAAAAGGACAAATGGAATAAAAACATACTATCTCTGTGAGAAACTATTTGATTTGTAAACTGCAGCATTGTAAAACAAATGTCATATGTGTAGGAAAAAAGAGTGGAAATGGTTCTTGAACACATATGGAAGAAAGTTTTCTTGATTTAGTGCTTATTGCAATAAAACTTATGATTAAGAATGCAAAAGCAGAAATATCTCTGCTTTTGACTATTTCTTAATGTTTATCCAAAGGAAATTTCTTATCTAGGGGAGGAGAAAGTGCAATTCAGTAATTTCTGACCCCAGGCTGATACTAAAGCATTCTGAAACAATAAGGACCCAGGGGTGTCCAAAGCAGCTGCTTGAATTCCTCAAAAAAGATATATTTACAAAGGCTATTTTGAGTTCTCTGCATTTCTGTAATGGAATCCAGCTGCTCTGACCTTTGAAAATTACCTTTTACAATGTGAACAGCAGCACAGATAAGTGTTACATTAAATTACAGTTAGAGTCCAACTGCTCAGCGTTTCTCTTAAAGGGTTGGCATGAGAGAAAGCAAAATAAGAAATAATATTATATCTCTGGTCTAAGAAGCAAAATAAAGACTTCACTCATGCAAAATAATGGTTTGATGAGACCCCCTCAGTGAAATAAATAAAACTTGAAGATATGAATGTACGCTTTTACAGAACATCAGGAAACCAAACTCGAAAGAGAGGATCTCTCCTTTCATCTCACTCCTGAAATAATAATTTTATCTTCATTCTTCCTGGGCTGTTTTAGGAAGCAGGACCCTCGAAAGAAGCTTAGTTAATTAAAGCTTTATATAACATTAAAAATTTAGATTTCAGTTTTGGTCAGAATTGTGCAGAAAAAAATGGCACCAAAAGGACTAAGATGGAATCTAGCACAGGCCCTTTCGTGCCTACTCGGAGCAAACTGATAAAATATAGTGAATTGCATGCTATGAAGCAAACAAGCTTTAGGTCCAAAGTCTGCAGGAGATCATCCTTTGTCTTCTGCAAATGTCAAATGAGACCTAAAGTCAGAGTTTGTGAAAAAATTTTTTCTCCTTTAACAGAGATTTGACAAAACACATCTCCAGCATTCCAACCAAACAGAATCTATGTTTACCAGGATCTAAGTAAAAGGCGACACATTTGTGCTTCCCAATATCTACCATGGCTTGCAGGTCCCTGCTTTGTCCAAGCTGCACATCCCACCAGGCAGTGCATCCATCCCTCCGCTGCTCCAGGTAGTGGACAATGGCAGATGCATCTCATGAGCTGAACGTGAGGCTCAGAATCCACTCCTCACCCACAGGTCTCAATGGTTTTTCACATCACAAATCCTTTGTTTTCAGCCAAGACCTGAGGATCTGGAAGAGGGAAGAGCTGAGCATTCTGGTGCTTGCCTTTTTTAAAGTCATCAGGGTCAACGTGATTCATGTCCTTTGAGTCTGTGACTCCAGATTTCTTTTGCCTATTGCTCAGTATTTTCATGTTTCTTTCTTAAGGGTCCTGAAAGGCTGATGAGAAAACACAGCTGTGAAATAAAACCTGCGAAATCAGCTGGGCTGAGGCAATATCAGAAGGCAAATAAAATGAAAAAAATCACTTATTATCTTTACATTTGGTGATTTTATTTCAATTTCATCATTTTCCAATAATATCCAAGAATTTGTTAAAGCTTGGGGTGGGTCATATAGGTGAACTCAAGCTTTGGGTAGTCAGTTGTCCTAGGTTGACTGTATGATGCTTTTATCCCCAATCGTCTTGCTCTGTTTATGCTGAATAATAAGTTTTGCGCCTTTAAGACTTCTTCCAGAGAGTGAAAGAAGGAGAGAAGAAGCGCGCAGTGTGTTTTCAGACACTGCACTCACTCCTCCACATTCCTGCTCCTAGACTGTGTTTTCTGCAGATAGACAGACGGCGAGACAGAGCTCTCGTTTGCTTTTAGTTAGTTTAGCTAGCTGAAGCAAAGAACTTTACTAGACTGTAGTTTTTATTTTTTTTTAATCCCCTTTTCTTTAGACCTGTTAAACCTGCTCTAGACCGAACACCCAGCAGAGCGCCAGCAGCTCGCATCTGTAGCCCACCAGGCCGGGCCTGGGCCGCGGCATTTCCAGCGCCGGAGAGACTGATAAGAGACTGAGTGAGCTGAACTGCAACCTGGAGAGAGAACTTTCTGAGTTTGTCATCTCTTTTAGAGCAGAAAGACGTTTTATTGTTTAATATTGTTTAAGTTTGATTGTTTAATTAACAAGTTTTTTCCACTTTTCTCCAAAGAAGTGTTTTCTCCCAGACCAGTTGAAGAGAAGAGCCAATTGAATCTGCTTTCCTAGAAGAGCCCTTTAAGAAAGTTCTCTCCCAAATTTTCCCTGAACTAAAACAAATACAGAATGGAAAAGCTTGTTGCTTAAGGGGTGCAGCATGGCAACACCTGATCTCCAATCAAGTTACAAGAAAGCAATCTCCACCAATAAATGGCAAGGAAGAGCTGACTGACAGACTTTAGGAGGGGCCAGGGCTGGCTGATGCAACCTCCAGGGGTATAAAAGACCGAGCATCCATCTTGAAGATGAACCAGCCACGTGGTATGCATGCAAGTAGTTGCCAGTGCTGCAACTTTTTCCTTATGTAGTCTTTTGCTGTATTTTTGTTAAGGTTTAATAAACTGTGGGAGCCCAGGAAATTCCTCTAGCTCCCCTGGAGGGCTCGAGACCCTGCCCAGGGGGCTCAGAGGCCTTGGCACAGAGCCCAAGACCCCTGTGCCTTTGATTTTGCCCTTGGAAAAAAGAATTACCAACCTTTATATGAAGGATTACAAGCCACGAAAGTTTAAGTAGAATGATAGTGAATTTATCACGGGGTGAAA
>JAYDZK010000169.1:18838202-18905587 GCA_034509185.1 Euphonia xanthogaster
TTTTTTTTTGTTTTGTTTTTTGGTTAGTTGGTTGTTTTTGGTTTGTTGGGGTTTGTTTTTTTTTTTTTTAAATTAAAAATGCATCCTCTTACTAGAAAAAAGTAAGAGAGAGGCAAGGGAATTTCTGAAAACCACAGCCACAAGTTCAGGTTCTTGTTACCAGCACATATATGTCTCCCTGTCCAGATAGAGCTGCCCTGGGTTAAAGCCCCTCTAAAGGTTTCAGGCAATGGGAGCTGTATGTGCTGCTCCATGAATTGCTGGGAGAGGACTTTTCCTGCCATCTTATCACTCTTCAACTTTGAACATCTTTAAATCAGTCAAGTATGAATCTTCAGCAAGATACGGCTATAAATTGTGGGGAATCCCTTTTGGGACACTGCATTTGTTGATTCAGGGCTAAGTGACTCAATTTGTTATTTATTTAAACATTCCAATCACCAGTACATAGCCACATAAAATGTGGAATCACATTCTTGTGAAAATCCTAGAGGACAGTAGGCCGCTGACCCATGCCAAATTTCACTTGAACCCAAGCCAGGTTTGTTCAGCTCACATACACAATGGATAAAAAAAATCAGTTCACAAGTCACAGTAGATGCTCAGCAATCTACCTAAATGTATTTAATTTATATCTCAGATTAGGGTCAAAATATTCCCCTTCTCCTCTGCAACCGCCTGAGTGAATGGAGAATAAGGAAGCATGACTTAGCCAAAGCATTTCATTAAAACCAAGGCAAGATTTGATATCAGTAAAATCTTTCTTACAACCTGCTCCCCAAATTCTGAAGCACAGTAGCATTCTGCTGCTGGAGAAGGACAGCCCAAGGAATCCTCCTTTTCTGGAGAGACAGCTTCAATGCAGACAGCATCTCTTTCCTAGTATTGCATGACTTAGTTGCATTACTACCCAGAGGTAGAATCTGCTTTTTTGTAACAAATTCATAAATATTGTTTGTGAAGTGTCAACCTTCCTCTGTAGGTTACATTGGTGCAAGACTCCAGAAATTATTGCAAAAATTAAGTTGAGCGCTTGGCAGTTTCACTAAAACAGTTGATAAAATTTAGATAAATGTACAAATTTAGAGAGCATTAAAATGAGTGAAATATTTAAACTCTCCTCACTGGACTTTCCTTTCCATTATTTAGTCTGTTCAAGGTAGGGAAAGATCATTCATATGTTTCAGCAACAATTTGAAACAAACAAACAAACAAACAAATCAGGTAATCTCCCCTTCTATGGAAGCTATTATTATTCTGCTTTGCTTTTGTTAAAGAGATAATTGAAGCATGAAGTTGCAAAGCAAGACATTTCAACTGAAGTTAGAGAATGGTCTCAGGGAAAGCTTTAACCTTCAAGAGGGAACTGTTTTCTAGCTGGAGGGTGTGAGCCCTTTTGAGGTTCTAGGAAGGCAAAAAAAGTTCTCACAGTGTAAGACATGCTCCTAATAGTAAATTTCCTTAATCTTTAAAAATCCAACTAGAAACACATGCTTTCAAACAGGGCAGTGCTTCCCTTGCCAGGGTCTGCCAGGTGGGAAGGCAGTTAGGGGACAGACAGTCAGGAAAGCATTATGTGAATCCTCTGCTGTTGTAGGGCTTGTTTGTTAGCCTGTGTGCTTAGAATGATTTAAAGACTTTTCACAAAAATTTAAAGTCTGGTCCCAGGACCTTACAACTCACATTTGACCCTCATCTCAAGGATCTTAACATTGAAAGTATATTACTACCTTATATTCTATAGAAACCATATTTTATGACACAAAGTACAATATCAAAAGGCTGTGCCTTTATCTTTCAAAAGCTAAACTTCCCATTTACATTTTAGGACTATTAGAATCTGGTTGAAAAGAAAACATACGACAGAAATTCAAGCAGAATATGAGCTACCATTGCTGGAAAACAAATCCACCCTCATTAATAACAGTTAAAAAATGCAAAATGGAGGAGAAGGTGGTGGGAGCATAAGAATACAAGAAAAAACAAAAGCAACATCTCAAAATGCAGGGCTTTGATAAGAAGCTGATATTGAGACTCACATTAGAGAAATACCATAAGCCTGCAAGCAGAAGTGAATGGCCAGATACACTGAGGAGACAGTTACACATAGGCATGACTGACTGGGAGTAGAAGAGGTGGGGTAGGCAATTTAAAGAAAGAAAACCAGTTTAGTCAGAAATGTCTGGCCAGGGAAGAATATCAGCCAGCAAGGTCTAGTAGCTATAGATGGTGAATTGACCCCTGGGGTGGGGAAAAGAAGCCAAAGGTGCTCTGGAAATAGGAGGATTAAGAAGTGAACAGAATTGACTTTGGATGTTCTCTGATGGTTTAATATCTTTCTTATATGGTGGTGCCCAAAACTGCACACATACTCAAGGTGAGGCTGCACCAGTGCAGAGCAGAGCGGGAAAATCACCTCCCTCAACCTACAAGGTATTACTCACTTGGGTGTTCAGTTCAGTTCAACCTGTATTTCTCTCAATGTTTCTGCTCAATGGTTTGAACTGAAGAATTTCAGTGCAAGTCTCCTCTTGTGTGTTCTGACAAGAGAACTTTTTGCCATGGGTTATGTGTGTTGTGTGGGAATTCCTGCCCATGAGGGAGCAGGGCAAGGCCAGTAGTCAAATGAACTGAAGAGATGGAGATGGACTTGAGGGTGCTGAGTAGGTGGCAGACTTCTACCAGTAACTTTTCCAAAATCTGAAGTGCAGGAGTTGAACCACTCCCATGGTGGCAACTTGTAGCCCTATATCAATGTACTGGCAGAATGTGCTTTTTCCTAACAGGTTCCAAACTGCTATATTTCCATTTGAAAGATGGAAGAAGCCCGTTTCTCCTCTGCTCTAAATGGCATCAGCTTGCAATACTTGGTACACACTTTTCCCCTATTTCAGACTCAACTTAGAGAGGAAGGTAAAAATTATTTTGAATTTGCATGTTACCTGTGTCAACTGGTTCTGCTTATATCTTTCTCCTCTGGCTTTTTCTGGGAAGTATAAAGCCACCAGGTCAGTCTTAAAATGTCTTTTTTAGATCTGGGTGATCAGATCAACACTTTCATTATAACAAAACCAAAAGTTCCACTTTTCTTCCTTTATCAAACACTCTTTAGGTTCCCAGATTAGACTTTGAATTCACAGAATGGTGCACTTCATTCTCATGACCTCATCCTTAGGTCATACGTAGGAAATGGCTCATGGATACCAAGAAATTTTACACAACTAGGAACAAGGAGACAAAGCCTTTCTCAAAATATCTGCTGTTGCCAAAGGTTGGTCATCATGGCGTTTAGAAAATGGTACCATTTGTTGCAGAAATCTTCATACATCGGTTTATTACAGTGATCCTTCCTATTTGGATTTATACAGAGATATAGAAATAATTGTATTTTAAAGGCTTTCACTTCTGTGGGGTTTTTTCCTGTCAATATTAAAGATGTTGTTATATTCCTTATGAGTCAAAAGTGCCTTGTTTCCTTTATATGGAAAATTCATTTTAAAAAAAGAGCTCTCACTACTGTAAAGATCAAGTGTCTATCTCTGGGAGATTGTTACATTCCTTTTTCAGGAGCCAGGGCTTAACAATGCTGTAGGAAAAAAAAAAAAAAGGATCTATATGGCAAATCTTGTAGTACAAGTTTTTGTGGTTAACCGAGGAACATGTCATGAGTCAAGCCTTTGGAAACAGTTTAGTAATTAAAGACAAATGCTATGACATAACCATTTACACGCAGCAGAAAGATTTTTAGATTAAATCTGGCCTGATCCATTGCTCAGCAAGTGTTATCTGGGATTCTTGAAAGTCATTCATTTATTTACATACTAATTTGGCCCATATGTTTTATTAAAAACAAAAGCCTACATTTCTCATAGGAGTGAGCTCTAGTCCAGGTCTGGTTAACGAATTTGGTCAAGCAAGGTATGGACCTATTACAGTGGGTGCTATATGAAGATACTGATGAAGCAGCTGAGAAAGTTTTCTCTTTCTCCCCCTGAAATTTATGCTCTTTAAATGCATTTATTTCAGGTAGATGCATGAGTCCTGTTTAAGGACACTATCCATCATGCACTTGCAGTCTACACATGGTAAATAAGCTGGTCCATAAAGCTAAGTTGTGGAGAAAACAGCTGATTTGGCTAAGGCTGGGCCCTCTCTGAGTGGGATAAAAGCATACGAATATAACCACCTCACACCCTCCTTTGTTCATGTCAAGATATTGCTGGATGCAAATACTGCTCCATGTAATCACTGAGTGTAAATCCACTTCCTCTTGTTCAGCCAGAATCACCTTGCTACCAGTTCAGCTCTCTGAATTCCTTCTGCTGGAGATGTGTTGAAAAGAAGAAAGAAGCTTTACATGGATGGGGTTTCCAAAAGAAATAATGCAACACTTTCTGACAAGAAAGCACCAACAAGAGGAGAAGGTCAAGGTGCAAAATGCTTCTGACCTGGCATAGACAGAAGCAGAAAAGTAAAGGTGTAAGATTGTGACTAAAAACATTTGCATAAAAATAGAGAAAGGACTTTTTTTGGCTGTTAGATTATGGGCTGCCTTCCTCCCCTGCTCTGTTCTCTTTTGTCAGTGAGATGAACAGTGTGAGCTAATGGAAAAGAAGGGAGAGGAAAACAACAAAACTCAGGATTCAAAGGGGGACTAAATGTGATGTTTCTGCTGTAGAATAGGGTGTGTTTCCAAATGAAAACCAAAAGTTCTCAAAGAACTTTTTATTTTCCTAGCCAAAAAATGATCATGCTTTTTTCATGCAGGGCAGTGAATTTCTGAAGTAGAGCGTTGTAAGCAGCTGTCAGAAAGGAAAGGTTAGGCTTTATTGTAATGCCAAAGCTTTATTGTAAGTTGGTCATCACACATAAAAGAAGCTTCTAATGACCTATGAAGCTCCCTCTCCTCAGGCAGTGCCTACTCTCATGGAGACATGAGACAGAGCAGCACACTGACACTAGGCAGGTGCCTGTGTGCAGGCAGCCAGGGTGATCTATCAGCAGGCCTTGGGGAGCGCCAGCTGTCAGTGCTTGTGTGGAAAGAGAAGCACTTCAGGAGACACAAGCTGAGTAGAAAAATAAAAAAAAAAAGACGTTGCCTCAGGTACAGGTGAGTGCACAGCTGGACTTGTCCCTGGGACTGGAGCTAGCTGCTTATTCCCGCTCTGGGTGGGTGGAAAGCAGTGCCTGATCCTTCTGCTCTGCTGTGGAAGGTCCCAGCCAGCTGTAATGCAGTTGGCAGGGTTGAAGTCACAAGTGAGGATGGAGAAATTATATCCCTCAAAGCCCCGACCTGTTTGGATTGTGTTGCCTTCAGAGCAGCACAGCTCTCCCCCCTTAGCCCTGAGGCAGGCGTGCTGCCCTGGCAGCAGCTGGGACTGGGAGCCCTGGTTTGGGCAGTGCCAGAGCTCCAGCACTCCAAGGCTCACTTTGAGTTCCAAGAGGGGACTCACTCAGTACAGAGCAGGTGCTTTTGCAGGACCACACAGACACCGGAAAAGCTCTTTGAGCAGAAGTGTGCTTTACTCCAGAGTCACAGAATCAGAGAATGGTTTGGGCTGGAAGGGACCTTTAAAGGTCATCTATTTCCAAAAGTCAGGGCACCTCACTGCAGTGTGTGCATACTTTGCAAATAAAGAACTAGGGGCCCTCGCCCTAAAACTTTAAAATGAGTATCAAAGTGATTGCAGCATAAGACAATTTCTTCTAAAATGTGTTTTTCACCTTTTCATGCATCTGCAGATCAAATAGAGGTGCAGAAGAGTGGATTTTTCTATTAGACAGTGCAAATTTTCTTTAATTTATTTGCTTGGGAGAGGTGAAATCTGATTCAAAGATGCTTTTGCCATTAGTAAGTGCTTGGCAGTGGTATTTAAACAGCTTTCTATCTGTGGCAGCTTTTACCTTTGCTTAAGCCTCACAAACCCAAGATTTACAAGCAAATGAACACTAACTGACAATATGTAGATGATACCCTGTGCACTGGCTGTTCGGTGTAGATAACTAAGGCTTGTGAGTTTACTCTCAAACTGACTGCCTAAGCCTGGATATCTGCTGAGATACTTTATCCTTTTATGAGGGTGAATCTAGAGTGCACTGAGTAATGCATAATAAAATTAGTTTGAGAGGGGAAAAAAGAGAGCAAAAAGATAAGCGCAGTAAAATAAGCTCAAATGATTTCACTGTTCAGTAATGACTCCTACCAAATAACTGCATTGTAGTTTTATCTTTCCAACCAAGACTGTGTTAATGCTCTAAAATTAAATCTCTTGTGAAAGTTATCTGGAATTTCTCAAACAAGTTTTAAAAGGGTTTATTTTTTCATCAGAGGTCATGCCTCAAGAATTTGTAGGAATTCCGCCTGGAAAGTAATAATCAGTGGAAACTGGCAGTCAAAGCTAATTTATATTACTCTTCCAGATAAAAATTCCTTCCGTCTTAGACCTGAATTTCAAAAAAGATGATTATCACTCTTGAGAGAATACATCAGTGAAAAAAGAGAAGGAATGACTTAAGAGATGTCTCTCCTGCATCTGTAGATTTGGGGTTTAGGGTGGCTTTTTAATAATCCTTCCCTCTAAAATGTGTGAAGGACAGACAAAAGGGCAGGAAAGGGAGAAGAAGAGGTATGTATGTATGAGCAGACACCAAAGCAAGCTTAAGAAATCAGCTGTCAGGTAATTCCCCAGGAATTTCAGAACAAGTGACTTCAAAGCAGATTCTAAGACATTTCAGCAAATAGAGACCCTGGAGCCTATTCTTTGTGGGTTATTTTTGGTTCTGCTTGTAGTGTCATACCATGTCTGTCACAACTGTATCTGCCTTTCTGGCAACACTCAGTTTGATAGGTAAACTGCTGCTAGAGGAAAAATAAAACAATCTCTTTTTAGCTTAAAAAAAGATTCCAACTTTGCAGACGGATTGGACAGTTGTCAGTCACCAGCTCTTGAACTCCCTCCTACACCACTGGCACAGGGCAGAGGCTGAAATGTAAAGCCCCTGATGCATTTGGAGAGCGGATCCTGGACCTGTCTGACCCTGGGTTGATGAGATTCAAAGGAGTGTGCACTCACAAGATCAGAAGAACAGGTGCTGGGATGAAATCAAAATAAAGGCATCTTTGTCAATGACACCTTAGATGCCATGTGCCTTCACATGTGCCTTTTCCAAATGCTGGGTCTGCTGGCAGACACTGCTGCCTTTGATGTCCCAAACTGTCATCAAAAGTGGCATCGGTGCATTCAGGTGTTTGATGTTCATCATCTCCTGCAGGGCAGAACAGAGTGGTGGGCAGAGCAGCTTGTGCTTGGTTTGTCAGCAGCCTTGCAGCTGAAGCACAGATCAGCTGACAGCAGCACCAGCTTGCAGGACCTGCTTGCAGAAAAGCATTTCAAACAACCCCACACAAAGGCAGCACGAGGCTGTTTATTAGCTGGATCTCAGTCTGAGATGCTGCCAAGTGCTACACAGCTCATATGCACATTACAAAACACCAGGGTTTTGCTGTTCTCCTGCACAGTCATGCTAGATCCAGTATTTTCCTGCTTAATCTCAAAGAAGAATATTTGCAAATATAGAAAGCCATCTATTTATTACAAATTTAATCTTTTTTATTGTAATATTTCAACAGTTTTTTTCCTTTAAATCTGTCAGTGTCACACACATGTGAATTTGTGTGTATTTATTTTTTTCACAGAATTCCAAATCATAATTTTGGTGTAAGGCCATCAATAACCCCATGAGCTTCAGAGAGTAGGTAATCCTTTAGGAGTGGAAACAGAAGACAGTTTTGCTTCCAATGGTGAGCTCATTCCTAGGTCACCATTGAAAGCAGAGAGAGGAACATGCTCCAAAATAAACAATGGCTTGAACTCGAAAGCATTTTTCTTTTAGGGTGCCCAGCTTTGCATGAAGGAATTCCTGCGAATTCTCCTCGACTGTTTTGAGGGTTGTTTTGCTTTCTCAGGTCATTAGTGTGCATTTCCAAAAAACACTGCAACAATGCACTGACTCTGTGATACACTTTGAAGAGGAGCATTTAAAAGAAATATGTAAACAGATCCCTCACAGGTTCGCAGTTGCAGCTACTTGGAGGAGTGGAGAACAGCGGGGTGGACACAAAAGTAGTAAGAACAATGCAAAGAAGGACCATGGCATAGTGAATGAGACAAACCCTAGTGAGTGCCAGGCAGTATAATTTCTTCTAATCCAGAGTTTAGCAGCACTTATTGGCTAGCAGATGACTGTGTAGACTGTGTTTGTAGACACCTGGAATCCTTTTCCAATAAATAAACTATAAAATAAGCTGTATTAAATAAAATACAGTCCCAGGTAGGCAGCACAGAACTGATTAATGAAAATTCCAAATTGGTTGCTTTTAATAAAGCAAGAAAAGGTACCTGCTTGTGAAGGCCACACATGTGAGGAGTATCAGGTTGAGCAGTACCGTGTGAGGACTTCCTGGATGGACTCCTTACCAGACTGAGTGATTTCTGTGGCAAAGGAAATCCCAGACATGAAAAAAACTGGCAGTTTTCCAGTGACCTGGTTTTCATTCAAAGGGATATGTGCCTTTTGGAATTCCAGGTCAGTGACTGGTAGGATATGGGTTGCCTCTGATTTTATGGCAGATAGTTGACAACTATCTGTAGCAAGAAGCAGCAGGAGAAACCTCCACCAGCAGAATGAAGTATTTGGCTTATAAAGAAGGAGAATAAATAATTGGATGAGGTCAGATATTCCCAGTGGAGTGTATTCTCAAATACAGAAAATGGATGGACTCACCTGCAATGACCAAGCAAACCCATCCTTGGTAAGTGAGGTTAGGCAGGAACCAAGATTCGCCTCTAGACAAGCACATAGAGAGTGATTGTGGTGGAGCTGTGGTCCCTTCTCTGAAGGGATAGAAGATGGGAAGGAATCAGCACACAATTAACTGAGTGAAAGGATTTTTACCTGTGTTCTTAGGTGTTTAAAAATTAGGGCACTTTGCTGCTGGTGGGAGATAAGCAGTCTTTAATTTTTTCTTAGAGTTGGATGCCAAATTATGGGAGAGCTCCTTTCAGAAATAAAAGCAGAGGTTCAATATGATGGTGCTCCACCAATTTGTCTTGGCTTTATGAAATTTGTCTTGCTGATTTTTTTCCTGAAGTTGATGTATTTCTTTCCTGCATTTTTTGAATGAAAATGTTTTATTATTTGATAAGCAAAACTGCTTTTCATTTCAAATATCACCTCCTTTTAATAAGCAAACAACAAAAAAAGTGAATTTGAAACAATGGAAAAAGAAGAGGTCAGCGAATAAGAAAAGTTATTCATACATCTGTTTCAGAGACCTGAATCTCAAATTACCTTCCTGATTCATGCTCAGCATTGTCCTGCTTAGGCAAAAGTATGCTTCAGGGCTTGAAAGCTGGGTCCACTGGGGGCCTCCTTCCTCCCTCCTGAATGGAAGCACAGGAAACTTGTCTTAAATGCATTTCCTCCCATCCATCCATCTGCCTCAGAGACAAGAGGTGGCCTCAGTCCAACTCATCTAGTGATCTGCTCTCAAAGGTCTTCTAAAATATGCTGTCAAATAAACAAATTATTTAACTGCTGCTAATCAAATAAAAAACCCCTTAACTATCTTTAAAAAATTAAATACTTTTGCACATAGTGATCTTTTCATTCCCAGCTCTCTAACTACACTTACCATCACTATCTAGGACTTTATAACAATAACCTCCTATTGTCTTTATAAGAATAATTGCCATGATGAAGATTATTTTAACAAAATAATACAGCTATGGAGAAGAAGTAAATCATAAATGCATAAACATTTAATTTTATAGGCAAGTCCTCACTGGAGATATTCAGAAACTGTCTGGACAAAATCCTGTCCAGTGTGCTCTGGGATGACCCTATTTGAGCAGGGAGGTTGGACCAGTGACCCACTGTGGTCCCTTCCAACCGGACCTATTTTGTGAAAAATTGTTTAAGAAAAAATAAGAATTGTTTACTTGCCTCCTCCCTCTGCCACCCCCCCCCCCCCCCCTTCCATATTAGAGTTTAGACAGAATCATGACCTTGGAGAGATGGCAGGGGACCTGCTGAGACCAGACAGACACTCTTCCTGCAGAGGATGGCTTTCCTGGCTTGTGGCTCCCCTGGTTGAGACATGCTGAACCGCTGGGAGGAGAATGGCTTGTCTTTGCAGTCACTGTTGGGACAGGGAGATGTGTCACTGGTGTCATAGCAGTCTGCACTGTCCTGGATGACTTGCCACCTTGTCCTAGACTTTTTACTCTTCAGGGCTTCCTTCGTCACCAAGCTTCTGCGCATTACTGCCGGTCATGATTATCTGCTTTTTTAATGCCTCACTTTGGACTGCAATCAGTCTTCTTTGAATCATTTTGAAAACTTGTAATGTTAGCATTGGGGAGACACACTTTGAATTTCCCAGTATAAGATAATTGGTTGGGTTTTGTATCAGTTGCTGTTCTATGGGGTTTAATGAAGGGGCCAGCCATGACTGATCTTTGTAGGCTCTTTGTATAGACCGACTTTGGGCTTGAGACCTGGGCTTCAACCCAAGCTCTCACTTCTCATGCTGCTGTGCAGGTCTGGTCTGCACCCCAGTGGGAACAGGCAGAGGCAAAGCAGCTTCTCAGACAGGCAAATAAAAATGCAGCTTTAGGACATGTTTGAAACAGATTGTTACTGCCACAATCTTTGGATGGTCATATAGAGGATTTAAGAAGCTCGGTGAGTTTAACAAGCAGTACAGGCAACATCGTGGTGAACACTCAAAAACCCATTTTAAATGTGTTTCTCTGTTCCAGAGAAGACAGCAAGTGGGATTATTTGCTTTCTAAATCTTTCTTCATTCTCTTCCCTGACTACTGTGAAAATACACTGAATGCTTACCTCTGTCTTCTTGTGCTGGCCTCCCTCTCTCCATCCCGTCCAGCCTTGACATTTGTACCTGCCTTTCAGCAGAAAGCTGGACAGTCAGCTGAACAAACCATGTTCTGTGTTTATTTACTACCAGAGTGCTCTTGGCAAGGACACCACTGAGGATGAGGGGAGAGAGATTCACCCTAGAACCTCTGGCAAATGGCTTTATGGTTGATATAATCCAGTTGCAGATCCTGATTTATGGGAGGCAACTGGGCTGTGATGGACAAACTACAGCTCCCAGTACATATTCCAACTTCTGCGCTTAGGCAGGAACTTTTAGGGATTAATTTGTACTTTCCTGAAAGTGGTAACATTTTCTGGATGGGGAATGGGAGAGGAAGAGAGGACCTTTTTCTCTTACATTCAGATTTTTTTTGATAGAGGTCTGGTAGGATGAAGAGAAGTCACTACAGTTCAGTTTTGGGGTTTTTCTTCTGTCCTTTGTGAGTTCCCACCGGTCTCTTATTTTCACTCCTCATTTCTGCCTGTTCCTGAACTGGTCCTGTCTGCACCAGAGGATGAATCAGGCTTTTCCTTTGTAATTACATCTTAATAAAGAGTCATGGGTACATTGTCTCATACTGTCCAACATCACTCTGAACCAGCTGGCAACAACTTCTGTACAACACCTGAGACATCTCTAGGAAATTATGGCATGACAATGATAATACAGGAATTAGGTTCCAGTTCCATTCTGAACACTGGTGATACATAAGGGGAAGCAGATCAAATCCTGTTTTAACAATTTCTGCAACCTCAAGTTTTTTTTCATAATTTGTTTCTATCTAGTTTCAGGACCAAAGATGCCATTACATAATGTAAAACGAATTTAAAGGTATTTTAAGCAAGGGAAACTAGGAAAAAAAAATCCAGTCTCTTTTTAGCTCAATTATATATATATATTCTTAAAAAACACATTCCTGGTTTAAGGGCACCTGACTTAAAAGGAGATTTAAAGGGGTGACAGACATAGTGACTACTTCAGGTTAGGGATAAGGTATTAAAAATGAGAATATTTTTTAAGATTAAAAAATCTTGTATATTCACATATTTAAAAAACCCTCTGAGAATTACTCATCACTAGTTCTGAGATCTACAATACCTGAAAAAATTAATATTTTCTACAAGAATATAAACACGTACTTAAAATTCAACAGTTATTTCTGAAAGACAGAATTTGTAACGTGCTATTAAAAGCATACAAATATAACCAAAACCAAAACAGCAGAACCAAAGAGTTTGTTATTGCCCAACTCACTGTAACTATATTTCAAAGCTTCATCTTAGCTATTGTACCATTGGAAGGTCAATATCTGGATTACAAAAGAAAAGGAAAACAATTGAGTAGTAAACATGGTTTCTTGAATGAAATTTTGCTTCAGACAAGAAATGATTGCATACTTTTTTAACATTTCTGTGTAGGAAGAAGTAAAGTGATTACTGCAGCACTTGAAAAAAAGCCGTATGATATTTATTTTGGAAAAGAATCATAATTTGATTTGAGCAATTAAATTGTGGTGGTAGCTCTGCCTAAGGTTAGTACATGGAGCTGTAACAAAGCTCCTGGTTTAAAAACCTGATTCCTCCTGTGACTCACAGACAAGTCCTCCCTTAGCATTTTTATTCTCTCAAGAAATTTTGTAAAACCTCCCTTGTTAACAGCAGCTCTGCTAGCTGAGTTACTGGTAATTCCCAGAAGGAGGTGCATCTGTACCTTATTTTCCTTGTCTGCAAATTATTAATATTATGAACTACCTCATGCAAATGTTTTGAAACTCAGCAGATGAATGATGGTATAAAAAATGAGGCAAAACAATTTTGAGTAAAGGTCAGATGAAAGCTACCACGTGTGAGGTAGAAGGTGTTAATCATGTTTTATCATTAGTACTTCATTATTCACTTTAAATTTTTAATAGTATAGACCCCTCTCACAATCAAGGACACTGTGAAGATTTCAAACTGAAAAAGTCTTGTGAAAAACAGTTCAGGTATTGTCTTTAAATGAATGGAAAGGTCAGCAGTGAGTGGCTAAACCAAGACACTCAGCTTGCCTTGCAGACCAGACAAATGCTCAGGAAATGACTAAAGTGGGACATTCCTGCTCACAGGAACTGGCAACAGGGACAGAAGTCAATAGGCAAAGCTTCTGGGGTTTGGATGACTGGCTGTGGTCACTTCACATTGTTTTCCATTGCACTCACTACTTACTTTCAAAATACCCCATGGCACGCAATAAATAAATAAAAAATTAAGCTCAGAGACTTTACAATAAATTCTAATGGTTAAACCAGTCCCATGAGGTTAGGAATTTATTCACATTAGTTGGGGGCTGAAAATCTTCAAATGCCACTCTGTTTTTCTGTAATGTCTTCAGAAAGAACATGAAATTGCAGTTTCTGTAGGAAGAATGCAGTTTTTTGTTTTTCATTAATCCACTGTTGGTCAATATTGTACCTGTTCCCAGTAAACTATTCTTTTCACTCACTGTCCTTGAAACATGCTGCTGAGAAGACAGAACAAAACAAAGAAAATGAATGCCATTTTTTAAACATTTTACATTAAGAAAATTAAACATTTTTAAACATTTTACATTAAGAAAATTCATAGCTCTGCATTATCCAGTTTCAGCCTTTACTTTTTGAGAGTTTTTGAGAGTACTCCATGAGGTGGGTGTTTTAGAATCTATATCACCTAAATGGATTTTTCTTTTACCACAAGCATTATAGAATTAAACTCCTGCCAAGGCTGTCAGATTTGCATGAAAGTGATGCTGCTTTCCTTTTTTTTATCAGACTTTGTAACAGCTCCAACAATTATTTGAAGCATTACATACATGCTTGCAGCAAATATACTCCCATTGAAACAAAACATGTTCTGTGTGGAAGGTGGCAATTTCTGATCCTAGAGAAAATCAACGCTACATTTTCATGGAAATATACAGAGTTTGTGGAAACTAGATTTTGAACATATTAGAAGAACATATTAGAATTAAATTTTAATATTTTTAAAGGATGCAGGCATGTTGGAGCAGGTTTTTCAAAAGTGTCTAACCATATAGGATCATTTCTCTGACAGAAAGTTTCATCAGTTAGTTTTCACTGTCTCTGTCTCTATTAGTGATTGAACATAAAATTTAATCCATAAAATCTGGATCAACTGGCTCTCCACATAAAATATCTCAAAATATTTAGTAAGATACAAAATATCCTGTTCTTTTCCTCTGCCAAAATTTTCTAGCTTCTGTGAACAGCAGAGTGAAATTTTGGCCTGAAAAAGATTTTCATCTTTATTTTATATTGACTGGGCAAAAATTTTGTTTTTATGAAAAAAAAAAAAGACAGTAACACTTAAGAACCCCAGCCCCACATAAATCTTATGTGATTTCAGCCTCCAGAACCTAAGGGAACAGAAGTGAGATGTGGTGTTTTCTAATTTGTTTCTTTAAATCATTGAATTAAACCTACGGGTGCCTGTCTTGAGACATTATGGATGTTTTGGAAAGATTTAATCAGGGAGAAAGGTTTATGGCAATACTCTAACTGGATCTATGGCATGTTTTATTGTCTCTTCTTTGTCACTGTCTCGCTCCTCCTTGGAGCTTAAGCAACACTCAGCAGTGCTTTGTCAAAATCCTGCCTGCACAAAGGCAGCTATGTCCTATTGACTGAGAGACTGCAGATCTGTTTTGTGTGAAGCTACTAATGAGCTAATGTGTTGTTGCTGCTTTGGAAAGTTGATATATGTGCCCTGACACAGGCTTCAGCAGAACGGCCATGAGACTGAAGCTGCTTTATTGCCCCAACCAGAGGTTTTCCCAGGAAGGAGGCAGGCACACAATGGGGACGCTAATCTACTGTACTTCTGATCTCGCCAGAATGACCTAACTGCTACAGACAAACCCTCTGCTTATTAATCCTTGCCTATGCCCAAATCATGCTTGGTTTTGGCTAAAACTGCTTTGAAGGGTATAAATTAGCATTTTGCAGATAACTGAGTTCGTGATCCTGCTATTTAGCTGATGAGAAAGAGGATTAGGACCATCAGACAGAATGCATCTGCCATACTAGATTGAAACGATCATCATTCACAATGCAAATACAATTTTAGTAATCATAGTGTTGAAAGTTTTCATTTCACACTCTGCAAAAAAAAACATAGGTCATGCAAATATCTTTGACTCTTTTTTAAATTTTACCTTACTAAAAATTGAGAGCACTTGGCCAACAACACAGGCTCTTGGCAAGTTAACAAATATGCACAAGGAGCAGAAAAACTTCAGGAAAAAAAAGACAGCTCTCCTATCTTTTTTCTTCCTTCTTTCAACAAATACTTTTGTTCATTGTGCCTTTATTCAAAAGTTTTCACTGTAAAGTAATGAAGTGCAATGATTTTGTTAATTTGATTTTTTTTGTTTAATCAAAGATAAAGATACATATGAAAAGCAATGAGAACCATGAAGAATGCAGCAGGCATCACTACCCCTGTTATGACACTGCTGCTGTTATTCTGCTCTCTTTAATACAGACCACAGATTGGGGAGGGACCTCCTGGGCGCTTGGGTCACTCAGTAAGTACATTATATGAGCTCCTTTCGTAACTAACCATGTTCCCACTGAAAGTAGGTCAGTGTTTCACCCATTTCTCCTGACCAAAAGACTGTTCCAGACCCTGTATTTAAGCTTCTTCCAAAAGCTTCGTTTATTCATGAATTGTTCAAGCTCATTTATTCATGGGCCAAGAATATCCTCTAAGTAATTCTTTCCTTTCCCCTTAATCCCCATGACTGGCTCACACAGATCAGTCATCATTCTCATTTTTATGTGCTGGATAAACCAGGCTTTGCCCTCCCCTCCCACAACATGCATGCTGTAATTTAATTAATCTTTCCAGTGCTCTGGAGTGCAATATCGATGTCAACTCACCAGAAACCTTCACGGTAGTGGTGGTGGTGCTTCTTCTATTTTTGAAATCCAGTGAAGCAAATAAGCTTCCCAGAAAAGTTTATCAACAAGGGTATCAATAGCATCCAGTTCCTTACAATCTAGGAAAATTTAGAATTGTGAATCCCTGCTTTCTTGAAAATACTTTGTATAGGAAAGGGACATAGTCCTAACCAGACCTGTATATAACTAAATAACTACTCCCATTATAGGAAATTTAATGCCTTTTTTCATTCTTACCTGTCATTTAGCTAGGGGGCCAGGAGCTGGAAGGCAAGTTTTGCTTCCTGATTTTTCAATGCTCCAACAGCAGCATTGTTTGAAACAAGTTCAGGGATTCATCTGAAGATAGTTGCACAGCAATACTGAAAAATCCCTTCTGCGTGAGCTCTCCTCTTAGCAGGTGAAGTTAAGGACAAAAAATTAGCTAAAAGGCAAATATATTCCAAGAAAATATTAAAACAATCAAGAAAGGTATTAAATAAAAAATAAGATTCATAAAAATAATCCAAGTTCCCCTGAAAACCTTTTCTCCACATAAGAAGCAATGCGTGCTGCTTCATCCTTTAGCTAAGTTTTTAAGACATCATTATCCTCTTAAAGCTGAGATAAAATTTTAATTGAACCTTGCTGATGATTTAGTCATGAAATGTGGCTACCAATGTAAAAGGGAATGTAAAAATACATAGTATTTCAAAAAGTGACAGAAATGGGAATTTCTCAAAGGAACTCTTGCATTCGAAAATGTCTCATTGTGAAGTACTGGATGTTTGCTAGATCATTCATCCTTGGGGTCTAAATTGTGTGTAAAAAATACAGCTGCTTACCTATCAAGAGGGCAGGAAAATGCAACCCAGCTTCAAGGTCATGGAATACACTACCTGACTGTGGGCACTGACTTTGCTGCCATTTGAAGACCTCTGCAGCTGGAGAAGTTTGCAAATGTGGTTACAAAACCCCCAGGCTTCTGCAGGCAGCCTGCACAGCTGGGGGTAACCCAGAGAACATGGGAAAACCACTCATGTTCTGATCAGTGAACTGTCTGCTGAATCAGGATATGGCTTTTCTTCAAGGCTTGTAATTGAGGGAGCCAATTCTAGTCTATGATGAGAGACCTAGCAAGATTTCAATTTTTAGTTCATTATGGGGCTTTAAAAATATTTAGGAGAAGTCTGAAATCAGGTAGAACCATATCTGGAAGACAATTTGTTCTCTCATTTCTTTTGGAAAAAAAATTGTATAATGCCCCTCAGTTAAATATGCACCCTCAAGTCTTGTAATCCTTTGTCAACACTCTTCTAATAGATGTATGATAAAACCACCCCTAATCTGGAAAAAGAAAAAAAAGAAACCAAAAAAACCCCAACACCCCCCCCCCCCCCCCAACAAGTTTTCTATTTGGCTCTCTGGTGTTCATGAACACAGGTTTTATGAAAACTGCTTGGTCAGTATATAAGCCAGGTTTGATTAGGTGTCAATGAACAAATGGAAAATGAACACAATTTTACACATGTAGAAATCAAAAATACTCACTGGCAAGACTTGCAGTTGCAGTTGTGACTAAGAAAAAGAGATTTAAATCATCCTTATTCGATTTGGTTTATCTTAATCTTTATTAATCTCCATCTCAGATGAGGCTTAAAAATAGAATTATATTTCTTGATAATTTGTAATTTTTAAAGCATCTTGCCCTTTGTCCCCCTCTTTCTGAACTTACTGGAAAAAAGCCTCAGGAGACATGGACTTCTACTCTGTTTATACCTCCATATTTTCCTGGAGAGAGGCATTTCAACACAGAAAACTATGTTTCAAAACTTCACATCTTCAACCAAGGTGTTGAAATACCTGCTAAATATTCCTTTGTGGTCCTCGAGGAAAACAAAGCACAGACTTTCAATCATAAACTCTAACACAAAGCAGGCTAACACAGTTTAAAAATGGAAGAGAAATGAAAGCCCAAATCAAATATGCCTAAGCTCATGTCTAAGTTTGCCTCTGGGTGAAATGAGGTAAAAGGACACATGACAAATAAAAATTATGTCCTCCCTCACCATTTTTAAAGCACAGGTCCTGATCATTCCTGGAATGAGGGGAAAACAATGGGATGCAAATTCAGTCTGAGGACCATCACTGTCATACAGTCTATGGTGATGCTTCTGTGCTTGCCAGTGTTTTCTTTTAAATGTCTGTGTTGCACCAGGGCTTTATGACTGAAGGGAGTGTGACTACTTTAACCTAACCAGGAAAGATCCTCTTCCACAGACCTTAATGTTTCGAAGGGTTGTTGTAAGTGGATGAGTGTGGTTTTGTTTTAAAACACTGTTCCACAGTAATCAAAGGATGAAAATTGGTTTCCGTCAAGAAATTAAACATAGAATGGCTTGGTTTTGAAGGGACCTTAAATATCATTTAGTTCCAGCCCTCCTGCCATGGGCAGGGACTGTCTTCCACTAGACCAGGTTGCTTAAAACCACCAACCTGGCCTTGAGCACTTGCAGAGATGAAAGAAAACACCCAAGCCTTAGAGTTGCCCTACTCGTGCTTAATGCTGGGAAAAGATTTCACCTATGTACATCCGTTTGGTAACATGGCTACTTCAATTAATTAGATTTCATTCTAATTTCTTTATTTGCTGGAGAAATCCTATGCATAAATCATGACTCTGGCTTATATTTGTAAGACCAATGACAAAGAGAGCAAACAGTTGCTTAATGCTGACCCAAAGCAATTAAAATGAGATTACAGCAGTAAGCAAATGATGCAGCTAGAGAGCACACAAAATATTCAGTACAGATGGGTGCATTACATGGCAGAAAGGGAAATGATATGGAAATTTGAGGCATTTATAATCCCTGCTTTTCTACAATTTAAAAAAAAAAAAAAAGTGATGTGTTTATAGTGATGTTTTCTAATTCTTATTTGAAATATTTTTTGCTCAAGTTATCCTTCATTTGCACCACTTGTGTGTAAGTCTGTTTCAAAACCATGCAGAACCAATGTGCTAGAAGGTTTTTTCTGCATCATACCAAGTAGTTACAGAATTAAGGTAAGGTACAGTGGCAAATCTAATTAATGATTTTGAGGGAACATGTGGATTTCAAAGGAGTCAGAAAGCAATGTGTGCAACCAGCTGGTTCCTAGGGCAACACAAACTTATTTAGTTTAGAGAAGGTATTGCTGATATTTCAGAAAGACAAAATGAAGGTGACTGATTTCTATTACCAGTAGAGAGATCCAGAGAGACTGAAAATTCTCTGAGGTTCCCAGAATTTTCTTCCTTTGGAGAAAGTAATTGAAGCTGCACCAAGCACACAAATCAACAACTGTCTATCACATCCAGAATGAAGTAAAATCCAGTGAATATTAACTTAAGTACTCAAAACTAGTGAAAGAGATTAAGGAACCAATGGACATATTAAGCATCTTCTGCAACATTTCAGGGCATCAAAGCACACATCAGAGGGCAGAGTTATCAGTGCCTACTGCTGAGGATGCACTTCCAGAACATGTTTTCTGTTTCTTTTGATTTTTGCTCCCTGTTGTCAAGAATGAACTCAAGCCCAGGTGCCATGGTTCTTCTTCAGTGGCCTTTTCAGTAATCAATCATCCTGTATTTCTTATTTTTCCACTCTGTCAAAGCCCCCCATTTTTATTTGTTCTCAGCCTTCATTCTGTAACTGAGGGCTCCCCGTTATGCAACATCTCAGCCTCTACAGCCATATTATTTATCTTTCTCCTGTTAGTGCACCCAACTTCATTGCAACACAATTTGAAATCTGATCCTTTTTTAAGATCATAAACTTTGTCCTTCCCTCATCAAAAAGGCATTTGGCTGTATGCTACCTAAATTCATTCCTTTCTCAGTGACTGGAATACATACCACTAAGTACTGGGAATAATCACAGCTACAATAATTAACTGACATTCCAGCAGAGTTAGGGTCACCAGACTGTGAGATAACAAAAGACAGTTCTTACTTGGTGGAGCTTGAGTCGAAGAGTTTAGTGGATGACATTAGGTAGCAAAAACTGCAGAGGCTAGGTGGAAGCAGAAAAGTAACTAAGATTGTGATGCTGCATTAGAAGCAGTAATCTCAGAATTAACATTTCTGACATAGAAGGACAAATCTTGCTCTTATAGTTACATCCTATGACAAGACTGATGAACCAAGAAAAAATTTGTGGGAAATTCTACGGAAGAAGGTACTAAAGAGTCCCAGACTAATCTGGGCGCATCAGCAGAGAAGCTGCAATGGCCACCAGAGCTGAAATGGGAAATGATGACCTGACACCACGTAAAATAAGGAAGCCTAGACACAGACCAAGTTTGCTCTGTTTGGTCTGGATTAAATGCAACAAAGGGGATTATTCCAAAGTATCTTACTGTCACCAGGTAAATACCTTCAGGCCACAAGATCATGCCTTGGAGAGCATAAAGGCAATAAAAACATAGAAAGAAAACTCTGCTGGCCTGTCCCACTGGTGTCTTAAGCTTACAACAGGCATGCTACAAATACACATAAATCATATGAATACCACCTTTTATAGATCACTTTTTGCTGTCTAAGGGAAAAGTGAAATCACAATAAGGATCCCCATCATGAATGAAGGGCATTGAAGTGGCCTACACGTGCCCTGGTATTGCCAGATGACATCATAGCATAGCTCAAGATGGATTTCATATTGATGTAAAGCACTGTTTAATTTCAAAAGTGTAGGTATCTAACAACTCTAAGACTTGCTTCATGGACGCAAAAAGAAATGTTTACTTTTGCTAGCAATTACTTGACTTTCCCAATTATCCAGAAAAATGACCTCATTGTAGCACATAAATATGCATTGGAGACTCTGTATGTAAGCTATAAAAAATATGGCTTTTAAAAATAGATATGCAAGAGGACTGAGATACTTGAGCCTTAGACACGTGCAGTAGTGTGAATAAAAGGAACTTTTCTGAGTTGTTACCAAACAAACCACATAGAACACTTACAAAAACATAAGAATATCCCCAAGATATTCTTATATCCCAAGATGCTTATAATGGTATCTGGCTTATTTGCAGATAACCAGCCAGGAGGGAGTAAAAAGACCAAGATTTTGCACTGTCTGAGAAACAAGTCTTTACTTCCAACTTCCTCCTACAGCCCTTAGACAGCTCTCACTGTCTGCTTTGTGCTGGCACTTTGTTCTGCTTCACCTTGCCAGCACATAGATAAGGTCGTGGGATGGGACTTCATTGGATCAAAAACAATCTGACCTATTGCCTCTCTCAGGCTCTAAACTAAACATAAACAAATAACCTGGGGCTTTCATTAATTCAATTTGCCTTTAAAACTTTCTGCAGGTGACGTTTAGTCATTCCTTGTTGCAGATTCAGTAGGAAGGCAACAGCTGTAATGTTCTCCTGTGGAAAGGTATTTGGTGCCTCATACACAGTTTGAAAGGTTGACAGGGCTTTTGCATTTACCATCATGGCAAGCGCTGTTTGAAAGTACATTTTTTGGACAAGTGGCTTGTGATAGAAACTACTATAAGTCTAAGTGAATGCCTGCCTGAAATAAAATGAAGTTACCTGTGTGTGAGCTGCCATAAAGTGCAGAGGCTAAGAGACATTTCCTATAAATTTCTTTTTCCTTACTTGCAACCCTCCATCCTCCTCCGTTCAGCCATAGCCTGTTTTGTAAATCCTATGGATTGAATCTGTGCAAATTAGGAAAGAATGGGCAAAGGCTGAAAGACAATCAGTGATTCCAGCTAGAAACTCCTTCTCACGGTTCTCAGCAGCCTAAGAGAGCCACGTAGGCAGTAGGTACATGCATGCGCAATACGTGTGTGTGAAAAAAATGAGTTATGAATCAGGCTACTAAATATTTATAGGCTTCAGATCAGTCCTGTAGGTATTCATTCTTGCATGAGACATTGCATATATTTTCCCAAATAAAATAATACAGTGGAGACTGACGGGATAAACTCATGGGTGGCACTGAAAAGTATGATGCAAACATAAGCTTTCACTACTGTCACTTTCTAATGCCTCTCTGTAAAATATTAAAAGGAAAAATTATCACCAAAAGAAGTTTGCATGCAAGGTTTTGACAGAACCAGTTAATATGCACAGTTGTCCCAATAAATCATTAAATGTGTTTGCAGTGAATTCGTAAATCACTGTGCAACTCATTGAAATAACTGGCACTACTGTTTTGGCTCAGTTACCAGTTTTACATCAGGGAATTATTTTCCAGTTTTTTTCCTCTAAGTCGCTGTAATCATGTGCTGCAGTTGAATCTAAACTGAATGGCATGCACAATAAATGTGCTCCCTCACTGAGATCATGCAAGCACTGTAAAATGTAAAAGAAAACAGTGGAAGGCACTGAAGTGGTTCACACTGTGACCTTTCATAAACCAAGAAGAGAAAAATAGCAGAAGAGCAAAATTTGTCAGATTTATCTGCTCCTTTTGGCTCAGTAACAGAGACTATGTTTGCTTGTCTTGTGAGGACATCTATGGTGCAGGAAGAAGCCTTACCTGAGCAGAAAAGAAATCCCAGCTCGAAGTCTTCTTTCATCCATTCAAAGATGCAACCCTGCTCAGTCTTTTTTTACAGAATCTTCCATCTAAAGTGATGACCCTTTATGCCAAAGGAGTCACTGAAGAGAGCAGACACTGACTTGCAAAGTAAGCAACTTGCTTGGAGCCTAAAGGCTCATTCTGTACCTCAACAGCAATCCCGCCTGTCACAGCTCTGTTTTGCTTGATCTTATGCTATGTAAAATCCACAAATCTTAGAAAACAAAATATCTACAAATGCCAGAAGGGACATTAGCATCTCTCAGTCTCTTCCAAATGTAAACAGCTACAAATCAAAAGCTAATCTTACAAAGTGCCCTTATCAGTGTTTGAAAACAATCAGGATGCTATAACACAAGGTTATCTGCTTTCAGTTGATTTTGGTTCTTGTATTAACAACAAATACACAGAGCAGGCCAGAGGAAAGTGAGTTGGACCAGCCCTGAGAAGACCTGGTTTCTGCTCCCAAATATGCTTCCTGTACAAGACAGGCTCTACCATGAGCACCACTGAGCAACTATTACTGTCCCTGGTTAATTATTAATCTGATCAAGTCTGACTGTTTTATAGGACAGGTGATCTCTTTGGCACGCTTTAGAGTAAAACCAATGCAAAGTGACAAGGCTGACTGCTGTAGTGAGGAGGTATTAGCAAAAGCCCAGCTCTCCATTTTTCTTACCCTCCACAACTGTCCTTCAGCTGAAGCAAACAAAAAAACCTACCTAAGTTTTCATAATGCTATATAATCTTTTGAGAGTTCTATTTACCTAAACATCCCATTTGACATCTCCATGCTCACAATTTTTAAGATGTAAAATTATGTACATTGACTGAAAATGCATACATCAGTTTATTTATATTTAATACACACACATTTACACAAAAGCTTGCAGACTTTAGTCTTTGTAGCTTTCACTGCTTATTAAGAAAACATTACAATCATTCTCTGCTTCACAATGGAAATATACTCTTCTAAAATAATGGTTTACTTCTGAAAAACAGGAGCTAAAAATATTAAGCTCTTCTGATTTAATTGTATTTCTTTCTTTCAGACTATTCCAAATTTTATTTTCCAAAGGAAAACTAAACCACTAAAAGTAAATAGTTGGAAGCCTGTTTTTCTCATTTGGTCATATACATACATGCCTGTTTCTCAAATCCTCAATTCTGCTACTTTTTCTTTCATACTGATGCTCCGTTTGGTAAAATGAATTCAGGTTCATAGGAAAAAAATAGGTTGGAAGGGACCTAAGGAGGTCACCTACTCCAAATTCCTCAGAGCAACACCTTCTTCAGTGTGGTGTCTGGTCTGGTTGAGGTTCAAAAAGCCCCAAGGCAGGATTGATTTTTCATGGTGCTTTGCCATTCTCATGATGAAGAATACATTCCTTGCATCCAAACACAATTTCCTTTGTTACAAATCACGATCATTGCCTCTTGTCTGTCTGCTATGGTGTCTTTCAGAGAGTCTGAAAAAATCTCCAGAAACTCCCTTGGATAATGGAAGATGGCAACTGGATCCCCTCAACCACCCATAACTAAGGAAACCAGGTTCCATCTGGTTCTAGGAGTTCGTAGAACCTCTCATGTTCTAGCCTTCTAACCATTGTAACAGCTCTCCTGTGGACTCGCTCCAGTTCATCACTTTCCTTACTGGGGTCTCGACACTACACAGCTTTTCAGATGCAGCTACTGGAATTCACCTACAAAGTCAGCTGGAATAGCTCAGCTCCTCAGTGAGGTCTAAAGAACTTTTCCTGCAGCAGATTATGGAGCTCTCCTGCACTTCCATCCAGTGAAGACCTACAGGTACTGTAACTTCTGGCAAAAGGTAGGTACAGCTTTCAGCCACGTCTGGACAGTAGTGTTTATCTCCTGATCTGGATCCTATTAAAAGGGTCTTTATCTAAGACCTTAAGACTAATTTTCAGTCACCTGTCTATTGTATCTTGATTTAAAATCATTCCCATTACAGTCCAAGGAAGTTTACCTGCTGCTCAAGGAGAACTCCAGAACTCCCAACTGCCTCAAGAGCCTGGGGAGTTGTTACAGGGCCGAAAGCAAAACTGCCCATATAAAATAGCTAAATACAAACCTAAGAATATACCATGTCCCTGACTTGTTCATGCCAGAAAGCACCACAAATCCATTGGAATGCAGTAAAAGCAATAATAATAAACAAAACATTTCATCTGCAAGGAGGGACCCAAACCAGAAAAGCAAGGCTACGTTATTTGTCTATGCCCTGGCCCCATAATTTGTAACAGGAATACCATGGGGCCAAATGAGTGGTGTTGCAAGTCTTGCCCTAAGGACTGAAGTAGCTAAACAGATCCTTTGCAAATGGCTATAAATAACCCACATGTTGATCTTCAGCTTCCTGCAGCCTGCGCCAGTATAAGAAATGGCTCCAGGAATAATTCCAGAAAAAAGCCCTGTCCACTTGCTGACTTCCATTCTGCTTTTTGCTTTCACATCCACTTTCAGATAAAATTGCTCCTGTTGGAATACTCTAGCATATTGCAATGCTGTGAAAAATCACATTGCTGCTCTGTTTCTTCTGCCTTGGGAAAGAAAAACAATCCTGATATTACCATCTTGAAGTGTTTTTTCATCCACTTGGTCAATGGGTTTGGATGGAGTCTGACACAATGTTTCTATTCTGCAGAACAATACTGTAAGAACCCTTATCACTTCACATATTTTGTGAGTCCCGTAATGTTCATTCCAACCCAATTTGCTGTAAATTTCTTCCATAAATCTTCAGTGTAACTTTCCTCAAGCCAGCATTACATTCCCCAACACCCTCTGCCACAGAAAACAACACTTTGAGCATCCCCATCGGTAAATCTACCGATTGAATGAAACCAATTGCAGAGTCAATATGAAAAAGTCCAATGGCAATATGGGAAGTCAGGAAACATGGGACAGATCCACCAGAAATTACTGGGGGGAAAATCAAATGCCTGTATGGAAAGTGTTGTAATTTAGTTTTATTCCAGGTCTAAAAGTGGAAAAACTTAAAGCTTCATACTACTTTACAGCAGTGCTGTTCAGTGTCTGCCAATGTTTCCATTATGAACTGCAATTTTCAGGGGTTTATAACTCAGCCATAAAAATTTGCTTTGGTATGAAGCTAGAAATAAAAGCTCTCCACCCAAAAAAATAATTCTCCTCCCTGCCCCCAACCCCTCTTTTTTTAAAGCAGAGAGTTAAAATGGATTTTGTTATTTTTAAGCCAACTCACTTTAAAAAAGGTACATTTTTTTTGTTACTTTTTGTACTATCACAAACTATAGATGATCTTGGGGGATTTGGAGTTACACCATATGACAAACCACATACAATTCACAATCAATATGCTGCAAGAGGGCAAAACTCTTTTTGGTTTGCATTAAAAATGTGAACAACATTCCTAAGAAGTGGGCAGTGGTTATTCTGTGCAACTTTGCTATTGCAAGATCTCATCCAGGGGCCTCTAACCCAGTTAAACATTGAGCAATAAAAATTATATAGACCTACAAAACACGACATAAGGCAAGGCGGAAGAACTTAGATTTCATCTAGGAACTGAATATCAAGGAATAAGCAACAACTATTTCCCTAATATGAAAAACAGAAAAAAAAAATTGAAAGGAGGATGGTGATCAGATGCATTCCAGGTTCACCTCAAAAAGAGTATTAAAAAAATGTTTATCTGCAAGAATGAAGTTTTAAGTTACATGTTGGTAAATTCACATGGCAGTGAAGTCATGCAGTGGAATCACCCTCATATTGACCTGGTCATATTACTTAGCAAATATTCCTCTTGAGGCTGGATAATCACTTTAAAGTTGGTGCTGAAGTGTAGCACTCAAACACAGGTTACTCACATATAGCACTCAGATACATAACCCAAGGTTTTATGACCAGCTTAAAAAAATCCCCAGATTATCTTTTTTACTAATAATAATTTGTGTTTGGTTTTTTATTTTGCTTTGGATTTCTAGAGTTTTTAGAGCATATTTTCAATTTTCATGCAATTCAGATTAAAAACTTGAAATGAAAATAAGTAAAAATTCTCACAGAGTCATGACTTTAAATGAGCTACAGCTTTATGAAATACATCACAGAATCATGACATTTGCAATGGAATGACACAAGTTTTTAGTTCTGCATTTAGTCCATTATGGTTTACTTTCCACATTTTATTTGGGACAGAGCAAGTAAACAGAGCAGTTTCTTTTTTTTTTTACAGTGTGTCTTTTGTTTCACTCTGCTAAACTAACATACCTTTCAAGTGTATTTTTACCACCAACTTCTCAACTTTTCACCAAAGAATTAAGCCCTATATATCCAAAGCAGCAGTTATCCATACCAGTTGAACTGAATTTGGGAATCAATTTTTTCAGTCTTTTGGGAAAGAATGAAGAACTTCTTCTGAAATTTTTAGCAAGAAATATTTGCTGGCTTCTAGTCCTTTATCTGGTGGCTTATCACAAAGGCTGGGAGTATAATACAGTGTAAAAACACAGATTTATAATTTGAAAGATTACAAAGCTTTGAAAAGCTTCTGACCATGTTTAAAATTTGACTGAGGGATCAGCTGAAAATGCACTTTATTTAATGCACATCACATAAATTTTAAATATTTCTGAGTCTTTCCAAATGAGAAGTTTATCTCCAAGTGGTGGCTGGAGAAAAGATCGTAACCTTCCGGCTCTCTCAAATGTTTCTGACATTTTCTACTGCCCTTCTTGCCCCTTAAGTATTACATCTTCTCTGAAATGTGGTTATGTCCCCCAGAGCCTTTCCTCTGAAGGTTATTCACCATCTCTGCTGTCCTCCCTCACCCCCTCTAGCATCATGCCTGGTATCTCTGTTATCTGATTCCCAAGTACTGACTGCCAACTTCAAACACTATTCTGGCTCCCCTCTTTATTCATTGCTTTTGATCTATAAAACAAACAAACAAACAAACAAACAAACAAACAAACAAAACAACAAAAAACCCCCAAACCAACCCACAAAACAAAACAATAGTACATGTCATTTGTCTTCCAAGAAGATCAAATCCTCTGGGATCCTGTTTTCCATCCATGCATACTTCTATGACAGCTCACCTCTCAGTGTACATCAGGTCTCAGGTTGCAACACCAGATCCAAACACACTCAAGACCTAGAGGTTTTGTCTCTGCATCTGGGCTGTGCAAGGAAAGCCCAGCTTATCTCTGAGTGAATGGGCAACATCACCACCTACTTGCAGCCACCCAACCTCAAAGCATGTTAACAGGCTAACGTGACTCTGGTGCTGACCTCACATGTGATACCCTGGTCATCCATGTGCCAATCCTGCCCCTGCAGGCAGAAGATACTTGAACATTTGGCTTCTGCCCTTCCACTCTCAGTTCTACTCTGAGTCCAAAACACTGCTCACACAAAACAGACATGAAGAGACCTAGGCTTCAAGCAGAAAACACTTTGGGAAGGGAATACATAACTTTTCCCAGAAAAGTCCAAAGGGAACCTAGGGTGAGCAGCTAAATAATTTAGCTTAAATGATCTTTGACAGTACAGACTACACTGAAAGTTTGGGTTTGCCTTGAAACAGATCAGTCAACTGGTCTGAGACCAAAGTTCTCTTGCAAAAAAATGGCTTTAAGGTGCCAGACTTGGTGCACTTACCTGGTAAAAACAGTGCACAGTCCATGTGCCATCAAACACATGATGACTAAGCTTGGATTCCCACAGTGAAGTCACAGAGCTGCACAGATTCCTCTGCTGTGGATCTTGCTTTGGACAGTGCCCCACAGAGCACAGTGCTGCAGTACAGACACTGCTCCACACTCTACACAGGACTCAATGCCCCCAGGCTGCCCCCACTTCTCATTTTCCCCTTCCCACCAAGATTTTAACTAAATAGACAGCAGGCTGTAGTAGCTGCACAAAGCTCTGATTTTTCAGTCTAACACTTGAGGTTCCCTAGACCACATCTCACCTCCAGCTAAGGAATTTTCAAGACAAGTAACAAAATGAAGCAATACTATTATAAGTAGCCTTTGGGTGGGTTACAAGTCATGCTGCTGATGACTTAGTAACTTTAATCACCTTCAGAGCCCTGCAACTTCCCTGAAATAACGCAAAATGTTATTCTGAAATTGAATTTGTATGCAGAAAGCAAGAAAAACAGACTTTCTAATTTACCAGACTTACAACTATGATTAGGACTATAATGATGGGTCAGAATGTTCTCATTACATCAGCGGGTCTATAATTAGCCCCTAATTCTGTTTGTGAGGGAGTAAGAACATCTTTCAGCTCGCCAGTAGTGGCTATATGAATTTGAACACAAGTGCCCCCTCTCCAGCTGTTGTCATTATGCTACCATTTCACCTACATTTTTTGAGGCTTCTAAGAAAATAATAATTAAAAGCATACTACTGAACTTTTTGACATCATCTGTACTATCCAGGAGAAGCAGATCCTCAGATGACATGGGGTCAAGCCCCCAGTAACTCCACTCATGTAAGGACATTGTCTGATGTATTTTGGCACAGTTCAACTGGTCCTAAATGAGTTCCACCAGTTTACAGAAGGAACTGGCACAGACAACTCTGCTCTGCTCAGTATAGCATTAACACGTCCTCCTAATTATTTATTGAAAGAACATTTTATTTTCCTGCGGCTGCCCTAAAACCAAGTCCCTCCAAGGTGGTCTCCATCCAGTGCCTGGAGCTGGATATTAAGCTGCTTTTGAATGCCTGAAAGTTCTGCGTGCCACCATCAGCTAACCTGACCAGGTCTGGCCAGCCAGCCAGAAGCTAAATATGTTCAGAGCTCCGGAGATTATCTTGGGCACAAATCTAGGAACACCATTTGTGCCATTGAGTTGTCTTAGTAAGCCAAAACACAGTTTTGACTACAAGAGACATCGGCACATGCAGATGTCCAAGTAAATTGTTATAACACTCACTTGTGGTTGTAGCATTGGAGGGAATTTGACAAAGTCAAATGAAGCCCATCCTTCTTAGCACCACTTCAGCATTTGATTAAGTATAAAGGGAAGGGTTTAAAGAAAGTGCAGTGAGTTAAATTTAAATTACTTGAGGTAATTACTGTAATTTTTAAACCCTACTTTAACAGTGACTACTATGGAGGAACACTGTACTAAGCTTTGACACATGAGTTTCACTACAAGAAAGGAATGACACTGATTTCAAATACTACTACATCCAGCAAGCAAAGCAAGTACACACAATAGCAAGATCATAGATGAGGATCTATGCTACAACTTCTGCTGTAAGTGTACTGTAACCTGTTGTGGCAGCCCACTAAAGTCCTGTGGTTAAAAATATGATGTCTGAAGCAGCTTTGTCAATACCATTTCCTGTTAAAGAACACAGGTTATCACAACTAAAAAAAAAAGGAGCCAGTATTTTCCGAAAAAATAATTTTTCCAAATTCATATATTCCTAAAGTAATAATTTTAATTATTGTAAAGATGCAAAGACAAGAATATTTACCTGTATTACTCTGTCTTCCATTTATCTCTCCTTATATCAATTTTCCCTAATAAAAGGAAAGAGCTAGAAGAGAAATGGAGACAAGAATCCCCAAAGGAATCAAGAACCTTTGTGGCTTTTGAAGAAAAAATAAAACTTTTCCATGGTGAAAAGAAGGTTGTTGGGAGGGAGTGAGAGAAGAAAAACTTTAGTGAAGGAAATTTAAAAAAAACACCCCAAACTGACAAAACAGAAATTGTTGCACCATTAGCTGCACTTCAAACCTCATATAATAAGGGCAGCCAGCCTGCAAATCTGGAAGGGAATTCAGCCCATGTTATTGGTGGATGATTTCAACATAGCCCAAAGGGAAACGCATTTAAAGATCCATATGTTTGCTTGGCACCAAACCAAGTTCCATTAAATAACACTGTATTCAGCTACACAACAAATTTACTTACCATACATTTCATATGAGAACTAATTTGTTTGATAGCAATATTGCTGATGTTTATATTGGTTTACTGTAATGAAAACAGTATTTTCCAAACTATGAACAAATGCATACCAGTAGTTTTACAGTGGCTTAACCAAACTACTGGTAGTACTTCAAGAAGGGAATTTATACAATATGTACATTTCTCAGTGCTGCTCATACCAAAGATAGTAAGGGGGTTCCACTATGAGGATGGAACTTGCTTTTGTCACCAGCAAAGCTGATCTAAGTCCCTTTGTGAGCCATGGGGGGAGCTGCTGAGGCCAGCAGGACTACAGGCAATTCCAGGCTTGACAGCTTGCTGGGTCCAAAAATGACTTCAGGAAAACCAAATATTCAGAGCTGGTGGAGCAGAGCATGACACAAGGCTCTCACTTCTCATGACATTACAGAAATTATGAAGGCAATCACTTAACCGCTCTTTCAAGTGAATGTTAAACGCCTAACTGCAAATATGAAACCAAGGGCCTTTATATAAAATGCGAAATTCACGTACCATCACCTATCTGGTCAACAAAGCTGCCAAATATTTTCATATACACAAAAACATTGACAACTGAGTTGTGCTATAGAAACACTAAAACATCTTGAGGATTTCACTCGGTAATTCCATGTGGTCCGGCATTAATCAGTTGGACATCTTCAGAAAAAATGTATCTCCTTAGTAAGGAAAAAATCTAGTTCTTTCAATAAAGTCACCTTCAGTGCTTCACATGTTTATATTTTTGCTTAGAGAAACATCATTAAAAAAAAACAAACAACAACTGGGAAGGAGCCAAGGATGATTTAATGATGCACTTACTGAAACCTCTGCAAATTGTCATTTTTGTCAGCTTTTGATATATAAAATCTGCTCTGGCACTTCCAATATTAATATCCATTCTTTTCACCAACACGGTTCTGACTTTTGGTTATCATTCATGCTAAATTATAAATACAAACAGAAGCAGAGGCCATATTGTTTCCAAAAAACATATGAATATATTATTATAAATTCTGTCAGCACTATTTGCCATCCAGTTCATTTCTCAGGAAATTATGTTAAATTAGCACATACCACTCCTCACCACCTCTGTACATGCTGGAGGTGGCCACAGTACAAAAATCTGTATGGTTTAAGTGTAAATCTGATGTGATGTGTCCTGAAATGAAATGTTTCTCCACAGGCTGACTGCTTGAAAGGAGAGGGAACCTACTTCTAAACAAGCTTCCTCCCCCTTCCCAAACCAGTGGAGAAGGAAAGGGGGCAGTCAGACCTGTAAGTCTTACAGTAAACTGAAAGTCCTAACTGAAAAATACTCTGTTGCAAACCAAAGAAAATTTTAATTCTATTTCTGAACCCTGAGTTCCTCACTGACCATTTACTTAGCCAACTTAGAGTGTAACCTGTTCAGTGGAAACAGTGAAAAACATTAATTTCTCTGAAAAAAGCAGGCTCAAGGCTTAAGTCAAAATGGGTCTATGGGTAAACCTGACTTAAATTACCATGTATTTGGAAAAATCCTAGTGATGAAAATGCCATAGCTCTTGCCCATAAGGTCATCAGTCAGCCATTACTATTTCTGCAGTGCAAAGACAATGAAGGGTAGATGAAGTTAGTTGCCTAAATCATGCATTGCATTAACCTGCAAGTTATTTCAACTACCACTTCATAAAAAGGCAAACACAAAAGAGAGTCTCTCCTCTGATACATAAACATACTTTATGTGGACTAGAGATTAGCAATGGAAACTATGGAAGGGGAGCATGGTTAGCACTCGACCATTCTTATTAGTCTGGAAGAATTAAATCACTGCCTTGGCAATTTTGGCATGTTAGTGTGACTAAGATTCATAATTATTTTGGCTGCTTCTCACAACACCATAGCTAAATTAAGAACTTCACCCCAAATCCTCCAAACTCAAACAAAACAAACTCCATCTTTGAAGCCAGGCTTTCTACATAGATCCACCAGTGGGAACTATAGGCTCTAAGGCAGCAGAATTCATATTCACATGCTTGAGTATCAGTATTTGGCTGATAAAATGCAGAAAGCATTTTTTCTACTAAGATCAACTATGATAGCACGTAACACTTGCAATCTGATTCATTTCTGCATATTTTAAAAGTCAAGAAGCAGCAGAAGTCATATTTTTATAAATTTTCTACTGTATACATGACGTAAGGTCTTGATGGCTTGCTTGATTCAAACTATGATCTGACATACTTGATGCCTATCACTGTACATTGTTTGTGGTGACAAACACCTTTAACCAACCAAGAGAGCACAAACAAGCAATTAATTCTTCTATGCTTTCATTAGGAGTTGCAGACTATTAGATTATTACTGCTTCACGTTGCATTTAATTTAACACAGTAACTACTTCTAAGAAACAGGGTAAAATATTCACCACCAACGAAATACTGGCCCTTTGAAGTTGTGGAAGGTTCTAAGTACACTCTTGGGTCTATTTTGACAAGGTCCACTGTGTATTAAGACACAGGTTACAAAGCCTTATTGGCTTTGTTGTCTGGAATCGTGACAAATTACAAATTCCTTGTCATTAGCAATTAATGGTTCAAGAGTAATGTTTACCACTCATTGCCCAACTTTTTTTAAGCACTTAATAAGGAGATACCAACTTTCCTTGCATTTTTAAAGGATCCTATATATTCACACACTGAACCTACAGAAGATTTTAGGTGCCTCCTCACCAGAGCACTGCCCACAGCCCTCACATACTTAGCAGAAGAGTGGGATTTCTGTCCTTCAGCCTCACGAAACTTATCTTGATGACAGCAGGTTTGGTATGGTACTCAGGCTCAACTCCATGCCATGGGGAATAAGAGGCCTTCCTGGATTGATGTCACTGGCTCTTCTAAATTATGATTTTTTAATCTAACTGTTCAGTAAACACAGAACTCACCCAATGCACAGCTGGGTGCTAAGTCGTAGTGCAGTGTGCAGAGAAATATTTGACCAGATGTGATATTGAAAGTAGAGCTGTTAGTTTATCTTCTGAGTAGTCATATCAGGCACACATAGTGGAAGAGGATTTGGAAAAGAAACAGAAGCAGGAACCTGAATTGGTAATTATTATTTCCTTTCTCCAGAGCACCCTTAACCAGCTGCATCTCAAATAAAGGTTGAGTCAAGCTGGAAAACTTATTGAACAGGTTTCTCTTCTATGATCTCACAAACAATCTTCACAGCTGTTCTAGAACACCTTCTTTCTTGTTTATGTTCTCACATCTTCGGTAGGTACAGATCCAGGCATGGCTCTTAAATTTGTCAATATCTTCCTCAAAATGCTGTTCAGGACTGTATCTTTAAACAGGACAAAAACAGGACAAAGCTCATGTACAAAAGGAAAAAAAAAAAAAAAAAAAAAGAGCACCTCAAATTGATTCTTTCCAAAAGTGAAGGGCATCTTTTGCCTTAAGATTTTTGCATGATCAGGAGTGAAACATTAGGGATGAACCAGAAAGGAGAAAGGTTGCATTCTTTATCATTCTCCTCATCTGAATCTAAATTCAGCTGGTAAGACATACTAGTTTAGGACTCTGTATGCCCTGGCACCTGGTACAGGAAGTCTGTCCCAACAACAGGCAACCATTTAGGCAAAAGGGAAGTCTTTTTGAGTCTTAACGTCTCTAAGAAGCACTTTAAACTCTACCCAGAAATTAACAGGCAGCTCCTGGAGTTGCAGTGCCATAAGCATTGCAGAGATGTCCTTTTGGCAAATAAACCCTCACCCTATTTCCAGTATTAAATTAAAAATTATTTTTTATAAGTGTAGTAAGAAAGGGCCAGGTTAAAAAAAGAGGCAAATCAGTCAAAAAGCTGTCTGAATTACTTCTGAAACACACTGTTAAACAGCTGGGCTAATTTTTGACTATTAAGGTTTTCATTTGACTAGAGATCTAACAGCAGACCCACTGTCTTCAAAGACTAATATTGCCTCTGGCTGCTTCTCAATACCAACCAGCAACCCAGATTTTTCTGGGCTAAACTTCAATCTGTTTGTCCAGTATGGGCTTGGCACCATCTGGGACACACCATCTACAGCTAAAGGGACAGGAGAGTCCAACTGTGCTCACTTCCTGCAGACTGAAGGAAAACTATTGAGTTCTCCAACATCCCAAAAGTGACCTCAAAACCTCTGAGATTTGGGACTCTGTTACAGCATATACCTAATGAATTTCCACTGTTATGTCACAATGCATCTCCTGATTGGTTGGCATTTCACTCACAAGCCAAGAAGATGCAAGAAAATGATGCAAACTGGGGACTTACTGTTTTCTAAGGATTGTCATGACATTTGTAATTCCTTCTCAACCTATAACAAGGGAACTAAGCCAAACCCTGTATCCACTGTATTTGCAATTATTCACATTGCAAAAGCAATCAAAAGAGCTGGGTTTGGCTTGGTAGTATTATCTGTTTTTTCCATGGTACTCCTTCAACTGTTTTATGCCATTCTCTGACCCTGTTAAAAGCCACCTTGCCAGAAACCTGCCACTTTCCCATATGAATGCACTTGTCACCAAAAATAATTGCCACCTTGCGTTAGTGGTTTAAAAAGCCTCCTGATAGGAGCTCAGGAAGAACAGAAAATGGGGCAAAAGTGATGCATTATCCCTAAAATGCCGCTACTTCACTTGTCAGGGATTGCAATTAGAGTTGGGCCAAGGCAATGTTAGCTCAGCTGCATCTGAACACACCTGTTTCACTTTAATTTGCAGTAATTAGGAAGCCTAGGCCACCACGAAAAACTGCTGTTCACTCACTGTTTCAAACAGCTGAGTTTTCATGTGCCATTTAAAATGCTGTTTTTCAGAACAGACTGCTGACTTGCTAATGCTAGGAAAATGAAATACAGCAAAATATTTTTAGCAGCAGGAAGTTGTTACTTGCTACTGCCAATTACATGCCTTGTACTTGAACAGTGACATTTTTTTCCCCTTGCTTACTCTTCAAGATAGGTAAAAGCTGGCTGAGGTCTCAGGGCATGAGGTTTTGAATAAAACTTAGTCCCTGGGAGCTGGCTGATATTTCTGGAGGCATAGTCAGTACTGGCAGCAATCTGCTGTGACAGAGCGTCCCAGATCCACTCCTCAAAAACGGGAAGAAGAGAGGATTAAGCAAGAGACTTGGATCTATTGGCTTTGGCAAAAGGCTGAATAGCTTGTCATGCTAAAAAAATTACTGAAATTGGGGAGTAGAAAATGGGGCAGGGGGGGAGAAATAAAAAAAGCATTACAATTACATAAGAATAGATATTTATACTCTGAGTTAATTTATCAAAATGACAGAGAGATGAATCATCCACCATTAAAATAAGGGGATACAAGTTTTCTTTATATCACAATCATTATTTACAACTTTTAAATATTCACGGAGGAGTCAAGTATCCTCATCTTTTAATTTAAAATGTGGTCATGCAGGCCAAAAGAAAACTCTTGGCAAAAATAAGTTTCTACAGGAACAGGGCCCAAAGAATGATTTCTTCAAAAACAGGACAGATCTTAGCAATCATGATGGCACTTATTTTTTTTTTTTAAATCTACACTGCAAACCACAGATTGCTCAATAACCTCATACAAACCTAGATCTCTGAGTAACAAAACAATGAGAAAGGGCAATAACAAGAGCCTGTGGTATAGCTAGACACAGCTACTACTAAAAGACACAGGACTTTTTAAAATATAACACAAACCTGATTTTTTTTCAGGGGACATAGAGCTCTGCTTTGAGGCAAGTTCATTCCTTCATGCTGAGAATCCAATTGATTCTCAATTAGTCCCTCTCACTAAACTAACTTGAACAGATGCATGCATTTGTACAAGTAAAATTGTATTATTTTAATAATTGGCCTGTGTGTTGCTGCAATGCCATTAGAAACTAACATGCCACTGTATAATTTTCCATCTTAGAACACTTTCCTGCTCACTCCCCCCCAACCAAAAAAAAAAAAAAAATTATCTGGGAGATTCACAGCAATGCTTCCTAAATATTGCTTTGATTATTTTGGAATGCTTTTAATATTATCAGTAGGTATTTTTTTGTAGACTGACATGTGCTTAAAAACTGGACAAGAAAACAGAAAAATAAATTCATATAATAAAATGAGGTTTAGTGGTCAGGACCATTTTTTCACCTCTTAGGGGAACTTTATGGAATATAGAAGTGTCTGCCTGAAGCTGTGCTTATATAAGGATATAGGACACCCATATATATGTCACACATGATTTTAAAACTATGAAAAATGAGAAAGTATGAGGCTGTATCTTTGTTTATTCATTTGACTTTGGTGCTTCAACAGGCAATTTCTTTAGAATCCAGGATTTTAATTTTTCTATTTCAGTTCTGTTCAGCTCATGATTGAGGTTTGGAAAAGTATGAAGTGATGTTGATACTCCCAGAGACTTTAACATCTTGTTGGTCTCTTCACCCCATGAGTAGAGAACTAGCTCATCAGCAGTTCCATGGCACTGAAATAATTCTGGAAGAGAACTTTCATTTCTTTCCAAAGCCTAGATGGAAAGGAGACACTGTCAGACATACTGCCAAAAATTTAAAAGGAATATTTACAATTATATGGTGACAATTATTGCACTTACTGATCTACATTTTAGGGGTCATATTGCACTATCCCTATAGAAGTAAACAAGGGTAAACAAGGAAATACTGGAAAAAACTGCCCTTTAAGTTCCAATATAATAACTCTTGAAAAATGATAGGGTTTACTTTAAGGTCTATACCCCTCTCCAAATAAGAGAAACAGAAAAAACCTTGTGACAGCAAATGGAGCTTGTGAGTATTATAACGCATCACACATTTTAAAAGAATACTTATGCTTACACAGACTATTTAACAATTAAGGACAACTAGTAAAACATTTCATTTGTTAATCTCTTTCTACACTTTAATATTGTAGTGTCTGTGCAAAAAAGTGCAATAAAACATTATTTAAAGACAGCTTTAAAGTCTCACTTTCCTAATATTCTGATTATCTATTTCCTGGAAATGGCATAAGTTCAGAATGTGAATCAACCACCTCAGACATATAAACATGTATCTTGAATTTTAATCACCATGTTTTCCATGTAGCTAAGCATGTTTTCTATAATATCTACTACACACTTACCTGGTAAACAGCAGAGTCTTTATTCAGAAAACTGGACAAGGCAAAGACTCCTGCCAGATCCTGATGAAACCTAAAGGCCAAATGCATTGCCATTCCACCTCCCATAGAAAAGCCTCCTAGGATGCAACAAAAGAAACAAAGATTTTTCTATAAGTCTTTGTAACCCAATGTACAATTTATCATCTTCAGACTTGTTTTATACATAATACAACAAAAAACCCCATCCTGAGTATCATAAAGGTTACAAAGATTTTAGAATCACAGAATCACTTAGGTTGGAAAAGACCTCTAAGATCATAAAGCCCAACCTATGACCCAACACCACCTTGTCAAGTAGACCATTGCACCAAGTTCCACATTCAGTCGTTTCTTGAGCACCTTCAGGGACAGTGACTCCAGCACCTCTCTGGGCTGCCCATCCCAAAGTTTAACAACCTTTCTGTGAAGAAATTCCTTCTGACATCCAACCTGAACCTTATGTGGCATAGCTTGAGGTTTAAATCAAAGCATGGTGCAATTAAGATAATGGATAGCTAAAGCAGTGCTGAAGATTCATTACTGAGAGAGGACAAAAAATGCCATTACTTCAGAAGCCATTTGTGTATGGTCCCTACCAGGTAGCTGAATACTGTGGCCATGCATACTCTGACATTAATGAAGTAAAATTCTGTGAACAGGTAATTCTCACTGATTTTGGTATTCAAGTTATTTTTCCCCTAGGCTAGCAGCATTCACACGATGAAAGATCTCTATTTCACATAGTCAATGAGCATTCACATTAAATCATCATTGAGGATATTTTGTTGTTATACTTTGGGATATATAATAAATAGGGAACAAATGCAATGTACTCCCCCTGAGCTCTAACAGGATCTCTGAAAGAATGGTGTTCTGTGGTCCATTGTCTCTTCAACTACACTAATTTCTTACCGAAGATAATTCCTCAGGGATGATTTTTATATGACAAATGCTTATTCGGGAGTAAAGAAATCCAGATTACCACATTACTTCACAAGGACACAGTACACAGGCCATTATATTGACTGTACCCAGATAATGGATAGAGTGAAGCTTCCTTTATTTTCTTATGTACAATCTGGTCACTTATTTCATTTCCTTTTGATCATTCTAAAGAATGCTGTCATCCCCAAGCCCCAAAATAAGCACTTGTACTCCAAGAGACCATTATGCATTTGCTTACAAATAAATACAGACAATTCTTTGTCAACAAATATGATGAAGTCCATTCCAAATGAAGTCCAATCTGTATTTCAGATTACAGGAAGAAAAGCTGCATTGAAAAGTCGTTACTAGTTTGTAAATGATTTAATCTTAAAATTTTGTACCCAGTTAGTCACAATCTGGCACACTGTCTGCAATTACTCACCAGCAGTCTTTGACAATGCAGTCACCTTCTGTTTAGAAGAATATTAGGTAATGGTTCTTTTATGTGGTTCATACTACTACAAGAAAATGCAGTACAAAGGACTAGCTCTTTGAATTTGATTTGCATGGGAATACCTGAAGTTTATCACCTGATACCACAACAATCTCAGAGTAAATGCCATATGCTAAATGCTTCAAAAACAACAATTTGAATAAGCATTTATAGATGCAGACTAATTTTTTCAATTAAAATAACCATTTCAGTATACGCGCATGTTTGACATAACATATAAAAGACATTCTCAGTCAAGAACTTCTGAAAGAATTCAAATTTTGGATGAAGGAAATATAAAAGGCAGGTAAAGATATTACACAAAGCAAATGTATGAAATGACAGAGTGTAAACAAAACACAAAAGTACATGTATACAGATGATCTCAGCATGAAGAATGCATAAACTGTACAGCATCATTAAGCAGATCATGTCAGGAATGTTAGACAAAATCAAAATGACACAGCAACATTTCACACTTAGATAGGCAGAACACTGCAAGGTCTTCACCAATCTACTTCTCTACTTGAGACCAATCTACTTCCAAGACACACAAAGACTGTGCACAAAAGTTCAGAGTTTGCCAGTAGGTCTTAAATTTAGAAGTACATTCACTTTCAGTTTTCCCCTCATGCCTATTTTAATGAGAACTGTGATTAATGCTTCACAACTGTTAAACAGGGTTAGCTCAACAATGCTCAGGATGCCAGTTCAGGAAAGCACCTAACTCTTTGCGTTAACTTCCCTGACTCACAAAGGAGATTTGTGTATAGACTAATAGGGGAGCAGACACAAAAGACTCAATTATGTAAAACACTTCCAGCTGCAGAGAAAGTTCACTCAAGGATGCTTTTATGACCTCAAATCTGCTTCAGTGTAGTGCTGATTTTTAGGTAATACCTCTCTGCAATACGAAGAATGCTGCTTGTGACTCACCTTGACAGCTGAGTAAGATCTGCTGAAATCACACAATTGTCACACTTCCAAATTAAAGAACCTGAATCAGCAGGAAACTCCCATGCAATACTTTACTAAAACTAAAACATTCTTTTCTGGAATATAATCTGTAACTAAATTCAGGTAATCTCAGGCACAGGATGATGTAGCACAATGTGAACAGAAACTGAATTTCTCATATGGAATTTATTCCTGATTGAAAGAAACAGAAATCCTCACCACAGTTGCCATTTTTCAGTGATAAAATATTTCTTTGTAAATCATCTTGGGAGCCTTTTAAACAAAACTCCAGTTCATTTTTGTAAAAGATCTTGATTTGTATTAATTTGCTTCCCATTTGTATTTGCCTGAAATGACAGTCTGGTCCATGATGACACTTGAACATTATATAGGGTTCAGGAAACCAAGTATTTACCTACAGTCAAACTTTAGCTTTGTTTCTTTATACTTTGTCTAACAATGTCTGTGTTTGCATCTCGGAAAAAACTAACTTTATTATCCAGCACAAAGATTAATTTTGTATCTCCTGTCCTGTATACATAAGAGAATGCTAAAAACTGCTTTCTCCCCCATGCATCACTTTAGTGGCTGCAATGAGCTATTCCTGAATTCAGAAAGTTCTTTACGTGTTCAGTCTTCTTCATAGAAAAAACAGCTCTCTAGCACACACAAGTTTGACATTGTCAAATGCATCCTAAATCATATAGACCTGACTGTAAAATGCCTTAGCCCATTTGTTATAATGATTATGGAATTAGGAAACAACAAACATCACTTTTTCATGCTTTTCAGTAAAACTTTAGCATGTGCTCAAAGCTGCTTGCCATACTAGAAATCACAGCCATGGGGAAAAAATAGTTATGACTCACATCTAGTGCACAAATTTTGAAGAAAAAAAGGAACGTGAGAAGCTAAATCCCAGATTTTGACGAGATCAGGATTTGGACTTGGGTTTAGGGGTGTAATTTGGGGTGTTTGTTTTAAGCAATATTTCTTTGCTAGTTTCTCTGTACTAATTGTTCTTCATCTTTCCTGTATTTCTTCCCATTTGTCAGTACAGCTTTGGTAGCAAAGCGGCAAGAAATGAATCCTCCAGCACACAGTGCCTCTGCCAGCACAGCACAAGACAAACACTCTTCTGTTGCATAAGGCTACACCAGCACAGTCAGAAATTTTCTTGGCCTGTTCTGGTATTATTGCAATACATTACATACTCTTGCCTCCTTTTCATTCCATTCTCACAGCATTTTTCATTCTCAATTTCTCCTTTTATAGTATTTCAACTTAGAGTTGCTTTAATCAGTTCGTTATCAAGAATTTCTCCCTAAAGCTACATTCCAGTTTACTTTCCCTCTCCCTAGGGACTTTGTGATTTACCTTCTACCTTCTAACGGTAACAGCACAACCTTGTTCTACACATCATCTGCAAAGAAGCTGACTTTCTGTTTTGACCTTCCATTTTCATCAATGAATGGAAGTATTATATACATTTAACAGTGTTCACAAATGAATATCAGCAAAGAGTACAAATGCCAGTGAAACAGCAAACTCCCTTCTCCAGAGAACTCCCTGAACACTGCTCCTGTGTTAAGTACTCAAACACTTGCTTTGTCTCAAGTGAATTTCCTCACAGCAGTGATTTTCTCCTTTTAATCTCTTCATGAAACTTCATCAAACTGAAACCCTGCACACCAGCAGAACTGCAATGGACAGTTTCCACCTTTGATAGCCTTGTTATTCTGGTTGTTACTTAGCCTGAGCAACAAACTTGAGAGTCTTTACAAGAACAAAGGCAACTTCCCTTGAGTGGCTGAGCCACTTGCTCTTGTTAGGAACGTGAATTAATTTGCTCCCCAACTTTCTCACCAGTCAAAACACATTTTCAGATGCATATTTAAGTGGTAGGACTTTTATCACTTTCTTGTAAAAACAAGTGTACTATTGTTTCTAACATATCAACTGGCAGTAAAACCAGAACCAGTTACATTTTATTTTCAACTCTTACAGGTAACAGAGGGGAACCCAACATGTGTATCTAAGGGGTCGTAATTTTTAGCACTGGAAGGAAAATAAAATCCACGAAAATCTCAAATCTATTTTTATTGAGATGTTACTCTGCCAATCTGTGGCTTGCTTCATTTACCCAGTGTGTTTCTTTGTTGTTTCTAGAGAGGACAGCAGTGTCCTGCTGCAACACTTACTTGTCATTTTTACAGTCAGCATAACTGCACAACATGGCAAAAAAACGAAGAGAACAATCTATCCTTTATGCTCACAGTATTTGTGACTCTAAACTGAATCACAGGAAGGAAAGTGGAAATTAGTTCTCTAAAGTAAAGAGCGATGCACAGAAACAAGCTGCTGTTCTGCAGAGCTGTGAACCTTCTGTTAGCAGAGATATTTTGGAATTCAGAAAAGCAATGGTAAGGATTTGCCTAAATAGAGCTGAGCCTGTACTGGCACACGACAATCGAATAGCAAATGTTGTGAAGTCTCACTTTTCTATGATTCTGTTGGCACAACTGTGAAGAAAGTACAGGTTAATTTGTACCCTGCGGCATGTCTGCACAACTCTCAAGCATCCTAAAAGCCCATCCATACATTTAATTTTGCACTAAATTCAGGCATTTATTAAAGATGAGTAAGGACATGTCTTCAACAGAGTTCCTAGTAAGGCTGAAAAGATCAGAACTTGATTCACTTTATCTTCTTACCGAAGTCATTATCTTATACACAATGACAATATTATGATTGAATTATTTTTGAATTATTTTTGAATTATTTTATTAGTTTATTTCTGTGAGTCTTATTTACTCCTAATCTTCACTATCATTTGCTAAACCCATCATTCACCATACTGGGAATGTCATCTTTCAGAGTCTTTAGATACATTAATATTGACACCATCATATGCTGGGAAACAAAGTAACAAGTTGTCCTGGTTCAGGGCAAATTTGGGAACAAGACGATTGGGGATAAAAGCATCATACAGTCAACCTAGGACACAAGTAATGGTCTACTCTTGGCTAAAATTATCACTGTACCTCCTACTGAAAGACTTACAAAGAAACAGAAAGATTAATTTGTTAATGTCTCTTTTTACTTCCTGATGTGTGAGCTATAGTAGCAGAGATCCAAAAGAGACACATGGTCAGTTCAGATACAAAAAAAACCCCAAAAAACAAACAAACAAAAAAAAAAAAAAACCAAAACAAAAAAAAAAACCAAACCAAAACCAAAAAAAACCAACCCAAAAACCAAGAGGAGCAAGCATTTACCCCAAAGTATAAATGCAAGGGAAATTTACACTGATGCTCTGAAAATTAATAAAATGTTGCAGGTATTATGGGGCAGATGGACTAACAGCACTGCTTTCAGCCCAGCTTCTCAGGCACAATTTGAATAAACCACAAAGCCATGAAATGAGAGGTACACAAAGAGAAATCTTATTTGAATTGCAGAGACAAACAGCAAAATAAATCCATAAATTTCCTCTGTAAGAACAAGGCAGTAAGTACCTCTGAATGGAAGACAATATCCTCCTAATAAAGACAAAAGATATAAGATAGGATGAGTGACAGCAAAAGGCTTAGAAGCCAAAAGCATGAAGTGCCAAGATTGTGGGTGAAATAGATGGCTCAACACTTCAACAATTTATTGTTGGAAGTTTTTATCTCCACGTATTTACAGGATCTGCTCTCTGGGGTGTCAAAGCCAAAATATATCCCCCCCATCCCATTCTCACACACACTGAGAGAGAAGGAAATGCTAATATTTACAAGAAGCATAGGGCTTTCATGTTACTTCCACCGTGGTTCAGTAGCTATATAAGAGGTCTAGCAATAAACAAAAAGTGGTTGTGTGTCTTGTGTTATTGTTACAGCACAAGGGGTCAGGAATCATGCATATGTTTTTTGGCATTTAGTCAAATCTACAGGACTGTTATGGAAAGTTTATTTTCACTGGCTGCTTACACGAGTGACTACAGGTGGCAAAGACCAACACACACTTGGATCAGCACTTCTGCACTACACAAAAAGTGACCTGTGAAAGCAGGAAACCAATGCTAAATTAAGAACAAAAAAAGAACAAAAAGACTCCCTTTCACCAAAATGCAGTTGACTACAGTAAGCCTTAACAAAATGTTCAAAAAATGAGAGGGCCATTTCTTTCAAGAGCTTCTAACATATTCTTGAATAAGACTGTTGAAATCTTAAACAGTTTCCACTGAAGTGGATTTATTTTACAGGGCACTGTCACTATGGAAGCAGTTAAAAAATAAATCCAAAAAAAAGAAAAACCAGCAGAAGAAAACAAAAAACAAAATCACCACCACCTGAAAACCCAACTTAGCTTTAGATAGAAAAAGAAATTATTGTCCCACATTTTAAACTGTGGCTTGTTTGGCCTATTTAGCAATGAATTCAGTCATTTATAAAGAAGAAACACATCCTGTTTATAAAGAAATGATATTATCAAAGCTCCAAGTGTCAAAATTTGACTAAATTTATAATACTCTTTTATCTCTAAAGTCAATACAAACCTACATACAGGACTATTTACAAGGAGTGCTTTAGCCAGGAAGACCAGTAAGAGTAACTCAATAAGAATGTCTGGCTAAAAACTAAGTACCATTATCAAATTCTGGGGATGATCTAATTATTTTTTTGAATAATTATGCATTGCTGCTAGTCTCCCTTCCTTCCTCCTCCAAGGTCAGGGGAAATAAAGCTTAATCAGAAGTTTACTTCCTTCAAAAGACTTGTGTTAAAAGGAAATCAACTTATGAAACTGTTAGGAGATAAGAATGGGTAGATAAACCATGTCACAAAATTATAACAGATATTTTAAAAATAAGACTTCCTTTAGATCCAGCAAACTAAGTAATTTATTTCTTTAGAAGTAGATGCATAGAGCAGCTGTTAAAAGCAAGGCTGCACCAGCATTTTCCTTGATAAGGAAGAGAGGAGTAGCACTGTAGAACCTGGACTCCATCCTCAGCTTTAAGAGTTCTGATCTGCAAGCAGTCACTTGTGAATTTCAGAGGTACCGAAGCAAACAATGCAGGCTACAATTTCTTTCAGAGAAAATGCTCTTACTGTCCCACTGTCTTGAGCTTTGTGGCAAGTCTGAATGGCTCAAGAAGGGGAATCATCCCCCAGAACATCAGGTGCTGGCCTTCTCATTTTCCATGTTAGAGAGCCCACTGCTCTCCCCGTCTCTTCCCACTCACTCACCTTTGCACAGTGCTCTCTCAGATCTTGCCTTCTTATCCCACACCTCTGAGCTGTCAGCAGCTGCCCACCTTCCTGCTTGCCTAACACCTTGCTCACCCTCATCCAACAATATCTGACACTCACCCTCAGCCTGTAATTTCTAGTCCTCTATTCCATATAAAACCATAACCTTCAATCTTGTTACACTCCTCATACTCATTTTGTTTTCTTTCCAGCCATTAAAACTCCCACTTACTACAAAATGGTCACCCAACCCAATTCTCCTTAAACCTTTAAGGAGCATTTAATTGCCTGTAAATACCTTCATACCACTGCTCTGCTCTTTGGTTTCTGTGACCCTCCCCAAAAAGGCCCCCACTGTTCTTCACAGACTCCCAAGTTCTCCAGTTGCTTCTCTCAACTATTTTGTCTCTGTTTTCCATAATAAGACAATGTACCATTATGGATCTCCAACATGACTCAACAGCACTGAATGCACTATGAATTCATAGCAAAATTTCACCCTGGCTTCCCCTGCTATAAATGTCTTATTTTTTCCCTTTACCTCACAAAGGCTGCTTCCTCCAACTCCATGGTACCAGCAGTGACAAACCTACTGTCTGCACACCATCTGTTACCTTAGGCCTCATCTTATTGTACCAGATGGATATTCCTGACATTTTCCAAGAGAAATATAAAAAGATCTGAGAGAACTTAGTTATCTGACATTCTAAGCAAGTAACCAAACCTTCCATTATCTCCTGTACACCAATCTTCTAAACTCAGAAAAATTTCAGGCCACAAATTTCTCCTTTTCGAGTGGGCATTGCACTATGGTGCAGACATACTGACTTGGCCTTATATTTTCTTTTAATCAAAAAATCACAGAATGGTTTGGGTTGGAAGAAATTCTAAAGATCATTTGGTTCAAACTCCCTGCCATGGGCAGGAAATCCTTCCATTAGACCAGGTTCCTGAGGGCCCCATCCAACCTGGCCTTCAACTCTTCCAGGGATGGACATCCCCAGCTTCTCTGGGCAATCTGTTCCAGTGTGTCACCACCCTCAAAGTAACGAATTTCTTTTTAATATCTAATCTAAACCTACTCTTTTTCAGTCTAAAGCCATTCTACCTTGTCCTACCATTACATGGCCTTGTAAAAAGTCCCTCCTTAGCTTTCATGTGGGACCCTTAAGGTATTGGAAAGTGCTGCAAGATCTCCCCACAGCCTTCTGTTCTCCAGGTGGAATACTATAAATCTGCAGAGTATCTTTACAGAAGTCCTGATTTCCTGTAAGAAAAACCCTGATTTCCTGTAAGAAAGAATGTCAGAAGATGGGCAATTATTTGCACAAAGTCTTAGGATGATTAATGTCACCTTTATGCATAGAGACCTGAGAGGATCTCTAAGTTTCATTCTTCACTGCATCACACACTGGTTAATCATCAAAAACAGCATAGAAAAGGCACAAAGTTCTTGTGGAAGAACACTTAATCTTGCACAGCCACAAGTGATACAACTTTTCACTACCAAGTTCCTTATGAATCTGCATGAGTTCCCTTCTGTACTTTGGATGAAGTAACTCAGAGCTGCCTTATTTTGCTTCTTGCACAAACACTGGACTGAACCACAAGGATGTAGGCTTGTAGTCTCTGTCAGGTGGGGAAACAGAGCTCTCAAGAGTGACAAAACAAGTACAGTTATTTCTGATTTATATGTGAGGAATGCAAACGCACAGGGGACTTCCAAAGAATCTACGGGATGAAACACTCAGTGCATGCCAGCTTCCTTACTCTGCTTATGACTTGGAAAACAACCTTCATACTTTGCAGTCTGGCTATTTCTAATTTTGAAGGCTACAGAGGAAAGGAAAGCACCCTAGTAGCACACTGGATCTATACATAGAGCATCTCTCAGCTCACTCAACAGCAAAGCACCTGCACTTCTCCAGCTGCTTCCAAGCCAGCAGGTATAACAACACAGGAAAGACAGATCAAAGGGACTCTGTTGACAGCCATCCAAAACAATGCACTCTGCAGCCAGCACAATGAGCCAGAAAGGGAAAGGAAGCACAGGCCTTCACAGAGCAACATGGGGCTAGACCAGGAAAACACAACAGGCTGAATGGTAGTGGCTTGGCCACACAAGATCTTGATGGCATGACTTAGCTTACTTAGGACAAACATTTATAAGATCCCACTTAAGGAGTTTTTTTCCCAACCCAAAATAGTTTGTGGTGCACAGCTGGGACAAGGAGCCATGGACTTGTTAATACTCATTCCCTCTCTGCTACAGGCTATTTCATCACCCTCAACTCCTGTGCCTCAGTATCTCACCATCTATTTCACTGAAGTACTGCGAAAGTTACTGGAAATTTGTGGAAAGACAAATAAAGATAGACACATATGAACTATTACAGCTTATACTTCATTTGTTATCAAGTGTCAACCTTTAGTTCTATGTAACATGCACATTTTTCCTGTATGAATTAATTTGACCCAAAATGATTAGAGGAGTAAGGAAAAGTTCATGATTATTTATATGCTACATCTCCATTCTCCAAAATGCACGTCATTTTTGGAAAGTGTACTTTTCCATCGTTGAAAAGGGCTTAAAGGAAATAGTAAAACTATGTACTACTCAAAGTAAATCACTGCCCATTCTATTTTAAATAATGATTACAAATGACTGTTGAAAATAAAAGCAGTTTTACCTTTTGAGGATACTGCTTACAGTTAGCCACATTCTCCACCAGATATGGGTTTAAGTAAGATTCAGTATTGCTGAGGATAGGCTACTGAAGAGGCTGTTCAGCAGTTTCAAGCCATGCTCATGACCCTTCAGGATAGAGCAAATTCAAAGAAGATAATCTCTTAACCATTAAAAAACCATTAGAATAAAGACATTATAAATAAATCTCTTACCTATGAGTATTCTGCTCTTGGCAATGCCATTCTTAACCTCATCGCTGATCAGGTCTGTAAGGCCCCGGCACATGGAATCAATGCTTTCAATGTGTTCAGGACAGTCATTACAGATCTTATACCTGTCAAACCACACATTGGAAAAGGCTCCTTTCATAGGTGTATATGGCCTAGAGTGGTGGAACAAAAGAAAACAAAGATTAACCAAGCATATCAAATGCCTTGATCATATGTATTAAATTTAAAAAAAAATCAGTGTATCTCCAGCAAAGGACAGGATAAACCTCTTTGAGGTCTAACTCCATTTACATCCAGTCACATTGCATTTCCTTGCATTGAACTCATGGTCCTTCAAGAATGAAGCCAACATTTGGAAGCTATGTAAAATGCAATTTTCAGCCAGTTCAATGTTAAGGTTGGTTAGGACAGCTAAACATTTTAAATCTTAAACCTGTCAAAAAGTTCTTAATCCTAAACAAAGTTAGGGCTGAAATCCATGCTGGAATATGACAAACTGAAGTAACTTCTAAACAAGACAGCTTTGAAGGAGCTAACTTTATAAAATTCAATTGCCTAATGCTTGACAAAACTGACAGGGGATGGGTATTATGAACCTCTAGGTATTAAAAAAAACCTGCCAATTTTTCTTTCTGTCAAATAAATACAGCCATCCTCATCTTAATGGGGCAGGTATCTCACAAACATAACTGAAAGAAATGCCATGTGTTTACTGGACTGGTGCACAAACAAGAGTTATGATACTCCTCACCATAATGCTGTGTTGTCAGAATGTTATTTTAAGTGCTACAACATGCTGTCCAAATCCTAGATAATCAAGAAACCTTCAATTCAAAGAAGCCTTTTCTTTGGTTTTAAATCAAGATGATTAATTGAGCTCTGAAATCCCAAGAAAGGTGATCTAATTGCTTTGAAATGGCTCTACAATATATTAAAAAACATACTGCTATGAGATTGATCATCTCAAACAAAGCCCCTTGAAACCCTTATTTGCTATGCTCAACCAAGGCAAATTCTTCACTTTTACTTAAGGTTAGATCAGATTACAATCACCATCCACAAAACAGACAGCTTTTGATACATTTCTGGATGGGAACACACTGAAAATGCTAAAGTTGACTTCTGTGCTGTCTCTGGAATTTTTTCAATGCTAGGATTAAACAAAGCCACAACTAACCTAAAATAAGAAAGCCACTAATTCAGTTATTCCTAATGAAAGAACAGATTCTGCCTTTATTAACACCAGAGAGGCCTCACACATGCAAACAGCTATTTCTAAACCAGTACTGCCACTAGGATGAGTGTTGAAGATAATACTATTTGGACTATTCAGTCACAAAAGTAAAAAATGAGAGAACATAGGTTTTGTTCTGCCTGTTGTCATGAACACACACAAAAAAAGCCCATGACTTAAAAATTGGTAAGAAAAATATACTGAAAGAGGCAACAAACAGCAACAGATAGGTTAAAAGCGAAACAATAGAGGTTCATCTTTTTCAGCCGAGCTTCAGTGAACCTAAAATGTACTGTTATTGAAAGTGCCATACAGTATGTGGTCACGTGTCTTAAGTAAGCCCTCATTTCTTTAGTTCAAAATAAACTGTATACTCAACCACCTGAATTTTAAAAATTGAGCTATTTGTTTTCAAGGTAGCCCTTACTTGTCTATTAAAAAGCTAACTCCAAAATTAAAGGAAATTAAGTGGAAAAATCTTGTACACCCAGCAACTTAAAGCTGTGTTTAAAAAATAATATTAAAATTATTTGCTTTCTTGATTGTCTTTTCTTTGGAATTCTGTCTCTGGAAATGAAGTGATCAACACCTAAGAAATAAGATTACAAATATCTAATTCACAAAAGTCAGTTTCTAAGAGCAGACACTCCAGTCAAATCCATCAAGAGCAGAATCAATGGAGTTTCTGGAAGTCACTTGGACAATGTGACATACAACAGATGAAATGCCTGGGTAAAAAGCATTTAATCTATTGTTTTAGCTTCTCTAAAACACTTTTGCATCAATCCTGGTTAAAATGCTTAGCAGCCAGAGTGCTTCATTTTCTAGTAAAGTCAGAGTACCTAATATTTGTGTAAGAAAAGATGTGAAAGGTTTTAGTATTACTACAGCAGGTTGACCTAGATTTATTATTACAGCAGGTTAACCTCCAGGATTTATATGGAACATAGATACATACATATACTGTATTACAGCAATTTACTTTTACATCCATAAATAATAAAACATGTTTCCCCACAAATAAATGACAAGCTCACTACATTTAAAACAGATCAAAATTCATCATGAAATTATAATACTTGATCAGATGTTGAAACTCAGGACTTCTATCTGATGTCTTTGCCAATTCTTCCTAAGAGAGATGAAAGACCATCTTTCAAGACCACAGGAAAAGACCTCTGAGCAAACAGACAAGTGGCTTTCAGCTGCCCCAAAACATCCTTGCAAGCACTCTTAATTTCTAAGAAATGCATTAAAAATAATCTTTACATAAAGCTGAGAAGTAAGATTCTTTTAATGGTTCACCCAACTGGCACATCTGTTTTAGTAATTCACCTTTTTTCTTTAAATAATCCCTTTATTAGCTGGCACACTACAACTCAGACATTACCACGGTAAACAAATATGTTTGGCACAGAACCATCCGTACAGCTCCAAGAATACAGCACCAAATTTTTTCATACAATTAAACCACAAAAAAAAAATCCCTATGTTACAGTGACATGAGAAGCTGGACTGAAATATGCAAAAGCAAAAAAAACACAGAGTGCAGTGGAAACTCCATCCAACAGGATCAACATAGTCAGTTAAGGACAATGTCAGACCAAATAATCAGCTTTAAGTTTGGAATTTTTTTTGCTCTCTTAAGTTTAAATAAAACTCATACCATCAGTCCATCTGTGCCTCACTTTCTTTATACTCTTTTAAAAATTATACTAGAAATAAAGCTCTGTGTCCCTAAAACTGTGTGCTGTTGAAACTAGAAATGAAAATATAGAGTCCCCGAAGCTGTGTGGACTTTTCTTCTTATTTGGTTTTAAGGGGTGTGTGTGAGTATGTTTTGCTTGTTCTGGAGCAAATAAAAGATTCAAATCCATATAAGAAAACAAGAATCAAGAATCCTCTCTCTGTGTAGATCAAGCTTCCAAACTTGTATCCATTTTTAAGAGACACTTGAAAGAAAGTTCAATTTGTATGAATTTCTTTCTTAACATTTAAAAGTTAGGAGAATGGACAGCAAAGGAGACATGGATAGTATCAAACATCATTTAAGAAACTGCAGGTATTAGGAGAATTAGAATCTTTAAAATGCTTCCCAACACCCCCAAATCACTCTAAATCATGTTTTCTGATTACTTTATAGCTCCTATTTGTAAGGGTGTCATTGTAGATTAATACACCTCTTGCATGAGAGTGCAGTCTCAAGAAGATCCTACACAACACTTCAATGTTGTAAAAGGAAAATATACCCTTTAATATCTTTGTAGGTACTTACCATCCTTTCCATCTCAGACAGAAGTAATTTTCACTGTTAATTTCACTGCAAAGCTTCAAAGCAATACATATCATTACAGATTCTACAAACTCAAGATAGATTAGCTTCTGCTAACCTGAGTTCTGTAGTAATAAAGAAAACATGATGAAAAGTAGGTAGGAGCAACACCATCTTAATGAAGAAGACATGATGAAAAGTAGGTAGGAGCAACACCATCTATCTCCACCTTTCCAAAGCATGAATATATCCTCTAGACCTTCTTACTCATGTTTATAATTGTGCCAGTGAGCCTGAAATTATCTTAGCAGAAGTGAAGAGCAACCCAATGATGCTACACGAGGTTCAAATTCAGATCTCAAACCACGGCAAATTCCATCTCCAAAATGATGCCATTAGCATAGTGATTCACATAAAACAACAGGTGGTTTTGTTCATTACCCAATAAATCACTGTCCCTATCCAACATTTTAAGTTAGAAGACAAGCCAGCAGTTCTAGCTGCTTTAAATAAGACAGCACATTGATAAATGGCAAGTATTCTTCCCCAACTTTTTCTCCTGATGCACAATTGTATCACTGCCTTCATGCTCAGCACTATGATCGCCCTGCATTAGCAGACACATAAACCCAGACCTCTGGTGCTGGCTTACAGGCTTTGAGACAGAACTTCCCGAAATGTCAGACAGAACCGGAAATTTATAGTGAAGTTGGGCTTCAAGATTGAAATAAAGACAAAGAAAGATAAAAAATTACTGAAATCCTCAGTTTTTCCTGCTTCCCAAACCCATCTCCTCTCAGTTAGGAGGTAGGGCCTCTCAAATTGTAATGCTGTCTTTCAGAAGACTGTGCACCCCTCTGAAAAAATCTACAGGGCACACTACCACAGTAGTTCCACATTGCTCTGCTGAGACTCCAGCTGGAGAACTACATCCAGTCCTGGAATCCTTAGTACAGGAAAGACATGGACCTGTTGGAGCAGGTCCTGAGGAGGGCCACAGAAATTATCAGATCACCTCTTCCCACAAAGAAAGGCTGAGAGAGTTGGGTTTGTTCAGCCTGAAGGAGATAAAGATCCAGGGAGACCTTACTGAAGCCTTCCAGTACTCAAAGGGAGCTATAAGAAAGATGGGAACACACCTTTTAAGCGGGACCTGCTGCAATAGGAAAAGGGGGAATGACTTCAATTTAAATTGGTTGGGTTTAGACAAGATATAAGGAAGACTGGTTTTTACAAGAAGGATGCTGAAACACCAGCACAGGTTAAATAAAGGCGGCAGATGCCCCACCCCTGGAAACAGTTTAGGACAGGTTGGATGGGATTTTGAGCAACATGATCTAGCTGAAGATGTCCCTGCTCATTGTTGGGGGGAGTTAAACTAGATGACCTTGAAAGGTCCCTTCCAATCCAAAATATTGAGTGGTTCTACTTGCTCTTGAGTCAAGCAAGTCTTGACTCTCTTAAAGCTGATGGCAGGTTTTTTGAATGAAAGCATATTACTCCCTAATCCCAAATTCTCTCATAGCATAATGTCACTGCTGAATTTCACTATTACATTTCAATAGAAAATTTAGGTGCAAAATATGCTTTTTAATTCCCACTGTCTGCTTGAAGCAGAAAGCAAATTTTAAAAGAAATGGGGAGGAGAGCAGAGAATCCAGCTTGTCAAATAAGAAGTATAAATCAGAAACTCTAGTCCAAGGAACATCTTGTGTTAAAACTGAGGGTCAGCATATCTTAAAAATGAAGCTTTGTGGTATGGTAACAGAGCATATGATGTGTCCAAAATTCAAGCAGTTTTAACTTAGAACTATACTTTAAAAAAAAATTACCAAAAGGAAGGCAAGAGTCATCTCCATGAGGAGAAATTTTGGCTGTTCCCCAGAAAAGGCTGTGCCTGTTCACTCAACCACATGCAAATGCTTTTGATAGAGTTGTTCTGGATGCACATTGTCTGAAATGAGAGCTGACTGAGCCGGTACAGAACTGTTACCTGAAGAAATACTATGCTGACAGCTTTTGTTATTTGAGACAAATCTTATTTATTCAAGACAAAGGGAGCTGCAATAGACTCTGGCATAAAACTCAGTGGGAGAAATTAAGTTAGTTTCTGTTTTTTTGTTTTTGTGGGTTTGCTGGGTTGGTTTCGTTGTTTGGGGGATTTTTTTTTTTTGGATAGAGTGGTGTAAATTTTGGGGATTGGTACTAATCAGAGAATAGCAATACTTTTATGGTTGAAAAGACCATAAAAGACCTTTAATACACATTGCCAGTTCCTCAGAAACCAATAGTGGCTGCCTTACAAATTCACTGAAAGAAAGTGGCAAGAAGCAAACCAGGGTCCAATCTGCATCAGTTCTCCATTATGGGGTCTGAAAGGCACTCTGGGATTCAAAGTGGCATTTTTCACAAGCTGGTGGCAAACAACACTGAGGATGGATGAATGACACTAGCTAAGCACAGAAACCTTTGAAAAGACTGTAAAGCAAGAGCACAGAATGGCACATAACTTAGAAATCCACAACTGCTTGCAGGAAGAGTGATATAAAAACGACTGTCTCAAATTCTTCTGTACCGGAAAAAGGTTGAGAGAAAAAAAACAAGATGAAGGATGCCTAAGAGCCCAATGCAGTAAAAGGGATTAGAAATCCAAGATTATTTCCATCCTGTTCTAATTCGTTTTCCCCAAGCATGACTACAGTTATCTCTGACAAGTGTTTAGTGCATCCCATGTGCTATTTAGCATCTGATGTGAGCATTAGATATATGCAGTTTTCCTCACCTAATTCCAGAGCCGAAATAAAAGGAAAATACAAAGTTTATCCAAGCATACTTCAAGCATTATTATGCAGAACACGTTGAATTTCTGCTTAAAGGAGATGAAAGAACCACCCCATGATACCAACCGAAACCTTTCCCATTTCTCCCTCAAGCTCCCACCTTTAAAAAAGACTCCTTCGTGTTAAATTTATGAATGAGGTTAGGGCTTACAAAAGTCAAGGATTAATAACATTTGCTTGAGCCAAAAACAGTATGATAGGCACTGTGCATGCTCCCCTCCAATCCATCTCAAGTCTGAGCTAAAGTACCCCTGCTGCTTTTCCAATCCGAGGCCTCTCACAGGCAGAGGCTGCCAGAGGAGCTTAGTGGTGCCAAACTGTCTGGTGGTTTTGTGATAGAGCCAGATGGGAACCATGGTGAGATGAAGCTCATTTCCACCCATGAGCTGAGCAAAGATGTGAATTTAGGAGAAAAGATGGAGTAGTGGGCCTTTTAGTCCTTTAGTCTTTTATCCACATAATGATAATGGAAATTAGAATAAATTGGGGCCCCCGCACCCCAGACAACAAGTTCTGCATAGAGCCTTACATCCCACAGAAAGGCTTGTTGAGCAAACGTCAAAAAGATCCATAAAATAGCCAAAGTAGTATTTATAGTTGATTTTCTGACTTGCAGAAGAGAAGGACTGTCAGAATGAAATGCAAGACAACACAAAGAATCTTTGGCCTAGATTTTTTCAGGGAATTATATAAGGCAAGGTATATGTATTAAAACAAGCAGAGCCTAAATGGTTTTAGATTTACCACGTTAGCTCCTGCAATGCCAATTTAAACTATCACTTTCTATTAAAAAAAAAAGTTTAAATTGGGTGGTATTCAGTTCTGATTTAGAAACTCAATAGAAACCTAATGTTTAAGTCACAATTGCAGCAGCTGAAACAGTATTTAAAGTTGTAGGCATCCTGACCCAAATAAAAAGGGAAAAAGGAAACCCTTTCCTTTAAAACTATTAGTGTAGACGTGGCTTTAGGGATTGCATCAGCTACTAGGGCTCCAATTCGAGCTTGTTTTTTTTTTTTTTTAAGATATATATTAGCATTACAATGAAGAGAAAACAGAATTCTGTTGTTTAAAAAGTTTAATCTATGTGCAGAAGCACTAATCTTGACAGAAAGCTAGACACAGTTAAAACTGTTCTCTACTCATTTTTAAGTATCCCAGTACATTACAGAAAAATACCCCTAAACCTACAAGCATTGTGTAAAACTTTTAATTTGTAAAGCAAAATTTGTATACCCATGTAAATGCACCTAAATTCCAAACTTAATTCAAATTCAGGTGTCAGTACTCTCACTACATCACATCAAGTCTTCGAATCCACATATTTTTTCAATTTTTATCAAAGCATGCTTTTTACCATATGTGATTTACTTAGTATTTTTGCAAATTTGTCTTTTTCAACTGTAAATTTCACTATCCACATTCTGTTATTTTTGCTCAAGAAACAACCAAATATGAGACTCATTGCACTTTCCAATGTGATGGGGAATAAGTGAGACAAAATGCTGTAAACACTACCTGTCCAGGGGACATTAGGTGATTGTTCTCTGCACAAACTCTGAATATCACAAAAATTATTAAAGTAAATCACTTTTAAAAAAAGAAGTGTGACTTTTTACAGAGACCTATAGAGAAGAGGTAAAAACAGTTTTATAAAATGTAGTTCAGTAACATTCCACTGCTTTTACCCATTATCTTCTTTATTGTTTGTCAAAATCAATGCTAGTGAAGCCAAATAACATATTTCAGAATTCTTCCTGATTATATGCTGGACTGGTTTTCCAAAATAATTTTCAAATACATTGACTCTTGAATCAAAACATGTCTAAACCTCTGATGCTGTACAATTAAAAATATGCATGTTTCAGCACCTGGGATAAAATCTAAACAAAACATAAATATAACCCAAATCCATCCTTCACAAAAAAAAAAAAAAAATCAATGATGTGTTGAAAAATGTGAATTCCACTGCTTTTCAAAACTCTGTTGAACAGACATGAAGAATGTATATCTATGGATCTATTAATTTCCATCAAAATGCAAGGAGGTATTCCTGACCTGCAGTTTATCCTGCCAAAGCCCCCAGCTTTACACTTGTACCATCAAACCTGCTTTTACTGTTCTCTTGACAGAGAACATTCACTGTGCATGTGCAAAGTTATCCCAGAAAAGACAGGAGCTCAGAGTATGAAGTACATCCATATTAACAGTATTTTGCCAGAAGAACACATCAGCCAATCCTAGGAGGGTGTTGCCCAGCTTCAAGCTTTTCTTTGATTTCATCATCAGCATGAGAACCTGCAGGCAAGTTTTGCACTGACAGTGCAGTGGCAGGTTAGAGACCCACAGAGGCTCTCTCTCAGCTGCCTGACTTTCAGCCAGCACACTCCTCAGCCTCTGTGGGCAAAGAACCTGGTTTCAGAATCTTCTCAGCAGATCTGTATGTCCATAACCACCCAGCTATAGGTCTCATTAACAAGGATGCTGAATTCCTCCCCTGTTGACAGAAATATTTTGAATTTATATGCATATAAATATACACATAAATAAAACCAACATATATACTCAAGTTTGATTACTTTAATGTCAGCCATTCAAGTTTGGAAGTCCTAGGCCTTGCTTTTATTTTCTGTGAAAGAAAGGAAGACAACTGTCACAAAACCATTCCAAAAAAGCATAATGTGGTTTGTTCTTGAATACTAAAACAATATGAAATAGGTCTGTAAATGTTTCGTTATTTTCGTTTCAACCAATGACATGTATCATCACAAACTTCAGCACTGCTGCAAACAGTGGCAAGCTGCTTAGGAGCATCTGTTTTATTTTACTGTGTCAGCTAGGGCTATTCATCAGCAAAAGAGGGCTATACACAAGAGTGCTTTGCCAGTTAAAGACAAACTGTGGGTGTTTTATATTCTTTGAATATACAACTTTTCTATTTGCTAAAAGCCACTTAATCAGCTCATGCATTACTCTACCTGCTCTAGAAAAGAACAATAATAACCCCAACTTAAAAAAGAAAAAAAGAGAGTGAAATAAACTGTTTATTCACATATTTTAATAACAACTGTATCTTCCCATTAGTTTAGAAAAGTACTGAAATTCAAAGTCATAAGATAAAAACAAATTCCTTCATGTGAGTCAGAAGATGTTGCTGGTTAATCATTCATACATTGTTTACATCTGTAGCTACCCAAAGAAACCAGAACAAAAAAGAAAAGGACTGGACCTCAGAAGTGCAGAGGGATGGAAAAGTCAAGCACTGGCCCAGCAGATGTGGTCTGAGGTGCTCTGGCTGCATATAACAGAAGGGAAAAAAAATCATTTTCCAGGGGAGCAGCTCCTCCTGCATTTCCCCAGTATCTGCTGTGCTGGGAGGGAAGCAGTGGAGCCAGTCAGCGTGTGTGATGTGCTGCTGATAACTCTAGCATCACTTCAGCCTGTCATCAGTGAAGTAACAAGCACATTATTTACAGAAAATGGGATTCACTCCCTGCTAACCCAGAACACAGTGCTTCAAAAGCTTCCACTCACAGGCTTGATTTTTCTGTAAAACAGCGAGTACAGCCACTGCAATCTCCTAGATGCTTTTCCTGCCCAAGTAGACCATAAAAAATACATGGTCAAGGAAAAGTTTTGGTTTTTTTTCACTTGTTTATGCCCTCCAAGAATTTTTTTCTGACTTTGAAACCTCAGTACCTCAAAAGTCTATCTCACAATTTCCTTTTCCATTCAGCATTCATCCACACTTATGCAAAAATTCAGAAAGAAACTCAATCCCATTACCTTTCAAGGAAACATTTTCCTAATTTAGAGCCACAGACACCTTAAAAAAATTGTATTAAGAAAAATTAAACACTTTTGAAATTTAGTATTATATATTTAATATATGTTAGATACACAATATATGCGATTAATTATATGTTCCATATTTAATATTACCTTTGGATAGCTATGGGGGTAGGGGTCCAACTTTTACCATCTAGGTTTGACCACATAAACTTTCAAATTCCTGCAGGAAAAAATTTTTATCTATATATCCATCTACCACTGAATACACAGTGTCATTTAATAACAAGACTTGAGCTCACAGCAAATGTTGAACTTAATTCTCTTTGAAATAGTTGGGCCAGGATTCAAACAAGAAGTAATGTGCATTTTTGAATTCCCAGTCTTTTCTCCAGGAACTGAGGATCTTTGACATCCTACTTGCTAAAAAGACTGACCACCTTCAGTACTGAAACCTGGCATTAAATACAAAACAATATTTTAATAGTTAATATGTGGGAGTTATTATGGGTAGGACTGTGATCTGGATCATGACTCTCTAATGCCACTACAACACACATTGCAGGATCATCTTCTACTTATATGAAGGAAATGGAAAGCTACTACGAGGACAATACCCAAATTTCAAATAGAGGCTGTGACTTCTGGGAATCATTTAGAGTCTTAACCACTTAAAATCACAGTTCCTGGACAACAATGCAAGGTTGAGTTTCAGTATATCAAAAACCATATACATGAGAAAGAAGAAAGAATTGTAAAGACAATTTGTACTAATATCCAGAACTCTATTTTATAGCAGTGGAACAGAGGAACTTAATCCTACAGTTACAATATAATAAATGGTACCTGGCAGGAGCCGTTGGGTAAATTACTTTTATATGTTGGAATGCCATGTCTTGATTCAAAATTTGTTTTATCCATGCTCTTGCTCCTTGGCCAGTATCACCTGTATCACACAGAAGAGTACAAGAATTATTCTGTGCATTTAGCAAGATAATTATACAATGTCAAATATACTTCAGATACACTTAATTTCAAATTATGAAGTTAATACACTAAAATGCTAAAACAGGACTTTCTAGAACAACTTCAGTCCCCTTTCCAATGGATTTAAAACTTCCTGGAAAAAGTCTACTTAAGAGACGCCACAACATAAGTTTAATCAATACTTTACTACATTCAATGACTTAAGCATCTCCCAAGCAGACACAAGGTTACTTGTGTCTTACTCTCTTAAACTCACAGTTTACTATATTTGCTCTTAAGTGATAAACAAAGATCTTGATGAAAACCTAAAAAGTGAGATAAAATAAATGTTGCTCTCCTTAGAAAAGTTAATTACTTTTACTAGAGAATTTTATGTTAACCCACTTCGGAACCCAGTAAAAAGATCTTCACATTTAATTATGCTAACATTGCACATAGGTGTTACGAGAAGAAACAATTTGTAAAGAGATAGGTTCAGCTAAAATATCTAGCAGACTCCTAAATAAACTTAAACCACACAGTTCTGTTTGAAACTAGTTGAGATCCACTCCCAATCTGTTTTTTTTCCTAGTCTTACCAACACAGCCGATGGCCAAAACCCCTACAGACTGAAGTACTACAAACAGGATGAATTCTTCTGTAGATAGCATTTGCTCCTTTTAAATAAATATACATATATACACCAGACAGTGTCTACAGCTTGTCTTTGCACTACTGGTATCTTCAGCCACAATTTCACTGCCACCCCTGTCAAGAGCAGGCACAAATAAGTCTTCAGTGTAATACAATACTTCAAGCTTAAGCAAATTGGTCTATCAAGGAATATATTTTACAGTAGGAAGGATGTTCAACCTAAAAATTGAGTTGCAGCTCTGCAAATTGGAATTTCACTACTGCCACTCATGCCATAGGACTTCAGTCTTGCTTGAAGTTGAGGATCCCCCATATTATCAACTCAAAATGCTAAAATTCTCTATTATTTTAGCTCAAGTTGTTTGGTTTGACTTTAGAACTTGCCCCATTCTTTTCTATAAAATGGCCAAACCAAAAAATACCACTGTGCTTAGTCAGGCTTATTGGCACATTACACGGGCACATCTGAACAATGCCACATGAATATACCAATCCATTGTTAAAATTACTATATTTCTCCAATGGAGAAAATCTGCTCTTAAGCACTCTAACAAAATTCAGATGGTTTTTATTTACAAACATAATTAATGTATCTTCAAAATTAAAATAGAAGGCAAGAAGGATTCAAACCCAACAATCTTCTTCCTGTTAAGCACAATTAGCATAACTAGAACTGTTCTCTGACTTAAATACTCCACCTGACAAATAAAAAACAGGGTTGTAAAACTGACACAAATCTTACCCTGTGCTAGTTAAACAGTAAAATCAAAGTTACTTCAAGTAAGTTCTACTTACAACTAGATACTTCAGAACACACTCCCACAAGCAGTTTGCTTATGCAAGTACGGTGATCTGAAGTCCAAAAGCACCTCTGATTCTTCTCAGACACTCTTGACACACAAGGGTTTCCTCAAGGCTCTTGTCACCTCACTTATAAAAAATGTATCTTAGGGGGGCTTGAACTAACACTTTTTTCCCCTATACACTGCATTTCTTTTTTTTTTTTTCCATTAGAAAGCCAAGGTCTAGGCCTTGCAAATACTTGCACAGAATGAACCTCAGATAAGTCAACCAACTATCTAAATGATTACAGAATTGGGACTTAGGTCTTTACAAATTCCTTAATGATGTAGGATAAATCACTATTCTATTATTTATTCCCACCTCTTAAACTTCACAAAGATCTTCAGAAACATCTACTGTTACTGAAGACAATTTGTCCACGAAAAGGTCACAGAAAACTCAGTAAGAGAAAATTTAACTATGACCTTCTGTGTCAAGAACTGTCATGGTCCAAATGCTACTCAAATGTGAGCACTTGTATGCTCAGATAAAGTATTTTGATTTGCTAGGAACAGAACTTGGAGGAGAGGGAGAAGAGCAGACTGTGAAGCCAACAAACTTCCTGAAAAAAAAAGCCAACAAACTTCCTGAAATGCTAGTCTTTCAGGCTCTTTTGAAATTTCAGCATTATATGTTCTGAACACTACAAAAAAAAAAAAAAAAAAAAAAGCAAATGATGGGTGACTCTGCTTTGAGTCAGTTTGCAAAGTTAAAAAGACTGATGGCAGCTATATTATCTTCTTCTCCCTCCTTAAGTAAAACATGACTTTCTCTCCTTTCAAATATAGGCTGTATTTCCAAGTTTTCTTTCTATGCGAAGTTTAAATTTAACATGTAACATGTAGACTGGACATTAGGAAAAACTTATTCACCAAAAGGGCTTTCAAGCACTGGAACAGGCTGCCCAGGAAAGTCACTGAGTCACCATCCCTGGAGGCATTTAAAAGATGTGTAGATGTGGCACTTAAGGACATGGTTTAGTGGTGGACTTGGCATCATTTGGTTAATGGTTGGACTCGGTGTTCTAGAAGGTCTATTCCAGCCTATGACTCTGTGCTTGCTACAACTTGCAAAGTTGTAATCTTCAGCCTAAAAAGCTATTACATACTTGCTATGTCCAGTTGCCTTCCCTGCCAAGTTACAAACGGAACCTCTACCTAAATGTGATGTATAGTACCAGGGTTGTTCTAATACTTTTCTATACCGTTTTGCATTTGCATTCTGCACTTGTTATAGTTTGTCTAGAGCAAGCATTATGTACAAAATGGATTCATGCTATTTGACCACCACTTTCCATCACAAGTGCTGAACAAAGGTTTACAACTCATGTTTACAGGCCAGCCCACAGCAGCAGCACTGTGGCGACTTCTGTTTTAAATTCTATTCGGGAACTGCTAGAAACCAAATAAAACCACCCTATTACAAACATTATGAACAAAATAATATATATTAAAAAAAATAAAATTGTAGAGTACTTTAACCACATGTGGAATCAATCTCTAACCATAATCTTCCCTTACTCCTCCAACATTACAGAAAATTATTTCCTCAAGCATTAAAGCATTAGCATTAACAAGAGAGCTGAACACATAAACTCTTTCACTTTCATTCTTTTACTCACAGAACTTTTAAAAAACAAAATTAAACTAGATTATAAAAATGAAACTAATTTAGTAAGGACACACATCTTTGTTAAACTAAACAGAAGCACCAGCTAAAAGCAAAAGTAAGCAAAGGACAGGTAAAGTGTTAAGCATGTTGCCATATGCACATGGCCAGCTCAGTAGTATCGATTCTCAAGGCCTTGATCTAGTAAAGACCTAAGATTACTGGTTTTCTTCTTCTTCTTTTTTTTTTTTTTTTCTCATCACTTGTACCTTGTTGGTATTTAGCTCATTAGAAACAACTTTTAAGGAATTAACCCCAACAAAACACATGCTCCCCTCCTGCTCTCAGACCAGTCACTGATGTAGGTAACTCCCCTCTGCAGAGCATGGCCGTGAAGCCAGTCTGGACATGGACAGGGCCCTTCCGAACAATCAGAAGCCGGTACACGAACACCGGCTTTTAAAGGGTGCCAACAGTACCCTCATGCCGATTCTAAAACAGCAAGACATTTTAACCGTGAAAAGTCATCCTCCGAATGTGGCTACTCTCTGAGAAGGGCAATTTAGGGAGTAACAGGACTCGAGGAAACTGTACAAAGTGTAAGGTCGGGCGTCAGGAAAAGGCTCTTCACCCAGAGGGTGACTGGGCACTGGAACAGGCTCTCCAGGGCAGTGGTGACAGCACTAGGCAGCCCGACAAAGTCCAAGAAGCCTTTGGACAGTGATCCCAGGCACATGGTGTGACTCTCGGGGTGTCCTGTACAGGGCCAGGAGTCGGCCTGTGAGGATCCTAATGTGCCCCTTCCAGCTGAGCACGTTCTGTGATCTCCCGGAGCGCGTGTGTTCTCACGGAAGCCGGTCTGGTGTGAGCCGGCGCCGTCCCTGTGGGACCCTCTCCGTGCACCCGCACACAACTTTGCCGCCCACCGCCTCCACCTTGCGGGCCCGAGGAGGGCAGAGCCGCGGGGACAGGGTCACCTCAAAGCCCTTCCTCAGTCCTGGCGGCCGCCGCGGCCACCCCGCCCCGCCGCCCCCCTCCCGCAGCGCCGGAGGGGCCCCGTCCCCACGGGCAGCGGGGAGAGAAGGGAGGGAAAGCAGGCACCTGAGCCGTGCAGGAAGATGAGGGAGGCGGTGTGCCTGCCCGCGGGGGACACCACGCTCCGCTGCAGCGCCACCGGCGCCGCCATGCCCAGCGCTCTCCTCCTCCTCCTCCGGACCAGCCCTGCCGGTTCCGGGCCTGCCGTCGCTCTGTCTCCGCCCCCCGCTCCTCTGCTGAGGCACCCCGGGCTCTCCTGGCAGCGGGCTAGGAAATTTGTCACTCCAGGCGCTGCGCTGGGTTAGCAAAACTTGTTTACAGGCAACGCGGACTGGCTCCAGACGCGATATTTAGCAGTGCCCTGTGACAGGGACCGATCCGCCCCTTTGGTGTCACACGTGAGAGAGAGAAAGCCCTGAGGGCGTGTGGCCCAGTGGACTCCCCGCCTTTGTTCGAATAAAGTTGCAGGACTCCTGTGTCTCCTTTTTGGACATGAACCTCTGGCGTTTATGGATTTTCCTGGCACACGTGTGCGGGGAGGTGTCGGGCTGCAGCTCGCCCGGAGCAGCCCTTCAAGGGCAAGGCCTGGCTGCAGGAGAGCCGAGGGGAGGCGGGTGGCGCTGGGGGCTCCTTCGAGCCGCTGCGCAGACTGAAGGACCTGCAAGGAGCACCATGACAAAGGTCCCGCCGACATTTGACAACTTGTCCGACCTTAATCCATGTCTAAGCACAACTATCGTGATGCTCTCGCTAGTCTTTACTGAATTGCCATAAGAGTATAAGGAGTAGGAGCTTACTTCTGTGCTTTTAGGTAACCTGTACACGTTCAAGGTCATAATTTTTATTTTTTTTTTCCCACTAGTGCTGTGCAGATTAGCCACCTGCTTTAGCACTTTGAGGTCTGCGACAGTGGGACAAGGATGGCCGGCCATAAACTGCACTGTTGCCATTTCACTGGCCAGGTGCAGTGCGACCCGGGGTGAGCGGCGAGTGCACGGATTAGTTTTGCAGTTCATCACAACGCATTTTGGCAAGCCATAGGGACACACCTGCTAGCTCTTAAAAATGTAATGAAACCCTAGCCTCTTGAGGTAGCATGTTATTACCTTCAGAATGGCCTGTGGGTTAAGTAGATGAAACATCAGTCTGTGTGTGTAGTATGAGGAGCATGCTGTGCTTGTATTTCTGTTCAAATTACTGTCCTGACTACTCTATTCCTGTTTATTTAGGCCACGAAATCTGAGGGCACTGGTTATTTTGCCCCTCTAGAATGTACGCAGCTGTATTTTTAATATATCTGAAAGTGTTCTGCAGTCAGGCCAACAAGTAAGAGAAGGAAAAAAAATCTGATAGTTGGGGAAATGAATAAATTGCATGGTGGGAAGAAATGAAAGGTATATCTAAAACTTTCTGTAGTGTCAGTTGTCCGGTTGAAGAATACAAAATCTCAGCAGGGTAGTGCCAAAATGAACAAGTCAGTATTGATGGTGTTTAGTAGCTAAGCCACACCTTTCTTTTCCTTTGACTTCCAGTACACAAAAACAATTTTGGTATTTGAGCCGTTAAGGCTCATTTGTTTTATTAGCTTAGAAGGAAATTTAGTTGTTATTATTATAGGACAGAATCACTCATTTAATTATGCATAATTGCAATTTTTTGTCTTACCATCTTTCATGAGCAATGTAATTTTTTGAGGATTATTATTTGTGAAGAGTTACTAAACAAAGGTACATGAGTGATGTGTGGCTTTGGAAAAACTCTTCTGCACAGTTATGGGAACAAACCAATGTCAAGTTTTTTTAAAGCTTTTAAATTCATTCCCTGCCTCTGAGTTACAAGCTTGGAGGTACAAGATTTCTTTGTGCCAACAAATAAAGCTTGATGCCAGGAACAAAATAAAGAATAAAATATCACACTATGCAAAAACAGTACTCAAGGTTTGGAGGATTTTGTGTATTGGTTTTTGTTTGTTGTTGTTTTTTGGGGGGTTTTGGGTTTTTTAAAGAGAAACAGTCCAGGCATAAGATTTATCCTTTTTTTTTCCTGTCAGAAAACAAAGAAAAAGCTAACTTGATCTTTTCCTGAATAGAGGGGACTACAGGGCTGGCTTCAGGGAAAAGACTAATTATTTTTAAAAAAGGACAAAACATAGATCTTCATAGAAACTTGTGAGCAGGAGCTCTGAACAAACATAAATGGAAAAGTGGTGTTTTACAATTCAAATGGCAACAAATATACTGTAATAACTTGTTATTTATACCCGAGGAAAATGTTTTCTTTGGTTTCTTTGAAGCGTATTAATTATATTGAATATTAAAGATATTAAATGGCATTTATGATTTATGAAATTTAATTAAATTTTTTAAAACCCCCCAAATTCTCTCTTCATATGGTAATGGGTCTGAATCAAGTTCTCAGACTTAGCCAGTAGATTATTCTATTGTTTCTGGGAGTTTTCTGTTGTTAGAGGAATGAGTGCCCTTCCCTGCCAGCTTTGCCTTCTACCTAAAGGAGTGGCAGAAGAAAATATGGCTGGAGTAAGAACTAGAAAAGGGTTATAAGTCTTTTCCTGGACCAGAGCTGTAAAGCTAAGGAAGCAGAGAGATGTAGCCCATAGAAATCATGGCTCCTAAGAGCCAGCCTTACTAACTGGAAGGACTCTCTTGAATGAATTAATACTATGTTAATAACTGTAGAAGATTATAGGCAATATAGAAATACCTTGCAAATTTTGTTAAACTAACATATGCTTAAGTTCTAATGCTTGTGGTGTTTTACAAGTCTTTCACTGCTGACATGTAACGTCTCCAAAAGGAATTTATTGCATTTCACAGCATTAATAAAATGTGATCCCACACCCTTAAAAAACATATTCTGTTGCAATTGCCTCTATTTTTATTTTTTTCTGGTCTTTATGAAATAAATGGATTACATTGTGACTTAAATGTGAAATAAATATGGAAATGTAAATATGTGGCCTTATTTAAGTTTTCCAAGAAAGTACATGTTAAGTGTGAGCTTTGTTTTGTTCCTTAGGATAGGCCCTTGCTCTAAGTGCTCACTGATTAGGTTCTGTTCTCTCACACTGACTCTGCTCAGAAAAAAACAGAAGACTTTAATTTACCTGAAACAATTTTGATACTTTTTCTCATTTAAAATGACTTTGCACTTTAGAATTTATATTTGCTGAAAGCAGTATGTTGCAGAGTAATTTTTATGTTCAGCATGTGTACATATATAACATCCAGAAAAGCTGCTACAGCTGTATATGCAGAGCTAAGACTCCTGCACTCAATATTGAAAAATTGTTTTCAGGTATTGCACAGTTACTGTTGGTGTTTTTTAGTAGGTGAGTTAATCCACAGATGCTTCACTGGTGGTTCCAGAGAATTATATCTGATTTCTAATTGGTTGTATTATTATATAATACTTATGATTATATTACTATGTAATTATTATTTATCTAGTTGATTTTGACAGAAGCAGGGATTGTAGTGTGGAAAAAAAAAATCAAATGTTTGAAGCTTTTCAAATCCCCCCGTTATTTTCTCTCTCAGTAGTGTGGCATTATCATCCTCACCATATCAGGAGATGGCATAATTGAGTCAAGCTACTTGTATTCTTCATTACTGAGCATTAAAATTAAATGCTCAACTTGACTCTTTTGTACATTTCTTCCCTCTCCTACCCTTCTTCCAGGGCTCAAGTGTCTGTCCCCTATTTTTTAGACCTTCTTGCCAGTTTCTGTGGTCTGATAGAAACAAGAAACTGTCCTCTAATTTGCAGGTGGTTTCGTGTATTGGAACTCAGTGGCAGTGCTTTGACATGGAATTTATATTTTTATGTTTCTGCTTTCACTATACATCTTGGCATAGTTTATTCTGAAAAGTTCTTGTCAAGAGCTCTTTGCACAACTTTCACAGTAGAGGTAGGAAATGCCACAGAAATTACTATTCAGGCACACAACCTAGTGGTCCATTTATCATACGAAACTAGTCATACTCAAACCAAACCAAACAAAAATGTATTTCCAT
>JAYDZK010000169.1:18905687-18926492 GCA_034509185.1 Euphonia xanthogaster
CCAAACCAAACAAAAATGTATTTCCATTCATACTTTTTAAATAGTTGAGTCTTTTGCAAATGATCAACTTTCAAAATACATAGATTTTGAAAAGTTGTTTTCTGTCCAGTCAGGAGTATGTGTTGGGGCTGCATTCTCCTCTTTCATAGAAAAAAAAGACCCCATGGTTGGACTACATCAATAATATTGTGCATCATAGGTAGGATTTAGTGTGGAGTTGGGTAAGGGTTATCAGTCCACAAGAGAAAAGCAAATATGAATACTGTCTGGCAACATGAGGTCTTGACCCAATATTTCTAGTTACCAGAGCAAGGTAAACAAGTAATAAATAAACAGATCACATTCTTCTTGGCCTAAGAGACAATCTGTATTTAGGGTCCTGAGAGATAATTTTGCTAGTAGGAGCCAGGTGTTTATTGCATGCCATCCAATTTGTTGAAAAACATACAAGGGCTCTGTCCCAGGGACAGCAGGAGGCTGTTCCCTTCTTCAGGAATTTGAGCCTGCACCTTGCCAACAAGCTGCCAAAACAAACCCAGGCTTGGCTATGTTTGTGGTGCCTGCGTGTTTCTTCTGCTCGTTTTTTGCAGCAGGTTTGCTATTTCTGACTTATTTGGAAGTCCACTCAGGTGCTGCATCTTCAGGCACCTTCCAGGAAAGCTCCCTGGCCCATCTTGTTTAGCTCAGAGCCTGCTGGAGCCTGGAGGGATGTTCCTTGACCCGACCTCCCCAAAGAATTTCACAGACATGCTCAAGGCTTACCAAAATCGTATTAACAGTATCGTTCTCAGCAAATAGCTACTTTCTATTAATATGTGGACTAGTGCTGTCTGCCTTTTATTTAATATGTTGTTCTGAATGGTTTTACCTGGGTTTGAAAGTTGCTAGCAGAGCTGCTTTATGTATCAAACATTATTTCTAACACTCTCCTCCTTGGTAGTGAACTCACCTGAATGTGGGAGATCTTCTGCAGAAGATTGAAGGGCCGTGGAAGGATTTGGTTCCATGGGGAATGAAAGATCCTTCATCCTTTTAACCTGTTTATGCGGCAAGTTGGTTACACCTCATAATTTTTTTGTGTTTTGGTATTTCCCTCAAGGACCAGTGTTCTGGCATATATGTTACTGAAGATAAATCTCATGTTCTTGTTGCCTTAAAAGGACATAGGCACTATAAGTGGAGAAAGAAGCTGTGAAAACATGAACCTTAAAATCCAGACATGCATGAAAATACTCCCAAGACTGCTGTTTTAAAACTCTTGGATTCAATTTTTTAAGTTCTGATTTGCGAAACAGAAATTCTTGAAATTAATAGGAATATTCTAGTGAGGTTTCTGCACTGGAGTTCATAAATGAATGTGCCCAGAGCACTGCCCCATTTTGCTTTCATGTGTAGATGAATCGAGCATATTGACCATACCACACTCTCAAATAACACAGCTATGCTAGAAAGCTCTCTTGATTTCTCCATAGAAATGCAGTCTATCCAACTGAAGCATCTTGTGCCAATGCGGAATGCTTTTGCCAGTATAAATTGGAAGTCTGAAAGAGAGCTTTGCTCATATAAATATATTGGCAAGACTTAATACAGTCACAAGAAAATATACATTTGCTTTCTTAATGCTAAAATCTGGTTTTGGTTACCTTACTGTCAGTCTAGAGTAACTCTCTGGTTGATCCAAAGGTAAGTTGAATGCAACAAAAGAGTCTTTTGGACTCAGTCTTGTGATGCCACTGAACATGGAAATGGCAGAAGGTGCTTTTTTAATATGCAAGTAGAAAGTAATCGTGTTCACATTGGTTTTGGTTAATTTACCTTTTCTGAGCCTGAGAGGTGAAATCTAGAAATTTATATCAATACTGGAAACATATACCACAGAACTCCCTGACAGAACTGTTTGTTGCTTTTTTCCTGCTTTCACAGCAGTGGGCCTTGATATGGCTTACGCATTTTGGCTGTTATTTGTAAAGAGTGGGGTGTAAGTGTGAGCAATTTTTGGTGCCAATTTACATGATGCCATAAAGCAGCGTTTTCCTTTTTTTTAACACTTATTAGCTCAGCTCCTCAGCTGTGCAGCACCACACCCTGCGGTGAAACTTACAGAGGGATAATTCTGACAGGTTTATGTTGGCCTAAATTTGTAGCATTTGGTTTGGGAAAACTGATATTTTGTTCACATTTCCAGTACAGTGTTGTGACTATTTGACAAGCTCAACCACCAAGACCTGTGGAAGACTGGAAATCAGAGGGTGTCCTGAAGATACAGTTCCACTTTCAGACAGTGTATTAATGGAGCCTCCATTTCTTTAAGTTGAATGTGCTCCGTTTTAAATTACTTTTGTGTCCCTCCATAAAGTACTTCCAAAAAGTGTGCAGCTTGTTTATACAAAAATATGTATGTAATACTAAGGTAGGATGAAATGTTTCTGAGGTAATGTTTATGGTGCTTTAGAGTAAAACAATCTGGTGAGTCTGTTTTGTCACAGACCAGAGATAACAGAAGGACATGCACTATGCATCAATACATTTTTCCTACACATGATTTTATGCTTAAATACAAAAGCAGGGTGCAGAATGACTATGATATATAGTTTTTTATATTTTATTTAATTTTGTAAAATTAAATATCTCAAAAGAGTAGTTATGTATCCTCTGTCAACAAGTTCTGTATGTACAGTTTTTTCTGTGTGCTGAGGATAAAATCTATGGCTGGTCCTTACTCCTTTGTTTAGTTGGACTTCACATATCTTTTTCTGAATCTGTAACATTGTCCCTTTTCTGTAGGCAGTAGAGGCAGTGAGTCTTTTCTGTAGTCTGTAAAGAATCATGGTTTCAGCTATGGCATGAGCTCAGCTATATCCACCTGAAATATGGACATCTTAAGTTAGGTGAGATTAAATGCATCCTAAGTTTCAGCTTTGGTTTTGTATTGTTGGATTCCATGTCATGGGCATAGTATTATTAGCAGGCCACTGAAAATTATGTCACTCAGAAATTTAATTGGGTCCCAGTTTGAATCTGTAAACACTCTTGGTTGGAGTGTGGTGGCTGAGTGGCCACAAAATAGTTAAGAGCCAGTTCTGTCATATCTGAAATGTACCTATGTTTTTCAAGTCAGCACCATCAAGCTAGCAATAACAAGGGTTTGTTTTGTTTCCTGCAGCAGAGGAACTATGGAATTGGAGTATGAAAAATCTGAAGAGGTCACTGTATAAGGGTTATCCACGGGGTGTTGGATCTGCTCTAAGCACACCTAGCTGTAGGGCAGATTTTCCATTACATATGTGAATGAATTCTCACACGTGAAATCTGCAAAATCAGCCACCTCTGAATAACTCCGTTCTGAGTCGATTAACGCAGAATTATGTAGAAAATTAAATAAGTCTATTTTCAGGCAATGGGAAACATTGTAGATTATGTTTGCGTAACATTATCAGTGTTTTCAGAAACAATTGCAAAGAGACCTAGGCATGAATTATATGAACAAATCTGGCACAAAGTGTTCTGTGTTATATGGGTGCAGATTGCTAAATGTTGTCTTGAAATGTGGACTGTATTAGATACCTGTGAGTTACAATAAAATTTTATATATTCATGGCATTAGAACCACATTGGTTTATAAGAACTGACTCAGAAATAATGAAATGTTCTCATTAAGAAGTTCCTTGTTTGGATTCCTGTATTTTCCATAATGCAAAACTTAGCCAATGTTTTCAAATTAATTGTGTATTCTTTCAGATTCAAAGGGAATTACTCAGTTGAATAAATCCTGCTGTAAATAGGTCCTGTCCAAGTGAAAGCCAGTATTATGTGAGAGCAATTTCTTTTCATTGTCCTTTGCCTAAACCATGGGATGTTGGGAAGTTCTGAGTGTTTGAATATGCTAATTATTCTTCTTTTTGCTCTGTGGTAGACGTTGTTTTGCTATGCAAATTGGCTCAGGAATCTGCATGTTTTTGTGATGTGCTAGTTGCCATCTGCTTTGGAGATATTCCCATGCATTTTTGTAGATGCAACAGCTATAATGTTTTCAAATGTTGATACTATGAAAATGTAATGTGATTGGGCTGGGACAGGTGCCTTGAACAGACCACCCATCATATTTACTTTGCTGCCAGTCAGAGCAGGCAAACTCTTGGGTAAAATGTTAAAGTTCTTTGAACTTCCCAGATAGATAGTGATGAATTTGTGATTCCTATTCAAAGAGATTTTGATAGTCCTGAAAGAAGTCCTGCTTGACTAAATGCACCATTAAGATGCAAAATTTCAATGCATACTATTTAGTTTGATTTGATTATTCAGTTTCATAACGATTTTAACAAAAAATATTCAACTAAGATGCCTTTTTTTTTGATGGTGGAGGAAAAAAAACTTGTGAAAGAGTAAGATGGAACAGTATGGATTGATTAACATTATTACTCTAAGTCAAATGCAGAGCAGGCAGCTCTGTTAAACGGTGACTAGCTTTGGTGTAAAAGGCACATCAAAGATTCTGTATACATATGTACATAAACAAGAATGTTTAATGTAGGAACAGATGCTTAGATATGGTGTGGACACTGAGGCGTAGATATTTTTATGTTATCAACAGATTTGAAAAATCACTGGGTTTAGATCCAGTAGGAACATTTTACCTCTGCCAGTTCCAGAAAAATTGCAAAGTCAAGCTTCAAGCCACTAATACAAACTACATACACAGTAATACACACTCATGCATGCTTTAACCTATTTAATGTCTTGGTTTTGCCTTAATGGTAAACAGAAGCAAAAACTTAGACTGGAAGTCTTAACTATTCAAGCATTAATGACTTGAGGTGCCTGCTGGGAAGTACCTCCAGAAATATAGGGTATAGTGCAGGTGGTTGAAGGAGATTGAAATACAAGAGATCACAGTGAAACAGGGTGTTATCATCACAGACTGGAAAAATTATCTAATATTGGATACAAAAAAGTGTATTTCACAACAGAAACATTTATTGTGGTAACTGATATCACTATTAACAGAAATGGAATATTGGAATGGCGAATGGGAGAAAAACAAGATTGAGTGAAAACTAACATAGCAGAGAGACAGGGTCTTGTTCTCTGAAAGGTTAGATGCAATTAAAAGTAATTCACTTAAATCATGGCACTGGAAGATTGGCATAAATGAATGGAGGATTTATGCATGGTCACTCCTCCTGCAAAAATATGAGACTTGGAGTTTAATTTTTAGGTGACCTTATAAAAAGAGCATGATTCTTTCACATAAATGCTCAGCTATCATTCATGAAAAAAAGTGTGCTGAAGAAAAGGTTTTATCTGTGAAGATTCTCATGAGGAGCAAGTGAATCTTTAAGGAGCCTCAGAACTGTAACAACATTTTGAACTTCAAATTGGCTGGTGTTGTGCCAGACAGGAAGCGAAGACTTAGGTGTGGTTGGTTTTTTTTCCTGAAAAAGAGATATTGTTGACAATTATTAATAGGAAAAATGAAGTCTCAAGAGAGGATGGCCTAATGGCAGAGCTATTAGCTACATCCAAAAAGATGGTCTCACATCCTTGCTGAAATGTACAAATTACATGAGAACACAGTGTGCTTTCCTAGATGGGTGAAAGAGAAACATAATCATCTCTGCCTTTAAAAATGATGACAGAAATAACTAAGAAAATTATACCTCAATTATCTTGATCGATCTTGTAATAAACTCTGCACACAATTTATCTGTCTTTTCTAGGAAGAAGGTCAGGAAGAAAAAGTAAGCCTTTTTTTCTTTTAAAGAGGGCCAAGATGAACTCGGGGTGAAATATTTTCATGAGTGTATCTATTATTAGAGATACTGTGGAAGCAGATGTGGCTGCTATAACATTTTAAGCTGAGCAAAAGTTCAGTATAGGATCAAGTAAGAAATTTTTGTCATGGTCTTGTATTATAATGAATAAAATCAGCATTTTGTGGTGAAGAGTCTTGCCCAAAATATTGCAGTAACATCTTGCACAAGCAAATCCTGATTTACAATTGCTCAAACATTTGTTTGAATTTTAAGGATTTCAGTTTAGTTTTGGTTACTAATCATTGTGTGGCTTTTATATTACATGTTTTGCTATTCAAATACAAAGAATGAAAAAGTCCTGAGGCCCATAAGATAGTGCAAACATTTACTTGTGTAGGCAAGACTGGTGCAACTCAGATTCTGGTGTACTTTGTACACCTATTATGTACACATGACACAGTGACTGTAAGTGCAATTTTTTCTTGTGCTTAACTTAAAGAAACACTGTAGGTTTTGAACTCTTTGTAATCTTATCATAGGTGGTTGTTGGTAATTGGTTGATGGGTAGAGAAGTGGTCTAGAGACTTTTGGTTTGAAGACAGTGCTCTTCTCATGAAACAGGTAAATTTAAAAATATTTCAGAAAAGTAAATAAGGCATTTGAAGTACTGAAATGATTTTACAAACCAGGTGAAAGCTGAAGATGAGAATGAAATGTCCTGTTATATCTCTTTTAAATTGATATTTTAGGCAGTGAGCTTGAGAAGATAGGATTTCACAGCAATGGAACATGGAAAAAAATACCTTTCTCACATCATCACTTTTGCTTACTTTTGTTCCATGAGATCATGTGTGAACTTAACTCTACTGACTGAATAAAGAAATTAAAGATTTAAACGTAATCTTTCTTTTTCAATAGAATGGGCTGTGAGACATTTTTGCAGAAAAGCACTGGAAACACTCGTCTCTCAGACCCTGATTCAATAAGCTCAGAATGCTGAAATTAGATTGTATTGTCCTCAAATGGGTAACTGAGAGATACAGAGTAGGGATGTCGAGTACACGCAATCATTGTGTGTTTTTCTTTGTATTTGAAACAATAAATATAGTCCTGTTGGATAGATTTTGGAGTGAAATTCTCTTCTACACCTCTCTGTCCTAGTCACTGCCATTCCATATTGGAAATATTCAAAATACTAAGGCAAAGGTTTTTTGCTGGTTCTTACATTGTATGATCCTTCATAGTTCTGAACTTCAAGTTTAGAAAAGCTCCAAAAATCTGGGCCACAATTAAATTATTATACTTTTGAATCAGCTGAAGTATTCAATATTAGAACCTTTTTGATAAAAATGTGGGAGAGTTGCTTGGAACCCTTGGAAATCAGGGTTTTAGACACCCTGATTTCCAAGTTTTGCCAGAAACTTTCTGCCTTCTGATATATGAAGATGGGCATGTAGATTTACTAAAGCTTTCAATTTTACTATAGTTTATTAGGGGAAAAGCAAGAAAACTTTAGTAACCTTCAACTTTGAGTAATGCTCAAATTCTCTGCTCCTTCTCTTGTTAAAAAGATGGGGGATGAAGGGGGAAAGAAACATAATGGACTGTGAGTCAAAACTGTAGGTTTTGATCTACTTTACAGGGCATAAAAGTATAACTTTTTGATATGGTTTTGTTTCATAGTGGCATAGAAAACACCTATCAACATTTTTAATATTAAAGCAAAGCTTTTGGTTAATGAAGTCACACCCTAATATTTTAGCAGAACAGGAAACCTACAGTTTGCGTGTCACCATGTACCAGAACATTTGATAACACTACAAAGGGATCTGTTTTACCAAGCTGGTTCTGATCCATGATATCTCTGACTGCAAATTATTTCCCCCTTTTTAAATTCCTAGTGATTATTTTTTCTCAATACTAGGGTTGTTATATTAGTTTCTTAAGGGTGTCCAGGTGTTTTCACTGGAATAATGCGATTTTGGGAGATTTCTTTTCTGCATGCCAGCTTCACTGAATTAATCACTGTGAGTGAACATGGCCCAGCACTGTCCAGCAGCAGTAATGAGATGCAGCTTCTCAGTGGATGGTTTCCGAGCTGGCAGAGGGCAGTGGGGAGTGACAGCCATCACCATCACCTACTGGTTTGGCTCCTGGACATGGGGCCAGAGCTGGAGCGCCCTCAGGCCAAAACATGGCCCAAACCCCCACATCCACAGTGGGTGGTAATCAGCACTCTTCCAAGCAAAGCACTAATGAAACCCTGTTGTTTCTTGCCCCGAGACACAGTCTGTTGAGAACAACATGAAAACATCTTCTGAAGACTGGGAAGAAAACTTGGGCTGAGGATTGTCCTCTGTAAACAGAGGGCTGTCGTTCAGCATGCTTGGGCAGTATCTGAACATGTGAGCACTGTGCTTCAGGGCAGAAATTAGGAGAACTGAGGAAGCCTAGAGCTGTTGAAGGAAAAAATCAAATAAACTTCCATATTAAGTGATATTAAGCCTTTACCACTCCTTTCAAAGGCATGTCAAAATGTATGTATATTGGGCGCGGGGTACATGTGCTTTTCAGCTCATCTTTAGAGAACCACAAACAGCAAGTGTAAATCAATGTGGCTCCAATACAACTGAGAACCAGGCTCAGAGAACGGGCTAAGTATCAAAACTAGGGACAGAACCACTCCTTTCAGTTTTGGGCTTCAGAGCTAAATTTAACTAGAGCAAATCAGTTTTGAGAGGTCAGGCAGATGTTTCAAAATAGGAAATATTCTTGACAACTGTGGTCTTTCTGAAAGATTATCCTCCTTCCTGAGTGGTCAGGTGTAATGTGTGCCAACATCTTCAACATGATAGCTCATAGAAATCAGGACTTGCTCCTGCAGACCTTGTAAACATGGATGTACTTAATTCCACTGTAAGTATCTGGCTTTGGCTTCATATACTTTTTGTATCAGAAGAATGAATAAAGTAACAATAATTAATAATAATGAATAGTTGCCTTTTCACAGTTGCTTTTATTACATCTGCAGCCTGCTCATGGATGTGCTCAAGTGTTTTCATTTTCTGGTTATATTTATTTGATTTCTGCTTTTCAGTGATTTACATTTTTATTTACAATACAAAAATACTTAGAACATGGTTGCAATTTCTTATTGTCCTGTGCCACCATTTATTCCAGGTGTTTCATTATCTTAGTGAACTAGGTTCTTACTGGATTTTATTTGTGTTTATGTTTAGAATGTTTCTGCCACATTTCATGGCTGTTGTGCTTCTTGGATGGGAGGATATTTTACCATATACATCATTATCACTTCCTTCATTGTTTTGTATATATCTGTTAGGTCATCCTAAATGTTTTTTTTTTGTCTTCAAGGAAAATATACTTAACACACAACAGGTGTGGAGCCAGATGGGGAGAGAGTGCATGAAGGAAAAATACTGGCTTATCCACTTCAGGGTCTGTCTCCATCAAACAGCACAAGCATATATTGATGCAAAGGGAGGGCAATCACCTTCAGAGCCCACTCCCTCTGTAAATCCTCTGCAGAAATGCTTAGCTTTGAAGGTCCATGACAGAAGAGAGTCATGTAAAATAAGGAAGTCTTCCAGGTCCAACAATTCTAATCACTGACTGTCTATCTGCCATTCCTTGCTCTTCACAGCCTGTTATGTTATACTGATATTAAATATTTTATTAATGATTTGGTTTATTTTTTCCCTTTCACAGACACAAGGTGTAAACAAAGTAAGTAGGGAGTTACCTAAGTGTTCCTGAGCTGCTTTGGGATTTCTTTAGAATATGGGTTGTTAAATAATGTTGTAATGGCTTTATAGAGAGTCCCCTGGTATTTGGCATCAAGTTGGGCTGAATCTTGTATGTGGTCAGAAAAGAGTGAGTCCAAGCGATTCACAGATACCAGAAAGGCATCTTTAGGATCACTGTGGCTAGGTGAAATTTGTAGGAGTTTCAGGTCTTCTTTTACAAGTATAGGAGCCTGAGCCAGCCCCATAATCACAATTGGGAGAAAAAGTGGAGAAACTGGTGTGCTTTGTCCTGCCTTTTGTGTCTTGTTGTCTGCCTGGTGCAGATGAATGTCTACCCATAAAAGAGTAAAGAGTTGCTTTTCAACTCCTGTAGGACTGGGCTCTGAATCAGGAACAGTAATATAATTCTTGTTTTTTCCCTTCCTCCTCCTTATTATTATTAAACCTTTGTCCCTGTTTCTCATTTTTTGTGCATTTTTAGGAGACCACTATAATATTTTCTTTTTTCTTTAATGTGAGTATATCTAAAGAGCTCATTGTTGTAAGTTGAAATATTTATGTAGTTTAGCATTCAGTAATTCCATTTGCTCCTTTAATTTGATCCTTTAACTTACTTCTGCTTGTTTTTACATACAGTTCCTCCAAATCCTCTGCACCAGATTTGTTTATATTTTTTAAAAACTTTCAGCTTTCTGCTTGTAAAACTCTTTGCATTTCATTCCTTACCTAACCACAATGGCCTATGTTGCACTTTTCCCTTTTTAGGTTGAAGTGGGAAGAATTTCAACTGCACTCTTTCCAACAGTTGCTTAAACATTTCCCACTTTTCCTCTAGTAGCTTTCCCACAGATAGTAGAACCCCAATCAAAAGTACTTTCCATTCTTTTTGAAGTCAGCTACTTTATTTCTCTTATGCTTTCTGGTAATATTTTGTGCCCACCTTTGACATTTCTTGGCCATCATAAATGTTTGAAAAAATACTCTATTGTGTGTATGTGTGTGAGTAAATATGCACATGTAGGCACAGAGGCAACTATATTTAACCTTTTTTTTCTTTCTTCCCTCACCTCAACTCCCAAAGTTCTCATATCCCACTGTTGTGTTTTGGGGTGGATTTTGTTTTTTAAACCACTGCACTCTTTTTTTTGTGTAGCAAGAACTATTAGAGGGAAGGAGAGACATCTGATACAAGGCATTTGTCCAATCCTTGGGGATATCTGACTAATTGGACAACTTGGTGTGAGTTCTGGCACAGGCCACCACCCCAGATGTTTTGGTGGTATGTGGGACACTGAGAAAGGAGTGATGTTGAGCTAAGGAGGGAGAGACTGTAAACAGAAAACACTGGATTTGTTTTTCCTAAACAGTTGAGTGCAGAACTGAAACTGCCTTTTAAAAGCAGAAGTCAGAGAGTTACAGAAGGCTGCCTGGTGGATAGACTGTCTCAAAACCCATTCACTGAGTTACCTGTCACTGTCACACTGCCACTATCCCACAGCTTCATGTCCCAAATTTCTGGAAGTCAAAGAAATTTCTGCAAGATAAACACATTTGATGCTTAATGGTAACAGGAACTGTAAAAGCTTTAGCTGATCAACTCTTTCAAAATCCTTGAGCTTAATCGAGCTCTGTGTGGCTCCAGTTTTATGCTGGCTTGGATCCAGCAGTTTCACTGACAAAAAGAGGATGAATCAGACACATCTTGTTTAATGAACTGGTTGTATAGAAAGGCCAACTGGAGCAGGGGCACAAGGTGGCTCGAGTAAAGATTTTCTGATCTTGTGCTCATGCTTCGAGGCTGTGCTTCCACATCATGGACGTGTAGTGGACAGGATGTGCAGTTTGGTCAAAACCAAAAGGTGTGGGCTGTGGGCTGTTGGCTAGCTCTTCAGCTGGTTTGAACTGGCACAGCTCCCATGGAACCAAAGTTTTAATTCATGGAGCAATTCCAATTTTATACTTGTTGGGGGAAATCTGGCCACTGGTTGTAGTTCCCAAACTCATATATTATTTGTTTATTTTCTCCACCCAGATAGTGTCTCCAATGTAGTTTTTTTTCCACATGACTGCTGTGCTGCACATTTCTCTTTGAAAACCAGCTTCAACAATGCTTCTCTACAATGAGTTGTTCCTTGCTAATTTGTGGGTGTTGACCTGAGAACTAGAGGGTTGCAAGTGCAGAACTTCAAAATACCCTTTGAAAACCTGAGCAGAACTGCAGCAAGTAAATATATCTGTAATAGTAAAGGGAAGGAAACACATTATAAAAAGGGGAATAGAAAGATACTAGGACCAAGTAAATAGAAGAACATGCCCCAGTGTATAAACTTGATGGAAGGGGCAGAGATAAGATTCACAGAATATGGATGGGTTCACCAGCTATCATAAAACCAACTTATGCATAGTTTATTTGGAGACTCTTTTTTTTTTTTTTTTTTTTTGTGGGGTGTGTGTGTGTGTGTTAAAACAAATAAACAAAATATAGTTCTGAAATAGTGTATGTCTAAGTATACCTGTGCTACATTTTGTTTCTTATGCAACCTTTATTGCTAAATATTAAATGTGTTGTCCTGCAACTGGATAAGGACTAGATGTTTCTGAGCAAGAGACATTTTGAAAGAGCTGCATTGTGAAATGTATAGTAATAACTGCAGCATCCAGGGTTCTCTCAGAATATTATCAGATTATCAGCAAGTGTTTAAAAACCCCAATGATTTGTTTCTTTATTTTGGAGTTCTGGGGTTTATTTTTCTTTTCTTTTTTTTTTTTTTAAGGTAATATGGCAGTAATACTTCTTTTATAAGAGAAATAACATCAACAGAAAGCTAAACAGCACATGTCTGTAGAACATCTGCTCTGAGAAGCCGCTTGAAAAATAACCACTCAGTAGCATGATAAGAAAACATCTGTGAAGCACTGGGAGGAATATTAGCAACGGGAGGAGGCAAGGAAGGACAAGTGAGGTTGGACCTAGATCAGGGACAGACATTTACCAACTGGCAGCGCCTCTGTTGCTTCTTGCATGACTTCATCTCTATGTAACATTCTGATTTTGTTAGAAGCAGGGAGGGATATGGCAAGGGCAAAACTGAACAGGGTGGTCATCATCTTACCAGGTGCGAGGCTGAAGCCTCAGCTCCCCTCCTCATCCAGTGGAGGTGTTGGGATGGGAAGTAGGGAGCACAGCCCTGGCCAGGCTCCAGGCGGGCAGAGCGCATTTTGTGTAACCAGAACCCAGTGATGTGTGTGTATAGCCCACTCCTTGTTTGCCTTTGTTTGGTGTGTGATTTATCCAACATGTGCTGTACATGTTGGATAAATCACACACCATTTTATTAGAAAAACACTGTTCATATTAATATTGTATATAAACAAGCCATCTGCCTTCACAAATCTATTTGGAGATTTTTTTTTTTCTTAGCACTAGCAATTAGGTTTCAAAGCATTTATGGAACACTTCTTTGATGAATACTGGGAGGATGACACATAGCAGTGTCTTAACCATTAAGCAGACATTTGGCTTTAATTGATGTGCAGATTATGCTCCCTTTTAAAAGTGAGATAGTTAGTGTTTGTTCAATTACACCAACGCAGCTTCTCTACAACTCTAACAAAGAACACATACTACTGAGACATTTCCCACAACATAGCATGGCCTCAAAACCCCATTGGTTCACTATAGAATAAACAGTCAGGAATTCCTGGAAATTAAAAAACAAAAACCACATGGACGGTAGGAGAAAATTAAATTAGTGACCCTATGTAGAAGCAAGTAAGATTTTCAAGCATCCACTCTGTTTCCAATCTTATTTATTCCTTTTCTGGTATTAATCAACCTCTTAGATTTCCCTTTGGATCTGGATTTTTCCATTACAAATCTAAGAATACTGTGAAATGACAACTTCAATATACTATGGGTTGTATATTATTCTTCTAAAAAACACATGCAGAGGTTGATACATATGTGTAAAGAGTACAGGTAAAGAGCTGAGTATAGATAGATGGGAGTGTATGTCTATATTTAAAGAGGAGGTCAGATGCTGTACGTAGAGAGTAGATCAGATACTGGCAAACTGATGGATCAGTTCATTATGAGATGCTCTGCCTACAGGAAGAAAAAAAACAAATCCAGACCACCTTTTATGGACAGTTATAGATCCTACTTCATAAAGTAAATAATGAAATAGAAGAAAGGAGAAACTGTGACTAAGAGCCAGGCATTTGAGCCAGGTTGTTTTGTCGCCCTGAACAAATAAAATTTGCTCATTTTCCAAAAAGAATTGGAGCAAATATCTCAGCTTATTCAAGGTGCTCTAACACTAACTGGTCAGGAATTCCCCCAGCAAAGCATTAATCATGTCTTAATGAGTATAGTATTTGAACACCTCTTTATTTCAGTGGACTTAACTGTGGACCAGCCTAACAAGGCACAGTTCTGTGAATCACAGCCTGAGGGCTGCCTCGTAATCTGGCTATAGCCAGGGCAGATACTTATCATTTATTAAAAATCAGTCCTCTTTCAGTTATCTCCAGCTGGGAGAGCAAATCATAAGACAATAAAGCAAGATCCTCTGGGGAAAAAAACCTTGTCTTTCTGTGGGAAGCAAGTTTGATTGATTCTTTGTTGTTTTCATAGGTTCAAGTTAAGAATATTCTTCCCAAATTTTCTGTCTCTGACATGCTCAACACTCCAAGCACATGTTTTAAGACTCAGTTTGCAACCTGATCTGCCCAGGCAGACATTCTGTTCCTTGGAACCACTGATTTGTTTGGCCATGTAATAGGATGGAGACTGCCAGCAAAGAGGAGAACAAGCCTTCACCTAAACTGAAGATGTAAACTCCGCCATCTTCTAGGTAAAGAGATGTTCCATCTTCAGGTGTTTTCCTTTTCTGCCTCCAGATGCTTCTGTCTCTCTTATCTGCTGGTGACTGGGGAATATGGTGTTTTGGCGATGGTATTTTGGTGTTTTGGAATATGTTATTCTAGACATGTTGTACCTTTAGAACAGATAAACAGAGTGTTTATCTGTTCTAAAGGTACAACATGTCTAGAATAACATATTCTCTACAGTTTTAAAACAATGCCAATTAAACTTAAGTTTCAAATTGACAAAATTGACCCCTTACAAAGCTCTTTTTCAACTCATATCTTGCTTCATACCTTTTTGTCAAATCAATCTCTTGTGCAAGTTAAATAAAATTTAGGAGTGTCCAAACAACCATCCGTGCCAGTTTAAATAAGCTTTTCAAAAGTATATAAAGCTCAGCTGAGTAAGATTTTGTTCAGAGTTGGGAACACAAATAGTAAAATGTAATAAGGATTGCATGACCTTATCCCTACTTTCATAATTTTTGTGCTTCTTTCCATTCATTCTTCTAAAATATTGTATGTACAGGAGTGTGTACAGCTCCTAACACTTTAATGAACAGATGTTCATTCAGCTTTTTGGTATGACCAGAATGTATATCTATTTTTGGTAATAAAGGAATGAAAAGAAAATTTGACCTTAACTGTTAGAAAATAGTTATTTGAAACTATCCCAAAGTTTACTAAGCTTTTAAAAATCTAAATAGCACTACTTGGTGAAGTTTGATTTTCTCCAGACTTGTTGCCTTGTCCTGTATTGATGATGAAAATTGTCTTCATCACTTGCAGCATTCCCTATTCTTCACAGGGACACAGAGGGAAGAAAGAAAGTCTCTAATGCTAATAAACACACAAGCCATTTATTTCAATAGTTAGTAATTGCTATATAACGATTTACAAAAATTGCACATCCTCTGTTTAACTAAGATTTTGCCTGTGATCATCATAATCAGTTCTGCCTGTTTGAAGAAACGCATGCTTGCACAGCTTGAAACATTTAAAACCTTTCAAGTCAGGCTTTGGCACCTCTGATGGTATGTACTGTGCTTATGACAGTTAATCATGTGAACTGAACTTTTTTTCCCTTCCCTTTAAACTTGGTAGATTTAAGATTATCTTTTTTTCCCCCTCATATTATTTCTTCAAAGTTAAGTTTCCAGCACATGAAACTCCTTGACCTGGAAAATAAACACAGCACTGCATATAGCACTGTGGGGTAGCAAAAGAAATCTGACCTAACTAACAAAAGAGACACATCAAACAATGAGGGGCTGATTTTCCATGGTACTTTTAACAACAGTTTTAGAGTACCTAAACTCAGGGATGTGTCTGCAATTGTCTTCAATGTCCCATATGCTCCATAAGGGAGTTTTAAAAATCTAGTCCTTGAATCTTAAGTGACCTACCTTTAATTTCCTCAAAGAAATAAAGGTTGACATATATTACAGACTTCAGTGGAAACAGCTGATGTTTATTCCCTTTGAGAAAATCAGGCCCTGCAGACCAGAATCTGTTGGTGAACTGTGACCGGGCTCCTCTCACAATAGTGAAGATGTCTAATTTTATACCTGTGGACTCTTCCAGTGCTGCATTACCTTCTCTGTGATTTTTATTTTCCTAATATTCAGGTACAATTTTTTTCCCTATGATCTGTGTTGCTGCTTTTTCTTCTGGCTGTGTGGCTTGAGAAGAGTCTGTCTCTGTATCTTCTATGATCAGCCTTTCATAAGGAGTGGCAGACAGGAGTTAAATTCCAATTTTAGACTCCTTTCCTCCTGACCCTCTTGATTTCTTCTCTTACATTCATGCTCCAGGCTATGGTGTCTCTCCATGGCATTCACTCTGGTTTGTTGATGTCTTTCTTGAATGGAGTAAGGGACAAAAAGAGTACTCCAAATGCACCCTCAAGAAAGCCAGGGGCATAATTACCAAAACTATATTTATTTTGTGTTATGATACTTAGAAATTCCCTCCATGATTCATAGAATGGGATATTCAGATGATGCTCTCAAGCCACTCTAGATATTCCCACTGGATGCAAGGGTACATAGCAGGGATGGGCATTTTAGCATGACTGGTAAATACTGTCTTGTGTTTGAGTAAGTTGGAGATGATCCATGGAAACAGAGACCCTGAAGTAACACAACTGCCTTGTAGCCAATGTTACATTTGTGAGCAGTATTGCTATGATCAGTCCTTTGGCCATCCTGTGTCAGACCCTCTGTTGTCATTATGCTTTCAAATATCAGTCAGGATCTATCTGAACCAGATATGAACTGGGAAGTGACCTCAAAGAGGAAGTTTGCATGAGCTCTAATAATATGATCCAGGTCAGTTCTGCTCAATTACATAAAATAACCATTTCAGTGATGGAGTAGCCATTAGTAATATTAAGATATTAGAAAGATAATAGACCATAATGCTTTCACATTAAAGAAGGCTGAAGAGTACAACAGAAGCTAAAGAACTCTTGTAACTTTGCAAGTACTTGAATAAAATTTGCATGACTTCCCATGGCAGTTACAAGGCATAGGTTATGGAATAATTAAAATTCTTTGGAACAGGTAAGTAATGCAAGAGATAATCAGGGGCTTAGGCTCAATATTAGTTTCTTAAAGGACTGCAGCGCAATATTCTCTCCTTAGACTGTGTCAGAGTGTACTCTACCATTCTGATTCACAGTATAAATGCCCATAGAATGTTTGCATCATTACTATATGTTATTTTTTCACAGACAAAAATTTAATATAGTGGAATACAGAAGTCAATGCTTTTCCCCTAAAAAAAGGCAGTTTCCTCAAGATAAGGTCTATCCCCCTATCTAGACATCAGGCTCCAGTATGAAGCTGGAGTAGGAGAGGATGGTATAGATTTCCCCTCTTTAACTGTAGACATTCAGTGATTTCTTAAAATCAGATTCTCATAATGCTTCTCTTACCTTTGCTGCACCATTCTCTTCATGCTATTATGGCAAATTGTCTTAGATTTTTCTCTCTCCTTTGAATAGTGCCTTGTATGGGGTCTGGCTTTGATGGGCACTCCCAGTTGCCACATCAATGCAAATTCTATTGTGAACACAGACAAGTGTTGCTAATACATGATTACATTTTAAGCTTGTGAAGTATTTCAGTGTTTCAGCAGAGAAGCAAGTTAGAAATGCTGAATGTTAAAGCATAGGGAGTGTGGCGCTCGAGAAAATGATTGCTTCTAACACCATTAGATTTATTTTTCCATTCTGGTTGTATTGGGTGTTTCTGATGCCAAAGAAAAAATTCAGTTCAAATTTCATTTCAAAACAGCATCAAAAGGTAACATTAAGTACTGGATACATGCTTATTAATTGCTGTTCTTTGTTTCCTGCAGGCATTATATCTGTAATAGAGAGATGGAATATGGGTTGTACAAATTTTAGTGAGATGCTTGAAGCAAAAGCAACTCAAACAAGTTGATATGTTGATGTGAAAAAAATGGCATACTACAACAGAATGTTCATATGACCAAAATAATGGCAGCACATGAACTGCAATCAGGTTTTGTTTAGCCCTTTCTGATGGCGAACTCTTTCTCTAGGTGATCAGAACTATGTTTTTGTGAACCAAGATTGAGCATTTGCACTAGTAGTTCTCCAGCAGAGTTTTCATTAAGTGACATTTTCTTTACATTCTCTTTGGAAAAATGAAGGGGAACAGGAAGATTGTACAACTGCTTTGCAATGAGATGCCAACCTGGACAAAAATTTGGAAGAGAAACGTGAGTGTGCTTTCAGAAGGGTCCTACAGAACAATATCTTGTTTCCAGTCTGTATAGTCACACAGTGACTAAGTACTGTGGCATATCAAGGAAATTTGTGATTTTCTAAAGTAAATTAACATGATTTAGGGGAATTTATAAGGAACTGTATAAATGAAGATATTTTTCATCTTGTCCCGTACCAACCTATTAATTTTACCTCATTTAGCTTTCCATTTTGTTAAATACCTCACACAATGTTTCCAATATAAGTCTTCTTAGAAGATTTATTTTTTTCTTGAGAGGAGCTAGAGAACAACAGCGTGTCCTTTATCATACCTTCACAGTGTTGCCTTAAACCCAGTTTTGCTTATTGAATTATTCCATATTATCACATATACTTGGACACAAATAGACTACTTTCATTCAGGAAAGATTAATGATAAACATAACTTGCTGATTTAATAATCTTTGGGTCCTAAAAGGATGTATTTTAGGGACCGAATTTCCGCCTTTAAATTTGCTTACCGTTTGTTTTTGACATGTATTAAGTAACTTCGAGAAAGTTTGCCTGAAAATTTACTAAAGAGGCTGAACTCCTATGTAGTCAGCATTTCTTCATCACACAGACATGCGCTATTCATAATGTGACATTTGACTCACACTTAGCAACCTAATTATTTTCTTGCGAGGACATATGTTAAACCAGACCCAGGGTCTGAAGATGTTTGCTGCCTATGTACATCAAAACAAGGCCTCCTTTTTTCTGTGCTCCTCATTAGCCTACATTTTGAAGGGACATCTTTCATTTACAATGCTTTACAAACCTGTGAACTCAAGGAAGTTCTTTTTTTTTAAAGCTTTCCTCTGAGTAAATAGTGGGCTACCCAGTGCTAGCTAGCAATAGCTGTGGGAGCTGAGCTGGTTTCTGCTGTGAAAAATGGATAGTCTACACTGATGAAAGAAATCCCACTTATTCCAGGAGGCTAAGGTGTGCCCTGAGGTGGAGCACCAAATTCTGCATTATTTACTTCTCCCGGTGTCCCCAAGGGATCACAGTTGGAGTCTTGGTTAGTATTTAAGATTTTTTAGATAACCAGTTTGAGATTCCAATAATCTCAAACTCATACCAGCCCAGAATATACTGTCCAAGTGCAAAGGGCCATAAACCACCTCTTCCTCTTAACCAGGTTTTTACTAGTAGCTACAGCTAAGTAATTGGCCAGGCTATCTGTTTAATTTTGAGTCTTCTCCAAGTAATCTTCTTGGTGATGGGATTTTTCCAGTGAGTGATGCATAATACTTCTGTGTGCAAAGATCTATAACAGTGGTTTACACCTGCAAAATATTTCAGCTGGGAAATATCTTTAAACCTTCTGCTTTTGGCTAAATGTAGTTTTAATTCTCAGTTTGGATACACAGCAATGATCATTGGCCATTGTTAGGATTTTTGTGGTTAATGCAACTTAGAAGTAAAGCAAACACTAAGGCAAATCTGAAAGGGGAAAGTCTCAGACCAAGCAAGGTAATTGATATTTTTTGTTATCATGTTATTGGATAACACAATGGAACGGTATTTTGTATGAACTGGATTCCTTCTTTTCAAAGTCTGGTACATCTCACTTCCACATTTCACATACAGTTTAGATTCAGTGTCAACTGGTAAGGTACGCAGCAACTGGTGACTCTCTAATTAGTATAAATGGATATAAATCTGAGTGATCACTCTGGACGGTGATCTGAGACTCCGGATCATTGAGGATGAAGGATTATGTTCTGTTACCTGTATGTAAATGACATCATCTTCAAGCTCCACAAAATACCAAAGTACACCTCCCCCTCATGACTCCTCAGTCCTTAGCAATCATCTGGGCTTGTTGGCAGGTCCTACTCCTGTTTGCCATTGGCACTTGCCCATCACAGTTAACCCAGGGGCTCCTCAGGTGCATGGACTCCCTGCAGTTGTATCACCTGCAGATGTGATGGCTTTGCTATGGTTTTGGGACATCAACTTTTCCATTGTCTGCTTTTCCTGTCAGACATTTATCTTTCAAGCTTCACAGTGCCCATCCTGAATCTTGTCTCTTTTCCTTATTCTGTACTATCATTGTCAGAAGGCTGTCCTTCTGAGAAGGATTTCTGAGGAAAGCTTTTGGATAGCTGAGGCTTGACTCAGTCCCCACTGGTTACTCAGATTACTTTCCAGCAGTAGAGGCACTTTGCTGCATCTTCTCTTCTCTGATACACCAAGAAAAAACACCTCATATTGTCCCATGGCTTTCAGGCAAGAGGATAAGGTAATACTGTTAAAAGTATTGTAGATAATGATTAGGTCATATTTTTTTTTCCTAAGATTAAATCTTAGAAATTGGAGGGAGGTCCTGTAGAAAACAGCACTGTTGCCTGTTGTTTCTGCAAATGTCTTTTGACACCTTTATTTTGCTAATGTATATGTTATATGTGATTTGTTGGCCTGAGTCAACAGTCTGGATTCTCATGCAGGAATGTTTGCAATTGGTCCCTTACTTTTCAGGCTGTGTCTTCCGTAGGGTTTGGGTAAAGACATCATATTTCTTGTGAGCATTAATGTATGCCAGGGCACATACATAACTGTTACAGTGTGTAGCAACATCCTGTCTTGACTTTCCCAGTTTCCCCCCGTCCCCTCTCCCTGCCTCCTGCTGAGA
>JAYDZK010000169.1:18926592-18966176 GCA_034509185.1 Euphonia xanthogaster
GCCTTTGGTCAAGCAGAAAGGGGCCAGACAAGCCCAGGCACGTTTCACCTCGTAATATTGGGATCATATTCCTATACATAACGGAAGAAAAATCTACTGTTAAATAAGGGAGTAGGCTGAAATTACAGAGCTCGACCTTGCAATTTCACAGAGGACATCTGAGGAAGAGAGGTTTGACCTAGAGATTTCTATGAGGAAAACCCATATTTACTCAAGAATTGTTACTGTACATGTGGAAATGAAAAGTGTCCCTTCACCTTTGATTCAACTTTTCATTTCTTGCTTTGTAGTTAGGTCATAACTTCACTGTTTGAAGTAATAAGTTTGAAATTAAGGTGCCTTATTTCATGCTGTAAAAGGCTTCTGCTGCATAAATAACACTGAAACAAGGAGAAGAAGACAATACTTAATTGGGACATGTTAATAGCTTGGACAAGGAGATTAGAACTTCTGTCTTATTGCTTCTGTCATGTACTTGTCTTTTCTTTTTTGAATGGTTGCATTTTATCCTTTTCATTTCTTTTTTTCAACAGTGATCTTTCCTATTTTTTGCTGACTGGGCTTTGACCAAAGACTAATTTTCTGTATATTTTCATATGTAGAAATCTGCATATAGAAGTTTGGAGATCCTTAAAGAAAAGGCAGTTCTGAAGTGAAGTGTTATGACATTATGCTTTCTGCCTTCCCATGGTGTCATCTAACATCAGAAATATATTACTTGTTCCTATCACCAAAATGCTGTAGTGGAAAGACTAATAACAGAAATTAAAAACCAAAGAAGTTGAAAGTGAACTGCATTCCCTACCAACTCTGACAGCACTTTTTGAATTTTCTCATCTCTTTGAAAAATATCAAAATCTGCAGATGAAAATTAAAAGCAGTTTTGGCTAAGCAACATTCATGTATCCTAGAAGTTCTGCAATTTTCTTGGAAAATTAAGGAGATTTAAAGCTGAGATTTGGCCACCTAACTTTTGACCCATGACTAATGCCTAGAGAGAAGCCTAGTCACTCTGAGCTTCATTTCCAAGCAGTCAGAAGAGATGTAGCATGGATTTGGCTGAAGGGAGGAGAGTGTAGTTTCCTCTCAGATATACTTCAGTGTTTCGTAAAGGGACAGCTGGGATATTTGGAACTGAACCCGTCAGTGCTACCGTAATAGGAGTTTAGCCAGGGGGAACACTGCATCTTCAGGCCCTTCTAGGTTATAATCTCCTGCTGCATAACACTGTTTTTTCAGAAAAATAGCCTGGAATGTTGTCTAAAGCACAGAACTGAACCCCAATAGTGGTGTCCATTGCATTTGTATTTGTGTGTCTCTTCTTGAAATACGTCTAACCTCATCTCCATTGCTCATAGGTTCTGGATTGTGTTTATGAATATATGTCTGGAATACAACTCCTTCTAAAAGTACTTTGTGCAAAAGCTACTTGGAGGTCTCTCTTCCAAGGATCAAATTTAGAGGATTTCCAAACTGTGACCACAGATTGTGTCAATTTTCTGTAAGAAAGACAGTACTTCATTATTGCCACAGGGGGTAGTGTTGGCTTAATTTTGTACTTGAGTCACTGCTGCTGAAATTATTAAGTTAATGATTTATGCTCCTATGATACAACAATCTCTAGTGTTTAAATTGGTTACTATGTTTTGTTTACTGTTTATAACTACCACAGTTGTTTTAAATGCCACTAAAACTACTTGCCAGTTTGTATGGTTTATTTTTCCCTGCAGGTTTTTACAACCACTTATTGATATAGTGGGGGAAAAAAATATAGTGATTTATGCTTGAAAAAAAACCCCAAGAGCTATGAATTAACCACTGTTCTGTGATATAGAAAAAAATAACACTCTAGCAACACTGAACAATGGATGTCAAAACCTACTTATTCTAGCACTTGCTTCTGGTTTTATCATAGTGGAAAATTTGAGTGCTTTTTTCTTTCTTTTTCTTTGAGTACTATGACTGCATCAGTTTGGGACTATGAGCTCACTAGTTTTTCCCCAGGGTTCCTCCTCATCATGCCATGTTAAGTACTTGATTCACTTAAACAGACTAATGTTTGCAAAGGTGGAAAAAATGTCCCAGAATTCACTGCTTGACAGAAGGTTAGCTCATTTAGCTCCTGGTGCACACAGAAAATTTGAGAGGCTGATTTACAGCTCCAAGGAAATCACCTGATAATGAAGCTCAGGTAGATTCTGGGCCTCTATTGCTTTATGGAAAGAAACACTTTTCAGTTTTTCACTGGAGAAAGCACACAACAGTGGAATCACAGCTGAACTGTGTAGGGCAGGACAAGGAGGCTCTACCAGAGCATTACAGTAGTTGCCTGACAGTGGGCACTTTCCTTCACCCTGCTGGGTGAAAGTGTGGTCACAGTAAAGCACAGAAAACTACACCTGGTATCACATCTTAGACCTCTTTTTTGGCAGCTCTAGTGCCTATTTTGGATTTGTCTCCTTTACATGTGCCTTCTGAGCCACTGCTTCCACATGCTTAGCCAGTTACTTCCTGGTGGGTTTGTAATCAAAACTAGGGTAGAAGATAAATAGGTTTATGGCAATATGTAAAACACCAGGGAGAGCCCTTACAGATAGCTGGAATCACAAATCCCACTGACCTGCTCCATGTCCATAGATATGTAGATTGTGGATCAACTTCTGAACAGCTTTTCATTCAGCAAAGAGGTCATGCTGCTGTTCCACCCCTCAGCCTTTAGTGCTTCAGCCACTGGCCTAGCTCCTAGCAACTTCAGGCTGTCCAGACAGACCACAATGGATGGAGTTGATTAGGTGATGCTGTCAGAGACATCCCAGCAGCACTACCAGACCCCCTTTTTATGCCCCAACACATGGGCTGGGATTTCCCCACTGTTGGGATCTCTGGAATCTAATAGTTACCCTTAGACTGACCTAAAATTCTCCAACACAAGACAGAGTGATGATGAACCTAAGAGTTTCAAGTAGAAGAGAGATGTTGACAAATGTAGAAAATCAGGCACAAGTACTTTTAAGACCAAAAGGAACAGGATTCCACTTCTATACTACAACACAATGTAAACCCAAGTACTTATAGCTAATGAAGGCAAAACAGGTCTCTAATATTTCTGTTCCAGTTTTCCAGCAGAGGAGTGGCACAGATCCTGTGCACAAGAGAATCGGTGCATTTGGGGTGCATCTGACTCACTACATGAAGCAGTACATCCACCTGGTGATCTGCACACACATTTGCCTGGGACTGCTGTACATCTGGCAGCCAGAGAGCTACCTTTTCTCTGGGCTCACTTACCCAGACCAATGGGAAAAATTATCTTTTACTACCCAGAGTACATTTCCAGGCAGAAGGAGAAGGATATATTCTAGGAAACCCAAAACATTTAGTACCCCCACATAGTGACACAACCTCTTAAGTGTGGACTTTCACAAATTCACGTGATAGTTTCGTTAACTGGCTGCATGTAAGCAGTGTGAAGTCCTGAAATCCACAAGAGAAAAGCCTCAAGTCCTACCATAAATGAATGTAGGCTTAAGTTAAGTTTTAGGTATGTTTTCACATGCCCGTTGTGATCTTTCTGTGGATACAATCCATCCTTCTCAACAAGCACTGCAGAGAGAACAAAGGCATTTCATGTGGTGTGGGAGAATTTCTCTGGTATAAAGAAAATTTTAGACGTGAGATAAGAGCATTGATTCACAGAGGAGATATGGGGGGGACAGGAAAGTTCAGCTGTCCGGAGCACAGCTTTGGAGAACTACACCCAATCCTGTAAACCCTTCCTAGGATGGACTGGGAGAAAACACAGATGTGAGTAATTCCTCTGGAGATTCTTTTGAAATGCCAGTATCAATTTTACCTACAGCATACTTCAGCAGTGAATGGTGGGTGTCCAGGGTACCTGGACTGTGGGAGATGCTGTCTATTCATCCTACACACATACAGAGAACATTCTGTTCTGTGGGAACAGAAGTCCATGAGTGCTGCTGTCCAGGCTCTTGTTGGGGAATACATCTGCCAGAGAAACTAGCAAAGGAAAAGGCATGTCGTCCTCTTGCTTCATTAGGTATCTTTTTAACCTAACTGAGCATCTAGTCAGAGATGAGCTGCACTTTTAGTTTACTTTCAAAGACATTCCTAGTGATTTTTTCCAGAGCTGGAATGCTGTATATGTGATATTTCCTTTAATAAAGCATCCAGGAGTTGTTTTTCAAGGAGTTGTGTAAATATGGGAGTCCACCATGCAAGGGAGGCCATGTGAAGATCTGCGAACCTGCTGGCAGAATTACCCTGTGACTTTATTTTATAGGACCTGGAGGGTTTTTTTTACCCTCACAGTTTATAAAATAACACTAATCTGTGTGTTAATGTGTGGCCTGTGAAAGGTGTATGAAAGGTCTGCTTAGCCTTTTGCACTGAAAAGACTCATCTCCTCTGATTTAGGTGACTCAAAAGGTTCTACAACTTTCTGTAGGTGAAAATTAACTCATATGGGAAAGTGTCCATGGCAAGGAAAACATGAAAAAAAATCCTTTCTGGCATCAGGGAAACTTATTCATTAATACATTGGTGTACTATGACTATGGGAAAATAAAGAAAAGTGATAAATCCAAACTTATGAGCTCTCTGGAAACACCTCTCCCACACACAATGCCTGACATACACCTCTGGAAGGCTTTTAGAGGACTAAATGAAAGACCTCAAACAACTCAAGTAAGAAAGGAGACTCATTTTAATTCATTTTAATTCTTTTCCCTTGAGGATCTAGGGTGAAATATTGATATAAAAATGTAAGTGATTATTTCTCTCTGTGATGCAAAAGCTTAAGGTGGCAACTACTGTGTTTCAGGAGTAAAAAAAAAAATACTAAACACAACAGAGTTCCATCTCCATTACTCTGCCAGGAAGATGGTACTTCCTAAAGCACTGAGAGCATCAAAACAACATGGGCAAAAGAAGCTGCAAGCTCTGCAGGTGAAATTCTGCTCCTAAAACAAGTGGGAAAAGTCAGTTTTCAGAAATTAATTGCAATTTTTCAATGTTTCATGAGTTTTAATGCATCACTGCTGATCAGAAGAAAACTGTATAAAAGAGCGTCCAGTGAGGTATGAAGTGTTTGACTGTTTTTATCAAACAATATAATTGTGTAGTAACATGGCAATAAAAAAATGTACATTTTTAAAATAAAAATGCAAAACTCACTTTTAAAAAAATTATGGATGTAAAATCTGCCCTATTAGGTAAATGAAGGTATAATTATGCTTTTCAATGTATAATTATGCTTACAGTTTTTGCTGTGTCAGGAAATATGAATGTTAAGTTTGAAAATATGATTTTAACAGCTTTTATTCTAATAAAGTCATAATATTCTGGTATGGCAATTTCAGAGCTTCCAGTTAACTCTGAAAACACTTTTTACACTGATCTGTTCTCTGTTGTGGCCAGTGACAGGACCCGAGAGAATGGCCTGGAGCTCAGTCAGGGGAGGTTTAGGTTGGAGATCAGGAAAAGGTTCCTCCCGCAGAGGGTGGTTGGGCACTGGAACGGGCTTGCCAGAGAAGTGGGCACAGCACCAGCCTGAGAGAGTTCAAGAAGCATTTGGAAAATGCTCTCAGGCTCATGGTATGATCCTTGGGGCTATCCTGTGCAGGGCTGGGAATCCTTGAGAATTCCTTCCAACTCAGTTCTGTGATTCTGTGCTTCTATACACCCTATGTTCGTGAAACATGTATAAAAAATACGTCTTAGAAAACTATATTGACTTGTAAGCTTCTTCCTTTCTACTGGGAGAAAAAAATCCCAGTCAGAATGTTATTTGTTCAGCACTTTGTATCTTCACTAAAGTTGGTGGGAATTTAATTTCTGTCTAGAATTTAATTGTTTTAAACAACATCTGTTCAGCCCTTGTGGTTTTATTCTGGAGCCGTGATCATTATTCAAACTAAGAGCAAAGGAAAATACTTTCTTTTCACTTCTATTTACTGCATTAAAATGCCTTTGTCACTTACCAAGTGAGAGGTTTATCCTCCCCCACTCTGTCTCCACTCCCTTTCTGCCCTCGCAGTCAGAAGCTCCTGCTATATTTTTCCTTACCACCCTCAGTCACTGTGTCATCTCTAAAACCAACTTTGAAGTAAAACCCTGACAGTCCACAAGCTCATTCAGATGTGTGGCACATTGACTCTTTGAGCATATGATTTGCTACCTCTCCCTATATTGAACTCTTCACTCTTACTCATGCCTTCTGTTTCCTGCCCAGGAACCAGTTTTAAGGCTTAAAATACTTGTACAGTCCTCTCTCTTTCTCTCTCTCTTTCTGTGTTTTAAAGGATTTATGAAAACTTCATTACACCAGCCATCATACAGAATTGTGCAAGAGGGAGGGGACCACAGAAGGTCATCCTCCTTCCTTGCTTGCTTTTCTGCTATGCCTTAGGGAAACCTCTGTGCTGGGGGCAGCAAATGCTCTTTTACTGGGGCTTTAATCAGAAGGAAAAAAATGTTTATTTTGGTGGACCTCAAGCTTTGCCCCAATACTTATGCAGTAAAACAAATCATCTCCCATCAGAGAGCAGAATGAATTGAAGTGGTGGCTGGGTCCTTGTTCCCTTCCTCTTGCATATTTTCCTAGTAACTGGTGGGTGGGGGGGGAAAGGACTGAGAAAAGCAGGAGATGGAAGGCAGAAGTCCCTTCACTCACTTTCCAGACAAGGATGACAAAAACTTTGTGCTGAAGTACAGAAAGTGGAGTTCATTTTAACCTCCATCATGAGAAATGAAAAGTAAACAGTGCTTCAAGAACAGCATGACAACTATCAGTAAACAGTTAAAACTTGTATAGAGGAAATCAGGTTGCATCAAGTTACCAAATGTTTTCTATAATACTATATTCCTCTCCTGTGGACAATTAGGAAGACTGTTCTGCATTGGAGGACTAGTGTTGACAGCACAGAGCAATGGACATTTCAATGAAAAAGTTGCTGTTTTCTTCCTCCTGAGATCCAATAAAGATTTTATACATTGGGGTTTGCCTTATTTCAGTTCCATTATGATTTTAATGGTGTTATTTATTTATGATACGCTGTCTGTTTGCATGAATACGTAACTGTAAACCGGTACTTTCATTTTCTATGGAAGCTGTGTCAATCTTTTCCAATGACCGCTTGCACTGATTTTAAACGATTTACCAAGCAGCTTTTAAAAATGGGCTCAAGCTATAGTTACATGACTTTGCACCAATTTTTAAGTCTGTGTTTGATAATCTATCATACACAAGCGAATCAATCCTCATTTTCCAAAGGAATACTAATAGTGCCTTACTAGACTGTAAAATCACTAAGTCAAGCTTTTCTGGCTTGTCCCCCACTAAAATCTCTATTCATGGAAATCATTTTAACTACAGAACATCTGCCCTTCTCTTGTTCTTCCATATTCTGCACATCTTCAGAGCCTGACTACTGTCCTTGGTGGCCATCATGTGCATGATGTCACTTTCAGGCCTGGGTAACCAGCTTCCCACAAGTAATCTGGCTGCTAGTTCCTGAGCTCTGTATCTGTCATTGTCATCATGGTCAGGAAAATACAGTTTTTAGTACTGAAGTTCTTTGTTGTCAAGTCTGCCCTCCCTGGCTTTCCTCAAGGGTGCTGCCCTCCAAGTCAGCCAGAGGAGAGGAAGAAGAAATGTGGTTGTTTTCTCACCCTGCTTAGAGAAGCCAGGTTGATCACATACTTTGGATGTTGGACCTTGAAAGAGTTGTCCAAATGGACCATACAGACATCTGAAGAGACAGCTGTAATTAGTTTAGTATTACAGCAAATCCATGGCTCCTTCCCAAGGGTGAGCTGCTCCTCCCTGGGAAGGGCCCATCACAAGGGTCTCTGGTCCTGGGCACTGGGAGGGAATATGTGCTGTACACACAAGACAGCAGATCCAAATTAGGCTTGTCAGTTGTCCTACACTGTCAAGGCAGTAAGAGAATAAAATAATTGCTACAAAATCCATTTCTGCCTCATCACCAAAAATTTCCCTTTGCTGAAAAAGGCTTCAGAAAAATTGCAGGCAAAGATATTCCCTGGGATATAACAGTGGGAATAAGTAACAAGTGGATGGGAAGTGAACCATTGTGGACAATGGTTCCATCCTGTTATAGGTAACCCTCTAGGAATAATGCCACAGAACTATTAAGCAAAAAAATTCTTAAGTTTTCCAGGGTCCTGGTGGTCCTCCAATAGAGTATAATTTTCAATTTTTATTTTTTTTAATCTAGTTACCTACGTGCTGTCTTACACTTTTCAAGAGTGCTACATAACTAACCCAAGAAATACTTGTACAAAAAAGAGTTCTGGAAATCTGATTTACCAGACCACTTACAGAGACTAAGCTGCTACCATGAAGCCAAAGCTGGACATTTGTCTCATCTATGAATTAGGCTGATCAGTCAAAACTGCCAGAAGCCAAAGCTAAATCTGATCATTAATTATTTCTCATTTGCAATCCAAGAAAATAGAAGGTCTCTACATCATTGAAGTTTCTGGTTGGGATCAAATTAAATTCTCCAGTGTTTTGAACACAGTACTTTTGGAAAACTTGCAGACTTTCCTTGTACACCATAGTACAGAGGTCTGCTAGCATTTTTCAGAGCACACAGATAACATAAAAAGAATTTATTGAAATGTAGATACAAAGAAAACACCAAAACAACAGAAAAAGTAGGGCTTTTTTGAATGTCCCACCTGAATTCTAAAGCCCATGGGTGGCTGCCCTAATTCTAAAGATGTTTTTGCTACTTGAAATCCTTCAAAGAATCAGTTCTAAACTGGTTAACAAGAACCTTATTTTCCCAAAGATAGAAATTAGAATTCATTTGGACTGACACAGAAAGAAAGAGAGAGGGAGAAAAACAGGTTGTTTTTTTCATACAGCCTTAACAGAAATGGTGTGTTAGTTTGACTCAGGAGAAAAGGTGCAATAAGAAAAAAAACAAAAAGGAGCTACAAGAGAAAATAAGTATGGTTTTAATTAATAAAGTTTATGTTAAAAAAAGGAGAAAAGAATGGAGTCAATGATCTTGTAACTAATTAATGATTCTTTAGAAGGATTTATCACATGCTACCACTAAAATATGTTTTAAAATATTGCTCAAGGAATATGTGGGAAAAGCTACAGCGTTTTAGAGACTGAATGGAAGGATTTAAAGCATTGCAGAAATTTCATCTGTAACACAGTGTGCTGAGTTTTTAATATCTTACAGTGTCAATAAGACTGGTCTTCAGGCAGAGCTTCAGTTGATGCTGCATTTGTAATTCATCACAGATGGGATTAATTTGATTGTATTTACCATGCCTTCTTTGAGATTGAGCAACAGGGGCTGATTAGGATCTTCAGCAAGTGAAATCACAGATGCTTTGGGTATGATCTCTCACTTTGATGGTGGGCAAGTGGGCAGGCACTCTGAATGCTGGATGCTGCAGGATGACAGGGGTCAGACATCCTGTGTCACTGCACTGATTCAGTGCAATGTGTGAAATGTGTAAAGCTCTAACCACTCTCCTCCCTGTAATCTCTGAAGGGCTGCTCTGAATCACACCAGTGAATCACAGTCCTTAGCAGAGCGGGGTCTGTCTTGTCTAGCTTCAGCAATGCTCACTTAAAACCTGTCAGGAGTCAAAAGAAAGAGATAGGAACCCCTACAAAACTTTGTATGGAATTTACTGGACTAAGTAGACCAGAAGAGGAATGACTAATTTAGACTATATGCCTTAAATTGAGGTGGCCAAGCTGGGTGAGATGATGTGCAGTCACTGTGGCTGTACCAGCTGGAGGATTAATGGATCACTGCTCGTTTTGCTACCCCACCACGAGAGTACCTTGAATATGGGAGCAGTGGTAGTGGTGGGAGGATCTGGATGTGGAGTCACTATGCTCCTTGGAAATTCTCCTTTAGTGGAGGATTTCCCAAGGCAAGGCTTGTTGGGGCAATTTCAAGGTTTTTTAAAGTCACTTTAGGAGGACAAAATGAAAGTCCTGATTTTGCATATGTAGGATTCCCATGTCATCAGGAAGCTGACAGAGCTTTAATCCATGCCATAGTATACACCAAGCTTACAGTGGAAACTGAGAGCAAGCCCCAAAATATAGTCCAAACCAGCACTTGTGTCAGAAAGCTGCAGAGACACATCTTTCGTTTTGCTGTTTTTCTTTTACCTCTGTGATGCAAATGGACCTGTCAGTTGCTGTAGTGTGAATGTGACCTCATTTGAGGTTCATTTTTGCAAAGAATAGGAGGTCTGTTCACCAGGCTCTGAAGATGTTCAGAATCTGCTCGTCCTTTGATCTCCAAAGTAGGCTGGGCTCACAGCCTCAGTGTGTATTGCCAAAAATTCGGTGACCCCACAGCTTCTCCTATTAATAAGATACCATCTGGTTTATAAGGGTGAGAGTAAATTCAAATTTAAAGTGAGAAGCATATCTCACAACGTGGGTAAGTAAATGCATAGTGACATAGTGCTGTCAGTACTTTGCATATGTGCAGTTCTATCACATGGGCCACACATATGTGGCCATGCTTTAGATGATGGGGCCAGTTGCTTTGCATTTGATCTGTGGAATCATTATATTAGTAGGAACAAATCAGAAACCAAGCAGAAAGCAGAGCTTTAAATGTGGAGTTCTCTTTTTTTTTTCTATTTTGTGATGTTTCAAATAATCCTCATTCCTCACTAAGTTCTGTCAGCCAGAGTTGTGTGCATTTTTCAGCTATCAATTTGTAAAGGAAAAAATGTTGGGAGCTAGTAGCATGGTTTTAATTGGGGAAACCACCCAAGAGCTCATATGTGCAGCTGACCTAGGTTATCTCATACCCATGAATCAAATTTACCCCAGTACAACCACACTGGAAATGAGAGGCCAGTTCCTCTCTCACAGCCTCCAGTGTGAATCAGAAATCATTATTTTGAAGGAAGAGCAATGAGGCTGTGTAAAAGCAGCACAAATTCCTGGAGAAAACTCAGCAGAGTTACTGGTAAGAAATAATCCTCTACAAAACTGAGTCCTGGGAGTTCCAAGCATTCTCACACACCCAGTTTGATCATGTTGGAAGCAAACAAAATCATCTTCCTCAGCTTTGATCTGTGTTCTTGCTTCTGTGCTGAACAGAGAGATGAAAAAAAGAAGAAAGAAAAGAAAATAAAACCTAGTATTTTTGAATATCAGACAGTTTTGTGTCAGTAAAAAACAAGGGGTTTTTTTTAATGCATGGAATTGTAGAATTGTAGGATGTTAAGGGGTTAAAATGAACCTTAAAGATTACCTAGTCCCAATCCCTCTGCGTTGGGCAGGGACACCTTCTATCAGACCAGGTTGCTCAAGGCTTTATCCAGTCTATCTTTAAACACTGCCAGGGTTGGGGCGTCAAAACCTCCCTGGACACCTGTTCAGTGTCTCACCTGAGATACATAGAACTCTTACATTTTCTGAACCCGTCCCTTTTCCCACCAAATAGCTGAAGGATCATCTTCATTCAAGTCTCGGATCTCAGTCTTGCAAAACCTTTCAAATAGGTTTCCTTGCTCCCTCTCTCTCTCAGGCAGTGTCAGGAATATACATTTGTACTTCACCCGGTCCAACCAATGCCGAGCAAGGATTTTCAATTAACAACTTGTACACAAGATTTTTGCAAAGCAAATGATACATTTGCTGAGCTACAGCGTCTTGTGTTGTGCCAGAATGTCAACTCCTAGAATAGAATGTGTTGAAGTGAAATATTAAAATTCTGCTTCTTAGTTTGTCTAGTCAAATACACCATATTAACATGGGATATTAAAGAAAATACATGCTAAGAATAGGAGAACTGCCAACAGACAACATCTTTTTCATAGCTGGGCTAAATGTCAGCTTTCTGATAATGATGGCAGGGGAACATTAGTCATTAACTTTGATTAAGAAAAACATCACTCTGGATAAAAAGCAAAAAGGAAAATGTGCTATTTACAGGCAGCATAGGTACAGGATGCAATTAGAGAGGGACAGGTACTCATTAGCAAATACGCTTGCATTATTAGTATCTGTTACAGAACAAAGGGCTGTGATTACATTCAAGACTATGAAATAATGTTCTCTGTGTGTGAAAACAGTTGATTATTCTTTCAGAAGGTAATGCTCCTTTTTCCAGCTTCCTGCTTGCATCTATATTGTTGCAGTCTCTCAAGACACTCACATATGCAAGACAATTTCTGGTCCACTTAAGAGGAACCAAAGCCAGGGAAGTGACTGTGTTGCTTCCATATGCTGTTTTCCATCATTTTCCTTAGTGTTATGAACATTTGTGGATGAAGGAAGAAGGGAGTGTGTTGCAGATGCCTTCCCAAGCTGCAGAGTCTGTAGTTTGAGATGCTCTGATTCCTGCAGCAGAGCATGACCCAACATCCAGCAAAGTGAGCAGGGCACTCTCCAGTCATCTTCCCAAAAGTCCAGAGCCATTTTATCGTGTAACTCAGGATCTCTCTGGTGGATAAAGAAATGGCCAAAGCAGGCTCTGGAGTTGGGAACAGCCACTTTACATTCCATGTCTGTACGCAATACTAGTGGAAAGTGCAGGAAAACAATAACAACTCTAATTTTCCTTCCTAACTAACAGCATTTCATTTTCCCATATCCAATCTCAGATGCTTCTGTCACAGCTTTGTTGCCTATTTGTATCCAAAGAAATTTGCAGAAGAATGAGAGGCACACAGAGCTGGGACTAGGTTTTCCCGTGGATCTCCCCAATGTACATGGTGGAAAGACCACATGAAAATCTTTATTGAAAAGATTTCTCTGAGGGGTTTGTGCTGTAGCAATTCCAAAAAAGCTCAGAAAATTAGCTTTATTACATTTACCTCCTCAGGAGATTTTCTTGTCTGAGGATATTTTATTTACAAATTACAGTCCGTTCTGCCATGGATTCTTAATGCAGCTCATTATCTGTGCTGAAGGCCCCATTCAGGATGTACCTGGAAGATTTCAGTTATGTTTAAAACCCGAGGAAAATGCCACCTAAAACCCATGGGGAATGCGATGGGTTCCCTCATACCCACTGCAATTATTCTTCACATGCTGTGAGATGCATCTGTAGAGTCTGAAAACAAGAATCTGTCATCTGGTTTTATTTTGTTGTTCTTAAGAATGCCAAGTTAATTCAGCAAGGTCATGCATGGTCTAAATATATGCCAATAACTTTTTTGTTGTTGTGAAAATCATCTCTAGATTTATGACTATGAACAATAATCTAGCTTTATCTCAGTTTTCTAGTTTTGCATGCTTTTTTGAAAATAAAAATAGTTACAAACTTTGAGCTTTCAGACCAACCTTGAAGTTGGCATGAAAATGTACATGCTGAGCTATCAGTTTACTAATGTTTGTACAGTGAATATCCCTTTTCTTAACCCTGCAATGTCCTCACATTCAAGTTGCAGTTCTTGTACATCCACTCTGAAGGGTACTGTGGTGCTTGTGACATATTTACACACGCACAAAGGAGGTGGTTGTGCTTGCATCCTCCCTTTTTGCTACATTGCACTGAAGCTCCAAAGAACAATACTGCACAAATGTAGTTCCTAGTGGATTTATCGCAACTGGACATTTTTCAAAGCTCCTTGAAAGCCGTGAGCAAACATGTAAAAGTTACGGTGTGGAAGTTAATGATTTTGATCTGAGTTTCAGTAATATCAATATTACTGGAATAGCTTCAGTGACCACATAAAGGTATGCATATTTGTCTTTAGTATTTAATTGTAGTCCCATCTACCAGGGTCCCATACATGCAACAGAAAGCTTTTACAGTGAGGTGTGGCAGCTGCTTAATGCTGCACAGGAAGGCACAATTTAAGAGAGCTCTGCACCAAGCTCTGCTCTCAAACCATTTTTGCAGCACTGCAAAGGCATTGATTTATACATAATTAAAGTTTATAAAATTAAAGGGTGATTGGAGAAAATGAGAAATTACAGCCAGCTGAAATCAAAGGATTTAGATAGAAACAAATACATAATTATTTGAAACAGTGTTTTTCATGCTCAGCAACATGCTCAGTGTTTTTCATGCTTAACAACAACATTTTTGAGAATGTGTCAGGGAGTGCTTCATGATCTCAGTCTTTGGTAAGTAGATTTATGTTGTTTCCAAAAGGAGGCAATTCTTCATATAGAGACCCCTCTAATTCATTATCAGTTCAAGAACCAGCTCAGATAGGCAGATTAATAGGATCATTCTAAATTTAGTTTGAATAATTTTTCTAAAGTGAGTGCATAATGACATCTGGAAAAATGCTATGATTACAGTGCACTTGCAATGAAAAATAAATTATTTTATTGTCTCATTTTAAAACGTGTCAAGTTGTAAAAAAAAAAAGTATGTTATTGCTCTAAAATTATAGAAAACACAAGGGCTATACTATTACTATAGTAGTAATCCCTGGAAATTTTTTGCCCCATAATGATGCAGCGAGCAGGTGTTTTATATTCTGACCAGACTCAAATAACACAGAATCACAAAACCAAACTGAGGTTAGAAGGCACTTCTGGGGTTATTCCTCCCCAGGTGGAAGACTTTCCCATTGCTTTTGTCGATGTTCGTAGTACATCAAACTTGGACCTTATATCAACCCCTGAGTGCACAACCTGTGATCAGCCTCCAGTGAAATTCCTTGCTGGGCCTAACCGTTCCTCAGGTTTCCAGCCCACCTTACTGTCCATTTATCCAGTCTGCATCTTATCCTTTTGTCTGTGATGAACATGGACAAACAGCCTTACCAAGGTGAGGACAGACAGCACAAACTGCTCTGCCCTCACCCATCGGCCCTGTGGGTGACTCAGTGTGATTCCCCACACACATATCAGTGTTGGTGCCTCAAAAACATCCCGCCCTGTGTATGTTTGGAAATAGTTTCCAGGAGGATTCTCTCCATCACTTTCTTGGGAATAGTGGTGAGGTTGATTCCAATTGGTTCAAACCAGTTCCGACCAGTGCTGACTGGTTGCAACTGGATAAAGCTGGTAAAAACCAGTTCCAATCAGTTACGGCTGATTGTGACTGGTTCAAACTGGTTCCAGCCTATTCAAACTAGTACTGAATTGTTCCAACTGATTCTGACTGATTATGGCCGGTTCAAACCAGTTCTGAACCAGTTGGAACCAGTTGGAACTGCCCAGAACTGATTGGAACCAGTTTGAACCCGTTTAAACCAGTCAGAACTGGTTGGAACAAGTTGGAATTGGCTGGAGCCAGTCTGAAGCTGTTGCAACCAGTTAGCACCAGTAGGAACTGGTTTGAACCAGTTTTAACTGGACAGAAGCAATTTGAACCAGTAGGAAGTGGTTTGAACTGCTTTGAACTGGTTTGAGCTGGTCTGAACTGATTTGAACTCGTCTGAACTGGTTTGAACCATTGGTGATGTCAGCCTTGTACTTCGAGGAAGGAGATCCACAACCCTTGAATTGTCATTGCTCAGCCATAAAATGGCCAAGAACTGAATGTGCAGGAGTGTCCAAATATCTCCTCAGCCCCCAAGAAGACCCCTTCATCCAGGGGCTGAAGCTCATTGGCAGCAAAGGGCACTGCTCACCCTTCTCTTGATCTATGGGGAAGTAAAGTGCTTCTGTTTCCAGACTCCCCTTCTAAAACATTTCCTGAGAACTAAAAATGTTTAAAAAATGTAAAAGAAAACAGTTACAGAAAAACGATATTAAAAGAAAATTCCAAACTGCAGTGAATGCCTCCAGCCAAATTTCTAAACTGGGCAGCAGAGTGGGAGGAAATGGCAACATATTTTTGCAGCATTTACACTTTTTATGCTACTGCTGGCACACACAGTTTTGTTCCTGTAGAGAGAGCAAAATATTGGAGTCAAAACCTTCCCTGTAGATCTGAGAACAGAATAATGAAATTCAGGTCCTCGGTGTAGGTCTGAAGATACAGCCCTGCCCTTGAGTTGAACTGCCTGTAAGAGATTGGGAGGAGTTTCTGGGAAACCTGGCAGTGGAACCGGGATTAGCGAGCGAGGCTGGTGGCTCCGCTGAGGGGCCAGGCAGGTCCCTGTGGGGAGGCCACAGCCAGCTGGCCAGCCCAGCCTGTGGCCAGCAGCTCTGCCGAGCCTCTTGAGGACAGGGAAGGGAGTGAGAAGGTTCCGCTGGGAGGTTGCTGAAGGTCCTGCTGGGAGAATGCTGGCGTTGTTCAGATCTTAGGGTAGAAGAGGTGGAGCAGGTTGGATGGGAAGCCTGAGGAAACCCAGTATTGTTGCTTTGCAGTACTCAGAGGAAACACTTTTGTTTGCTTGTCTAAATTTTTCACAAAAGCACCCTGAGTCCCTTTGAAACTTGTGTAAAAATGAATGAAACACAGCATTAAGTGTCTGATACATAAATCAAACCATTACTGTAACTGTGGAATGATCAGTAGAGACAAACAGTCTCTCTTTAGTTTGTTACTAGCCTGGAAAAAGCATTAATTAGCACTAATGAATCACCAGAGCGATGACTGAGCCAGGTTTCCAGCATTGCCAAAACACAAGCATGATTCAATTAATGCTGAAGGTTTTAGTACATGTGTTTTTGTGGAACAGTCTTTTGACACTAGTGTCTTTTTAATAATGCTTTGCAAATCTCTTCCAATCTTATTGCGTGCAGACTGAGCTTCCCAATTTAATGCAAACAATAAAGAGTCAGAATGCATCTGTGACCTTCTTTTGGAAGAAATATTCATCTGGGTAATGTAATTATTATGTAAATTACTCAAAGTTAATGGTATTTTCTATTTATGCTGGATTTACTGCTGTCAGAGTTGATGACTGACTAGCACTAGAGCTTAGATATTGGCACAAAAGTTAATGTGTTATTTAATTTAATTTAAAGATTCCGAGAAACTGCTCCTAGTGTGTAGACAAAATCTTATCAACAGACCTTCACAACAACTTGTGTTTTCATTGGTAATCTCTGCAGTTCAGAGACAGAGGCCAAACGGTGCAATCCAACTCAACAGGGGATAATGTGGAATCATCCTGAAGAGTTGTGGGAGAGCAGCTATGATTCTTGCCCAGTATCCTCGGAGCAGGGGGAAAGACAGTGCAGCCTCTGCCTTTGCCATGCAGAGTTCCATTCTCTTCAGGCAGACTCTGAGCTCAAACCAAGAAGTACCAGAAAATACAGCACCTGGATCATGGAGTGGCACAGACTGCAGCTGCTGATTCATTGCCCTCCTGGATGGGCTTATTCCCAGACATTATCATCTTCAGGGACAAGATGACTTTCCAAACCTCAAAACGCTCAAATTTTCAGATTCAATGTGAAGTGGTTTGCTCTCTGTCATCTGTGAAAGTGAAGGTAGATGAAAGCCTTACTGGTTAAAGCTGGCAGAGAAAGAAAGTAAAAAACAACATCCAAAGTGGTGTTTCTTGCTGGGTGTCCGAAGAAGACCCAGTGCCTCCCTCTGTAGCAGGAGACTCACTGAAGTTTTTTTCAACAGTCTCCGCCTTTCAAAAGAAACTCAGAATTCCTTGTTTTGAAAGAATAGGCCAGTCCATGTTCCTGAACCACCCACAGTGCTTGGAGTAGAGACATCTCACAGAGTCTCTAAGTATGCAGAAACATAAGCTTAATGCCAGTACTCACCAAAAGTGAGCTACCAATGCATGTGACCTCTTTTCTTGCCCTTCTTCCATGTTAACTTCAAGGCCCTCCATCTCTTAACTGAAACTGAAGCTGCTTCCTTCAAGGGGAGTCTGGAGGTCACTCAAAGTACTGGACAGGCAAAGGGAGTTCACTGACGGGGGGAAAGGAACAGCTCTGGCAACATGGGAGCTTTACATTTTCCCCTGATTCATAATTTGAATGTACTGTTGCTGAAAGGGCATTATGCATTTTCTCTGGAAGTACTTGACATAGTCATTAAGACCACGTGCTGATATTGCCACTGCTAAGAGGACATGGAAGCAGGATTCTCTCATGCAGAGATAGTCTGTACCAGAAACATTGATTTGAATCTCTTTGTCCTTCATCTGCTTGAATTCTGAAGAGTTGAATAAAGTAGTACAACTGTAAGCAAAATCAAATCTGTGACTTTACACAAATGCAGCACAATTTCACATCCCAGATGGCCATCAACTTTGCCCATTTCCAGTTATGTCTCAGGCTTGCAGTAATCTACTCATCTTCTCTGCTGCCAAGGCTGCCTGCTGAAAGTCTCTTAAGAAAGGCCAAGCAATTACTCAGTGGGACTACACGAGGCTGTCAGCTCCTCCTATACCACTAACACTGGGCTTGTTGTAATCTTTTCCACCATAAGCCAAAATTTCTCAGCACTAACAACCCAGATGTACACATTAATTTTGGTCTGAAACTGAAAACAGAAGGAATTAGGCCACCCAGCTCTGAACTAAGGACAAACTTCCCAATCTATGTGTTGTCCCTATGAGAAAAGTATGGGTCTCACTTACAGCTGGGAACATTTATGACATTTGGTATGTCTGCACATTCTCACTGCAAGGGACAGATTGTCAAATTCTGCTTCTAGTTACATGCATCCAGCCCAAGTGAAATCAGTAAACGATCACATCACTGGCCTCTCCAGTGAAATCTAGGTCTTTTATAAGGTTTGATAACAGATTTTTTTTTCTGCTACTGTCACATAAATAAAATAGGAAATCACATTTTAAAGGATTGCAAAATAACTTGATAAACACAGTGCAAACCAAGAAAACATGAGTCTTAAAACAGGTAACCAAATGCCTTCTAATAAAACCTGTTGGCACTGGTATATTTCTGACATAGCTTTAATTGCATGTAAATGTTGAATTTGAGATACTTCATGTGAGGCTGAAACCTGAGAGGAAACCTAACTTGGTAAACAGAATAGGCTATGTTAAAGAAATTATTTGCAGAGCAACTCCAAGTCCAGCTGAAATTCCCCGTACAGTAATTTCACAAAGCCTACTGTTTTCTCCAGTTGTCCTCTGTAATGTATAAGCTCCCTTCTGTAGCCTATGCAGATGGTTACAAGTCTCAATGTTACCATTTTCCATTTGAATCATGTCACTTTCTCTAGCACAGGTGTATTTTACTCAAAATCCTTCTATTTGGCTTAGGGGACAACATGTAAAGCTATCAGAAATAATGCCTTTAAAATCCAAATTTGTGTTATGCTCTCAGATATAGCTAACAACCCTCCAGAACAAATGGTTTTCTTAATAACAGGAAAATGCATATTGCAGCCATCATATGCACTTCCAGTACAAGTCCTCTTATCTGCAGTTCCTGCATTAATGCAGGGCTGCATTAATGTGTCCTCTACTTTCAAACAAATACTCAATCTATTGTCTCATTCATCAGAAAAATTCCCCAAGACAATACTTGTGTGCTTGCTGTATGTTAGTAATCAAGAGTTTGCCCAATCATATTGACTCTGGGGCAGCTGTCCCTAATCATGTCCCAGCTGGAGAGTGACATGATGTTTTTTAGGAGATGAAGATCTTTTCATAAGATCCTCATGCACAAGACAGTGAATCATTGACTTTAAAAAGAACAGGACTGACTTAAAACAGGAAAAAGCCACAGTAAAAGCAAAGATTATTTGATATTTCATCATAGTTTAAGGGCTTTCTGACAGATTAGCACTACCTGTTATAAGACCAGATAAAGTTTGATGTACCTAAAAATTAATGCAGTTTCATTTTTATTAGGACTGCAGCAAATCACTTCTTCATCAATCTAGGCAGCTTTGTTTTTTCCTAGATATGATATCAAAACAAATCTGTCTAATCTTTTTCCCAGGATCAACTCTCCTCATAGCACTCTTCAGGAGAGATTGTCAAGCTTGAAGTCACCTATGAAAGCTTCTGCTGTGTGATCCTCTCTCTTGGAAGAACATAACTTGGTGGGTGTAGGTCACTCTTAACCAGAATTTTGGGAAGCTGAAATGTTAGATGGGCATATGGAAAAGCAGTGGCGGTTGATCTCTTCTCCCAGGTATCAAGTGACAGGATGAGGGAAAACAGCCTCCAATTGTGCCAGGAGAGGTTTAGAATAGATACTAGGAAAAATGTCTTCCCTGAAAGGCTGGTCAGGGATGGAATCAGGCAGCCCAGGATACTGGTGTAATCACCATCCCTGGAATGGTTCAAAAAAGACATGGATGTGGCACCTGGGGGCATGGCTTAGTGGTGACCATGGGGGTGTTGGGTTAACTGCTGGACTCAATGATCTTAGGGTCCTGTTCCAATCTTACTGATTCTATGATCATAACTACAGAAAAATAAAAAGTAGTAGCAAGACGATTTCATTTTCCTTAAAAATGGGCAATAGTACAAAAATAAGAAGATCATTATTTGTTGGTGAGTGATTTTGGAAAAAGTGAGCAAATATGCTAGTAAAAATGCAGTGGTAAAAGGCTGGGATGTGTGTGTGGATCTGAGTTGTCATGTGTTGCACTAACAGTCAGTATTTCACTTCCAGCAAGAGCAAGGAGCACAGCAAGGGAAGCGCTCCACTCTAATTAGGCCTATGTGTGTGTGTTTATGAAAAAGTGTGACAAAGTTCAAATGGAAAACATCATCAGTGCTGAGTCTTTTGGGTGATCTTGCCTTTTCAAAACCAAATGCAACAGTCCCTACTAGTTAAAGATTTTCCCCTTAAGTGCCATGTTTTTATTTTTCTTGTGTTTCCTTGGGGATTTTCCCAGCTTCAGCAGGGCTTTGCAAGCACATGTGAGTGAAACATTCCCTTGTGGTCACGAAAGGGGAAGGTAACAAGATGGTGAAGATTTCTATAATGAGATACCTTTATCCTCATTTTACACCCTTACTGCAATAAAGATAGAATGGGTGATGCAATTTCACATTCAAGCCATAAGCAACAGAACCAAGAATCCCATCTCATCTGTGACCTCAGGGTTTGCAGAGCCAATGTACAGAAATTCAAAAGGTAAATTTAGATCCAGGAGCTGCTGAAATCAAGGGATGCGTTGTAATGTCTCTGCAGCATGACTATAAAAACCACATTGTGATCTTAGTTACAATGTGTATGGATACAATAACTACACTGAGGTCCTGAGTTGTTCTGGCTTTACAAGAAATGTAACAACCATTGAAACATGGGACACAAAGCACATTGCCCTTTTTAAATCTAAAAATCTCTGCATATAATGCATTAAAATGGCTTAAAATCTGCAGTGCTATGTTGTTGCAGAAAACACTTCCTTGATTTTAAAGGAACTGGCACGGCTTAGGTCTGCCTGCATGGAGGACTCCAGAGTTTCTTACTTCCATATTTAAAGCTTAATGATTTTGTAGTTCTTCATCAAAACTTGAAAATTCTTCAAATACGTAGGCCAAGGAAATGTTGACATTCAAGTTCTTAAAATCTTTGCTGATCACAGAAGTTATCTGTGAGAAAATTAAAGGTTTAGAGAGACTGTTTAAAACAGCTTTCTGGAAAGGTCACTCCAGGAAAAGCACTATGTTAAGAAACCTTGGTACGATGGCTTTTTGTTTCATATTGTGACCAAAAATTTCAAAACAAGACATTCTGTGTTGTGCATCCTGGTACCATGAGACTCTTGAGAGTAGCATCTACAAGACACTTTTCATGTGTGTATATGTACTATGTAAAAGCAGAAAATCTCTTCAATTTTGTAACTCAGTTAAATTCTAGAAGAGAAAAAAATTGTGTTTATGTTGTGATAAGCACAATTTGTGAAAAAAATGGCTAAAATCAAGGTTCATCATTTTTTCATCTGTCTTGTTGATGCTTGTCAATTCCCTGTAATGATTCGTCACAGTCAGATCCACTAAATGGCCAATTTGGTGAGTTTCAAAACAAGGAAAAATGCGCCATAAATTTTTTGCATATTCTAACTGACTGTAAATGCGATTGAATATGTGGGACTTCCTCCAGCTTTGTTCTTTGGCGGATTGCTATTAGCTTACATTCGAAGTCTCTGTTGGCCACACATTTCACATTGTTCTTCCAAATGTAATAATTTCTTTCTTTTATCTGATCTCTGACAGTCTCTCTGTTTTCATCAATATTTGACAGCAATTCCCAAAGATACAATATAGTCCATTCTAATATCCTTGTGCATACTGTCTTCTCCCTTTGAAATCCAATACCTAAGCAGTGAAATAATTTATTGTGCCTTATTTAGAATTTTATTTTTTGCATATGTTTTGATACTGTCCCTTTGAAATGAAAGTTATTTGGAAATTTAAACCAACTGTTCTCAAAACATAGTAATGAAATATTGTTCAGTCTGCCTCCCTTTTCAAAGATGCAGTGTTTGTCACATTTTCTTTCTATGCATTGTTTAAATATTTCTTTCACATTTTACACTCCAGACACTAATTTTATCCCAATGTACAAAACCCAATTTACACCAGCCACCTGAAAACAAAGTTTGACAACAATCATTCCTGCACAGGTCAGTGCCACCCTGAAATCACGCAACCTTTTAGACTGAGGGATCAAAATTGGAACTGAGCTTTCTTCATCTGGTATTTTCTGGCAAGAGGAAAACATACCATATGTAAAAAGAAGAGAAATTCGTTTTCTGAATAAGCCTGACTATCGCCATTGTCCCTGAATGCACAGATTTAACAGTGAAGATGGTCCCTTTTCAAGCAACCTATAGAGAAGTGCTGGATTTTTAAAGACAGGCATTAATTAAATGCAGGTTAAGAGGTTCTGTTCAAGGATAAAGTGGTAAAAGTACTTGATTAAAAGCAGACTAAGTAATTTAGAATTGTATTGATATTTCTTAACATTAGAATTACAATTCAGGATTCTGGATCATATTCTGTTGTAATGAATATGGAGGCGCACTTACATTTACAATAAGAAAAATTGCAAATTTATTCTTTTAACTCCTAATAACAGACTTATAAATTCTCACTTTATTGACAGAATGAGCAAAATTATTAACTAGATGCTGTAACTGATAATGATTTTAAAAATGCACTTTTCAGTAGTGAGGGAAGACCAAGAATGAAGTATTGCTCTGTCTAAATTAAAATAATGCTAGTATACTAACCAGTATGTAGAACAAGCCAAAGTACTTTTTGGAAGTCCAACGATACAGGAAATAACTATGGCAGGGAGGAACACATTAACTTATTGCATAAGCTAAAAGAGCTCTTGGAAATTCATACTAATAAAAGTTTTTACCAGAATGATTTTCAAACAGAAATTTAATTTTCGTTTAAAACTAAATATGTTAATACATTAATTTTAATAAATATCTGTTCTGAAAAAAGAAACAAAACAAAGCTATTCAGTAATGTCCAAGACATATCTTGAATATAAAAGTTGGCATTTTTTTATATTAAAAACTGAAAAGTTAAAGGTGATCAGCTCTTAACTAAAATACATACTCCTTTTATCTAGATAAGATGTTGCTACTGACTTCAAACGTTCTTTAAATTTGTATTTCATGGGAGTTTGGAGGTCTTGTTCCTTTCAAAATGGCAGAATTTCCTTTCCAGTGACAAGCCAGTTCCTGCCTACTCAATTATGCTCTTCTGGGCTTGATCTTAGTCCGTCTGCTCAGAAGAAAGCTTCCCTCTTTGGCATCAAATATAAATTGCATTTTGTTTTCACAAAAATATTGAGGTAAGGGTGAAAAATGTCTTGCTGCATTGCAGAAGTGGTAAATTGGGCTCTGTCTTTTGGCCAGATTTTTGACAGATCTCTGATACTGAGTGATTCCTTTGGTCTCTAGCACCTGAATGCATGACTGCTCTGCAGTTGTGAGTATGCTGGCTGCATGAGGCAGGATGATTTTGATTTTCTACCAAGAAATTTTTATTTCTCAGGTAGCATATTCCAGCTCCATACTGACTGCCAGTATAGTTCTTCCCCATGTTCCCCCTCACCAGACCTGACTAACTGTAAGTGCTGTGTTTTGAAACAGGTTAGCCTGTTTCATCTGCTCACATGTGGTATCATTTCTGCTCTGTGTTTTTGGGGCCCACTGAGAAACTGCACTGGAATCGGATGAAAAGAGTTCTTTCTGGAAGGGGAAGAAACTACTGCCTGTGCAGCTCTGCTCATTTAAGGAGGGAGGAGATTGTATTTGTGGAGTTACCTATCTCCCACTCAAGCTGCAAGGGATACCAGCAGCCTGAGCTGTGGCATTCTTTGTGCATTTTCTTTCCATGAATGCTGAATATTCCCATAGCGTTCCCTAAGCTATGTGACCACTGACTCAGTGTTTGTCTGGGTTTGCTACCAAGAAGTAGCTTCCAGCAACCTGGTTCTTCCCCGGCAGAAAGGATTAGATATTTCTGGACCAATGTTTCCCATTCAGGTTCTGGAGCAGGTCCCTCAAAGAAGAGGAGAAGGTTTTGATTTTAAGTATTTAAAGGGTTCCACAAAGTTTCAATTTCTACAACAGTTCCTCTTATGGAGTCAGCTGGTTCAACCATGAGCTGTGAAAATAATTACGTAAGAAATGAATTTTTAATTCATGCATCAAATAACGTTGAATTCTACTAAAATTCCTAGTACTAGGGCAAAAGGAAGAAAGAGTTTGTGTGCAAAATGTACACTGAGATACAGTCCAGGAAATATCTGCTATCCCTCCACTCACACCACAGTTTCTGGGGAGAAGGAAAGGGGAGAGAGAGCTTGGTTTATTTATAATTTACATTCTTTCCACTCTTCTTTGGTTTCCTTTTCCTTGTGTTGTTCTTTTACCATGTGAGCACTGTGTTGGTCCTCTTAAACCTTTCAGAGTTTGGGACAGTCTGTTTGCTCATTTGAATCAACATTCATGAACTGTTTGGGATTTGGGTTTAGGGTTGTGCAGAAATGCTCAGAATTTTGCAAGGAACAAGAGAATACATGTAATTTCTAAATCCATGAGTCTCAAGATGATGTGGATTAGCAAATCTGGGGACTGAAGTTATGGCATCAAGGATAATGGAAACGAAAGGGCTAGATGGGAGAAGAAATGAATGCTGGCACTGCTGGCAGAATCAATGGTATTGGCCATGGAAAGAGACAAGTAGAAACAACCTGAGAAAGCAATGTTTATTTTCGTGTACTTGCTGGGCTATCCAGAATGAAGAAATATAAAACTGATTGAAAAGGAAAGAACAAACATTCCAAAACTGAAAGCACATTTTGAACACCTTAGAGTAGATTCTTGTTCAAGGGTTGAGTTTGTTCATTCTTCCTGGGTCTGAGTAGATTTGCCCACCTTTAATTTGCATCATATGTTTCTGCTTGTGTACAGTGGAAATTCGGATCTGAATTACATATTGCACAACATTATTGCCATAAACAAAGTCTGAAAAAACTGGAGAATATCTGAAAAAAATAAATTGTTTTAATTGAATCAGAATTTTAATGTTAACTAGTCAATATTATAGGAATAACCATTAGCACAGCACAGTTTGGTTTGGTGTTTATTATGCACATCCACTTAGTGATGCTTTTCTTCTTAGAATGGAAAACTTCTATAGCACTAAATAAATTTGAGACCTTGAGCTTATATTTTGGCATCTTTTTAATGAATTCACCACCCAGCAAGCTTCCAGGGTCACAATAAGACTTAAAACTTCAAAAACATGTTTCTTTGTTATTTTTTAAGCTCGTACTCTGACAGTAAATTATTTACGACGTCCTTTTGGAAGTGAAATGTTGCATGTCTCTATAAAAATTTTGATTTTTTTTTATTTAGTTCCAAAAGATAGAAGAGGAACGTATGTGAGGAGGCACAAAAACACAAAGAAAAGTTGTTCCAAAAATACTAAAACAATTTATTTGAACATGATGATGATGTCAGGCAGTAAAGCACTGGGCGTGCATTTTCTGTTTTGTTTACTTGAAAGTGAATTAAAGAAACACAAAGTATACTGTAAGCTCAGCAAGCTCAGTGTTTCATGCGCTTGTCTGTGCATATGAATTTATAGCATCATAATCCTTCACATGCCTGATTTATGATATTTAACATGGAGTAGGTTCGGTTTCATGATACACTGTGAAAAAAATTGTCATGTGGTGTTTTGTTGTGCTATAGGTGAAACTCTGTCCTTTTACTGTAGATCTTCAAATAATGCCCAAACAAACCTGTGTTGTAGAATCCTTCCAGACCTTTCATTTTTGGTCTGCATTGGAATATAAAGTCATACTAAATCTCTGTATCTAAGGACTATAAAAAATCTTTTGTGTGTATGAAAAATTTTCACTCACTAAATAAAAACGACATTTTGGTTCTTCTTCCCCTCTCCTCCTATTCTAGGGTAAATAGAATTATAACTATTTCAAGCTCCATTTAGACCTGGCAAATGCTTAAATTACATAACATATAAAGGGTGGAGAAGTTTTTAATCGGTTCAGAATTAAAAAAAAAAAGAGAGAAACTTATAGGATTGCTCTATTTATGTCATGGCAAGTAGAGATAAGAAAGGGAATACTGACATAGGCAGAAAACTTCTGTAGGAGAAGAAAGTGTCTTATGGAGAATTTCACTCAGCATTAGTTACTTACAAAGAACTGTTTCTCCGCCAAAGCACCTTACATGTTTCCCAGACCTTATTAAAGGAATACTCTTACCCTGTGTCCATTCCTCAGGAAATAAAGCATTCTAGATCTGCTTCTAGAGATTATCAGTGCTGTCTAAGTGAGGTGCTGGAGATGAACATGTTCAAGACAATTGCAAACACCTCAAAAGACTTTACATGGTCCAGCACAAACCCGGAGCCCAGACAGCTACTGTACACTGGCACTGCTCCACTGACCTATGGGACATCAGTGGGGTACTGCTCATGTACAGCAGGTGGACATTTGACCTCTCTTGTTGGACATAATCTTTGGCAAAAACTGTGAGCATCATGGTCATAATATTTAGGGAAGGGAAGTCAGGAGATGCGTCAGTCTTTTCCCCAGCCTCCGCAAAATATATATGAGAGAGCAAATCAAACCAAAATCAAATCCACAGGCAGGTCTGCTCCAGCATTCTTTACTTACGGTATCTCATGAATAGAAGAACAAAAGCATACAGTCACTATTCCTTGGAGCTTGATGTGTCTCTCTCAAAAGGCTTAAGAAATTAGACTTTTAATGCATCTGTCTAACACATGAATTGGCGCTTCCTGATCTGTCCAGTGCAAAGTACCCATCTTACACACATCATCCATCTTTGTGGGAATGAACTGACTCTGCTTTCTGAGAAGTCTGGAACACTGGCTTAAACATTTTGTGGAGTGAAATCTTGGCTTTTTCTCCACAAAAGGAATAGGCCTTGCTATAAAGCACTGTAGGGACAAAATTCTAGTCATAGAGCCATGTGCGTCACCAGCCCTTGAACTGCTGTGTGTGAGCACTGCTGGGCCCCCCTGAGGGCCTGAGCCAGGATTTCTACTTGACCACACAGTGCACAACACCTCAATCCAAGGTAGCTTGCCCATTCTGCATAGTTTTGTCCTCTGGGGTGTAGACAAACCTTTTGGGTGCATTAGAGTTATCTCCATGGGTGCTAGATTAAGGAGTGTGCCAGAGATACACCTCAGCTCCAAATCCCAATGAAGAGATTTAAAATCACAGGAAAAGGACTGACAGCTGGCTGCCCAGCTCTCAAAAATCCTGACAAAAGCAGCTCAGCCTGTCCTATGGCAAGCTGTGGTTATGGAGGAGCACATAAATATTGAAGAGGGTTGGATCCGGAGAAAGGAAAGCAGAAAGAAAAGTGATAAGTACATCTATGGACTGAAAGGGTCCTAAATGTCTTGCTCAGTTTTTGTCCTGAGTGATCAGAGCTATGAGAATGCCTTGGGAAACCAAGAATTGGTCTGACTTCTTTTAAAGGAAATAGCACAGGACATTTTAGAAATATATAACCTTTCCTAGCTGCTTCACAGAGGAAATGATTCCTAAGTATCCCTTATCTTAAAATTAAATAGGTGGCAATGGGAGAGAAACAGAACAGCTGTTTAGAGGCCGTACTGAAAGAAAACAGAAAGGATTGTGTTCTTCTATGCTGTCCTGCTTCTTTAAAAAAATTTTATAGGCAATTAAAAAGTGAAGTAGTGATAATAGTCTGACAAAATTCTTCCTTATCTTTGCTCCCTGACTTTACCTATCACTGCAGGAAGACCAGTTCACAGCTTGACTGTATCTTAGTTTGCAGCAAATGAATCACTATTCTCCAAAGAGGTATTATTTACTTAAGAGTGATTAACAGGGATAAGAAGGGTCAGGGTGTTCCACTTCGTGCTGTTAGATGAACTAACTTGATGATAGGCATAATGCAATGGATCTGGGAGAGCTGTACTATGTGCCAAAATGATCCCATGCATTATCAGATCTTACCTACCCTTGTTTAAACTAAACATATTTGGCAGCTACTCCATTACATTTTCCATATGGTGCAGTATCTTCTGAGCAGCATTTGAATCAGCCTTTTTGAAGCCATATTTTGAGTTATTTTCCTGCTATCCATATTTCTCTCAACAGTGAATGTTGAGTGCAATAATAAAAAAAACCTAAGGAGAATGTGTGCTGTAATTAGTCTGTTTTTGTAGCTATTGTTATAATTAATGGAAGACCCATGTGATACTCAATGAGAAAAAACCAAACAAACAAGCCTTTGATAGATCATTTTATTTTAAGGCAAACAAATTACATCATTTGACTTAAAAAGAAGAAAATGGATGGACCTGATTCTCCACTCACCCATGTCATTTTTCTACCAGAGTAACATAAATGATGTAAGTAGAACTTTCCAGGATGAAGAACAGAACAGGGGAACAGATACAGGGTGTGTATTTATGCAAGTCTTTCAACATCAGTTCTGGGTTGGGAGGGTGATCAGAGTTTGGAAGACAACTCTGGAAGCTTTTCTGAGGACACTTGGTGTGAGTGCATTTTCTCAGCCCATGTAGGGTGGCTATTTTCTGGAAGAAATACAGGGTAGAAAGAAATAGAAGAAGGGTGAAAAATAGTTTAGATCTGGAAAGGCTGGGATGTGAAACACATGTCACAGGATGACACAGTGGGATGACAGACTGGATGAATAGTGAAGGAAGGAACATAGGAAATAATGAGTTGGGGGGCCATGTTTTTGGTTGGCGTGAGCTTATGCTTTATTCTCTTCCTTCCAGCCTCCTTCCCAAACTCTGCAGGACAATATCCTGATTTCAGTACAACTCCTCAGAAACCTGGAAGCATGACTGGAAAACCAGATCATTTTATCCACTCACATGGGAACTGGCTGAAATAAAATGTACAGCAAGCCATTCTCCAATGACTTGTGATGTGAGAACAGGGAGTATGGGGAATGGGCAATAGTGATGGATTCATTCCTTGGCAGATCTTCTTGGCCATTTCCTTCCACACTCTACAACCCCAGGGAATTTAACAGCTCAGCTACTCCAAGGCTCTGGAAGTTTTGTTGGAGCAGGAAAAGTTACGCCAATTTCTGTTCCTTGCTACAACAACCAATGCTTTCATCCAGAGCACATTTTGATCCAGAGAGTGTTTTTTTAAATTATCTCCTCAAAATGCTTTGATTTTTCTCAGGGATTTGAAAGACATTGCAGGCTGACCCCATGATGACTTCCATTCATGAACTTTTAATATATTTTTCCTGTCTATCCATATTTTAATATCAAAACTCATGCAGCATTTCTGCAGGTTCCTTCCAGTCTCTGCCAGGTCACTGAGGAAATCCTGCTCATTAGATTTGGTCACCCACAGTGTGAGAACTGCACCTCAGAATAATCTCTACAGCACACTTCCCTGTCCTTTTCAGGGACAGGGACTTCATTTCCTGACCACACTCAGTTAATCATTTTATCAATTCGGCCAGAAATGTTAATGCTCTTTGAATAGATCATTTCCTTTAGCTGGAAAGAATTTCTCTGGTTTAATTAGCAGTACAGGAAGCAGTTTTGCATTGATATGATTATTTATTATTTCCTATTAGTGAGCAACATATCCTGTGATAAATTTCCTAATTAGTGGGTCAAGTGTAAATTTCATCAGAATGAATGTCATAGCCCTCACTTTTGACGTAAAATACTAAGTACAAAAATAGTTTGAAGTCAGATGCCCTTCCTCCAAAGCACCTTTGGCATTGTGCTCTTATGTGACTTAGCAATCTTCATAAAGTATAAAAAATAGCAAAAATGCATCTATCTTGTATTTCTGTTAGAGCTCTACTACGCTGGAAATGAAGTATTGAAGATATCCCTGTGCCACCTATGCTTTGCCAAAGGGATAGCCAGGAAAGAGGCCAGGACGTAGAATGTATTCTTCAAACACAACACTAATTACCACCCATCATATGCTAATACTGGAATATACCTATTTATCTGCACCAATCTGACCTATAGGTCAGGTGAGGACAGGATTCATGACAAAGAAGAATTGGAAATTTTGGACCTCCTGCAGTGAATCACTCTGTGGTCCCATTTCACTGGCTACAAAAGAAACAGGAAAAAAGTGCAGGGGGGACATGATACTGTGGTAGGGGCAAACAGAAAGAAACCGAGGTATGGTTATGTTTAAAAGTGATAAAAGAGAAAAGAATAGGGTATTTTCCTGGAATTTTCAGGCACTCCATTTTATTTTGGAAAGCTGTAATTAAAGTTGCACTCATCAGATATTTGTGGTCAATAAATTTAGCACTCTATCTTCAGAGAAAATCTATGGATTCCTCTTCTTTACAAGGAGACCGGAACACTGTTTCTTGGAAACACTCTTTTAAAAAAGCTCTGTTTTTTCAATATTTCCTGCTGAAAAGCCATCATTTTTCACCTAGGTCTGCTCCTCCTCAGCTTTGCAGAGGGGGACTCCCCACTCTGGGATTCATTTCACTTTGGGACTGGAGATGCATCTGTTCTGGTGGGCCTGGTTCATGCAATCCAAAAGCAGCCTGGGTTTAGTTGGACAGTCAGGGATGTGCTCTGGGCCTGAGTGTCGATTGTCTGTGTCCTTCTCTGACACACATGCAGAGTCAGTAACAGTTTTTATAGGCTAATTCTTCCAGCCTTTCTTCATTTCTGTTAGTTTTCTCTGAAGTCTTTGAAGCCAACAGTGTCAAGCGCTGTCTGAAGCATTCTAGGTATTATACCATTGTTGGTACTTTGCCATTTAAAGTAAGAAAGTTTCCTTTTTTTGGCTAGTGACATGAATTTTCTGTAAATGCATCCCATACTTGCATGAGGCTTTTTGCCATTTTACCAGATGGAAATTTCATATCTAATTTAATGTCCATTAGGTCTTTTTCAGTGCCACTGCTTTCCAAGTATCTCCCTCCTATGAAGTTCATATTAACTGCCTGCCTGACCTCCCCTCCCACTATGCCATTATCTACCCCTTCCTCTGCCTGAAGACCTTAAAACAAAACCTGGAATTAAATATATGCACATTTAGCACTGTGCACTCCTGATGCTTGTGTTGGATCCACCAACACCTGGTGAGAGCAGGCTGTGCAGGGATCAACAATGGATAAACAGCAGGCCTGCTGCAATCAGTGTTTTCCTACTGGCAAAAAGAGGAAGAAGGATCATGCCAGGAGTGAGAAGCAGCAGGGTCACAATTCTGTTTCCCTCAGGAGCTGACAGTGATGAAAAAACATGTATGGCTGCTGCAGGCGTTACTGCTCTGGCCAAGGTGGAAGCAGATTTTTTTCTACTTCCTTGCACAGCACAACCACTCCATTAAATTAATAATCCGACCCTCAGTGCCGCAGATGACAGAGGAGACCTTTGAAACCCGACTGAACAAATGCTTCCAGCACGCAGTGAACTCTCGGCACACACGGACTCCTCTCTCCATCAGGGAAATCATTCATTAGTCTGTGCCTGGATATCCCACTGATCTGGGGCTGGTGTGCAGCCTGTCAGCAGGAGCTTGCTGGGGACTGGTTTGTTTTGTGCCCGTGCATTTTTAATTCCCTTCTGCCTGCCCCTTAATTAAGCTGTTGTTTCTTGAAGAGGGATTCAGACCTTCCCAGGAGTGCAAGGGCCAACTTATCTCGCAGCAGGAGGTGGGAAACACGCTCACTGCCAGCTTGGATTCTAAACACAGAGCAGGAAAGGAAATTTATCTTCTACAAATTATAGTGAACAAGGAAGGGGACGAAATTCATAAAAGTAGGCACTGGAGGGGTGAGTAATCCTGTTGAATTATCATCTATATAAGCCCCACTTAAACAAGACGGATATTTACAGGGAAGGGCTGCATGGGGGTTGAATAGTAAAAAGAGGATTTATTTTTGCAGACTTAGAAATCCAGCTAGGTCCATAATAAGTATTGTGAGATTGTTGAAATTACCACTTACTAAGAAAATCATATGTTCTGATACCAGGTATTACCAAAACATGTCGTTACTTTAGAATCCAATCCTGAAAGATCTGAAACAGCAACTCAACCTAGCATCCCACCTTAGAGGAACCTAATCGTAAATGTGGGTGAAAGATCCTACAGGCTCCAGAGGCTCTGTTTCTGGGGAAAGAGCCACAGCACAGATACTGCATGGGATGGCTGTGAGTCTGCACACTGACAACCCCAGGACATGATTTTGCTGCAGGAGCTCTGTAGCTGGCACAGAGCACTAGGAATAGCTAGATAACTTCAGGGGCTCTCTCCAATCTGGTGTTCACAGTATGGATGACAACCAGAATTCCTCTAAAGATGCTTCAACGTGTTGCTGGATTCAACCTGTGCAGGACAGAACTTCAGCCTTTTCATGTAAATATTAATTGTTGTATTAAACAATTGTCATTGAACTTATGCCCCTAATTTATTATTGGGGAAGGAATTGCTTTGCCATTACTAGGGAATACATGCTGCAAGAACTCCCAGTTTGACAGAAAGACAGGGAATCTGATGAATGGTGAGGTTTACTTGCACATTTTTAATCCAGCCTGGATGTAAATTTCTCCAGCATCCAGGGACTGTTCAGATCCAGTTTTTCTCCAGGCCCATCTCTTCTTTTTTCAGATGACTGTTATTTTTTGAAACATAACACTGTGCAAATAAAAGTGAAGCTGTACTTGATTGTCAAGAAATGTATGGAGAACATCAGTAGTGTAGGGAATATATGCTCAGGGAATAAGCCTTCAGCAGGAATGCTAATTTAGTTATAGTTTTTGAAGCTGACTGCAAACAGCTGGGTAGCATTAACTGTATTAGGAAAGCAAAAAGGTGGAGAAAAATCTAGGGGACTAAGGCATGGCAGTGCCAAATATATGGAAAAGATTTGGGATATGTGAAATGTACTGGTGCTGGACTCACACTGTAATAAGGGTGATGTGGTGTGAAGCTATCCCTGGGATTTCCCAGCACATTAAAAGACTTGTGGAGCAATGTCTGTGTCTTGTGACCGGCCACTCTCTTGGTAACATGGCAGGGACACAGAAACACTGGTAAAAATAGCATGTGTTCTGTTCTTCTATAGTCTTCAGTCCCATTAGAGAGGAGATCCTGACAGTCCTTTATTCTCCTTTCATACATACGTTGCAGCTACTGAAAAAAATGTGCAGATTCAAAGCTGAGAGATTCGGTATGAACTACATGTGTTTTAGCTACATAGCACTTTGCACTTTATGTTTTCCAAGAGCTGTACAAATGTTTATTAATTAGACTGATCCCAGCAACACCACTCTTAGTGGTAAGAGCTTTTCTCTGTTTTTATGGATAGATGGAGGCAAAAAATCCTCTCAGGAGAAGACTTAGCCTCATGTAAGTAGATCCATGTTCATGCTGTTTCCATAGCTCAAGTGCAAGTTTTGTGGACTGTGATGTTAAGCAAAAATGCTTTGTAAGGAGCTGGTTACTAGTGTGAGTAAGATGTTCAAAGTATGGCCCTTTGTGGCTTGCCCAGGACCACACAGTGAGTTAGGAGCAGAGCTGGGATTTTACTTCCTTTAACTGATTTTCTCACAATTGTGGTTTCATTGCAAACTTCTTGGGTTACTTTCATATTTTTTATATTGCTCAATGTCTCTATACCTTATTTTAGATTATTTTTTAGGCTTATTAGAGATGGGCCTGAGGTGGGACAGCAAATGTGTTGCTTCTTGACTGAGGGGACACTAAGGTGTGCATACATTCTACCAATTGCCCATTTATCTTCTTGTGGAACAGAGAGCGGTTGGTGTAACCACCCATGAGAGGTGATTGAAGCAACCTTTCTTTAGAGCTGGACACCTAATCAGTAGCAATTTATCCACTGGTATTCATGTTTTTATGTTCACATATTTACTCTTATCATCATGTTCTTCATGTACTTCTTTAGAAGATGATGCTTTTAAATGCATTTGAAGAACAACCCATTAAGGAAAAACTCTTTTTTGCACAGATTTACACAGTTTTTTTTTTTAGATGGTTTTGCTCTACTCCCCAAAGAAATGGCTTATGAAACTCAGAAGAAATTCATGTTTCAAAGCATGAAATCAAAGTGTCACCAATGAAGTACTGCTGACCTGTTCTATGTATTATCACTTTCAGGCCAATCCTGACTGCTTATCCCTTCACCTTTGCCAGAAGTTACTGTTCTGCCAGATCATCTAGGTTAAATAATTAATTAGGAGTTTCTTTAAAAATAATTAAATAGAAGGTTGTTTAGTCTCTGGCTTCCTCCTATGCATTTTGGTTTTAAAAAAAAAATTTAAAGCCAAACTGTTATAAGTTTCATGTTATTCTTTACACCCTAACCATATCATAGAGCTGAGCTAGGAAGAAAAGAGGCAGAGCTGAACTGGCAGGACTTGGAGCCCAGGAGAGTTTCCTTTAGCAGACACAGAGACAGGGAACGGGGATGGGGAAGAGGCTGAGGAAGGCACTTACTGTAGCTGGGTCAACAGTAGCAGATTTAGGTGGGCCAAATGTGCCCAAATTGTATCACTAAGTGTAAAATTTGTATTAAAGTTTGGGTTGGAATTTGCTTTTGGAGAGCAGTTGAAAACCCATTCTCTAAAATTAGCTTTTAGCAAGTATTCCTGTTTATAAAGTTCATTCACTAGCATGTTTATGGAAAGTGAGCCCAGAAGGGAAGGAATGCAGTAAAAGTACATTCATTTGAAAATTCAAATAAAAATATTTGCTTTGAATCAGAGGATTTTTTCAATCCTTCTGTGCTTTTTGTCCAGTTTCTTAGTACTTTTGTTGTCCAGCAAAACAGTCACTGTCCTGAACTATTCTCATTACAGCACAGTACATGTGAGAGAAGACTCGTGACTGTCCTCTTGGTTTTGCTTGTGAGAATGGGAAATTATTATTTTAAAAAAACCCAACGAAAACAAACCAAAAGAGGCAATACCTCCTAGCTGCAAACTCACCCTCCATTTTTGAGAAGCTGGGTGTGAGAAACAGCTGGGAGCTGTTACTGTTCCACAGACAGTATTGATAACACCAAATGCAAAAAAATTAATCAAGCCTTCACCACACTGACTTAAAATAGTGAGGTTCCTAAACTGACACTTTTAATTTGTCTTCTGGATTCTGAGAAGGGCTCACTAAGTGGTAATCAGTGAATGGGATTACTTTTTAATTTTCCTTTAAAATTTATGTCCTCTACTGCTGGCTGCTTGCTCCACTCTGCCCCTCAGGCATTGTTCAGCCATGTTGCCATTCCCTGTTTGATCAAGGAAGGAGGGAGAAAAAAATCGTGAAAAGAAGAGGAAAGAAACTACTGGAAAGAATAAGAAAGTGGGCCAGGAGGCAGATCAACAGAGTAATGGAAGTGAAAATTGGTGTTGTTACTTAGTTCCTTAAACATCTGGTAATGCTAATCAGATATCAGATCTTCTGAGTACTCACTTCAGATGTTTATACACATGGGGTTGATGATAATGCACTTGGACAACTGGGAGGATTGAGTCACAACATCACTGATATGTGGGATCCTCTCTTATCTCCTTGTCAAGCAGTGCCAGGTTAGGTAAAAGGTCACACTGGGATAAAGGAACCTCAAACTGCCCGTAGGTCACCATCCTCAGGGAAAACACAACTCTGCTGCCCTAATCATCACTTTCTGGATTGAAAAGCACTTTGATCACATCATATGTTAAGAGCTGCATAGCTGCAAATGCAAAGTCATTCCTCTGATTTTATTGTATCCGCTCAGCATGGAGCCAGATTCCATGCAGTAAGAATTAACCTTGTTATCTCTATTAATTACATCTATTTGGTTACTTATATTTAAACACACAAAGTCAATCTAACTTCTTATCTCTATTAGTTATGAAGGGAGACTGATGAAATCCCTTCACAAATTATATTAGAAACAAATGTTTTCCACCAGCTTTGATCATTTTTTATTGGCGAGCTCTTTGTTTTCATCCTTTTAAGCAAGAGAGACCACTGTGTAAAGAGGAGGACCAGAGCTGCTGATCCGAACACACTGATTTTTTGAGAACCTTGGATCCAGAAACTGATATCTAAGAAAAGATAAATACACTGGGAGGCAAGGACACCCTTTTATCTGAGCCTGTTTCAAGCTCTGCAGAGACTGAGATGTGAAGGGGAACACGGGTCACCTGGCTTCTCTTTCAATGTTCTTGTGAAATGAACATAATGGATTTTGTTTACTTCTGCTAGCCAGGCATATCTGCAAGCTACCCAGGAGACAATGTGAGAAAATTGGCCTGGCAGGGTTATTGCCATCTCCAGAGATGTCTTAATCCAGTACCTTCTGCAAACACTAGAATAGTGTCATTAAGAGTTTTAAGAAGTCAATCAAATCCTTTCCCACATTCATGTGTCTTTAGCTGTGTGTGGTAGGAAAAGGACTCAAAGAGATTTTTCTCATGTGTTTGCTTTCATGGCAATGAACTGAACTGTTCCCCAGAGCTTTCACTTTAGGGGTTTCATGGTACAGAAAATTTAGTGGGCTTTATTCTGGCCTTGCCTTCTCTGTTCCTGTAAAATGTGCAAGAGTAACTGTTCAAAGACGTATTTGAAGTTCTCCTTGTTTAATGTAGGAGCTGGTGAAAAAACATAACTTCTGCTGGAAATAGTCTTACATTCCACATCTTGTTCACTCACCTCCTTGTTCATCTACTAATTTACCTTCAGAAATAAAGCTACTTAAGAAAATGCTATTTGGTTTGTGGATTGTTCATTTACTTTCAAGAAAAAAAAAGAGACAATGTTTTCACGTGACTATTAAGAAGGACAAAACCCCCTATTTTCCTCTGAGTTCTTCCTACTCTTATTCAAAAGACAACATCAAAGTGAGCATTTACCTCAGCAACTGTGAATTGCATATTTTAGGCTTTTACTGTCTTATATGCTATCTTTTATTCTGTGCTTTTTGGTGAGGATCTTAAAATGCCCTACAATATCTTCTTTACATCATGAAAGCTATTTTGTAGACTGAGAAAGTGGAACCAAACAAAGCTCATTTCTAGCAGAGTCAAGACTTCTGGACTAAAGTTTAGAAGCCTCCAACTGCACAAAGCCATTTTCTTTTGTATATACCTTCTATAATTTGGTACAATCATATTGTTACAGATTTATGGACTCTGATGACTCCTAGTTTTTGGACAGTCTGAGTGCTCAGCATTTCAGAACAACTTTATTCCTACTGTTTCTCTGTCCCAAATGACTCCTTGTAATTCTCTCTGATGATGGCAATAGAGAATTTGGACTTTCAGACTCTTGACTGCCTTGATTATATCCAGCAGATAACAAGAAGTCCTGTGTCTTTCAGTGAAAGAGATGGAGTCTCTTCATGGATATATGTCAGCTACTTATGTTTCCCTACTGTGCCTTCCCTCAGATTACTCTCCAAAAACATGTGTGCAGTTATGCCATGTGATTCAGAGTCTAATGGCTTACACACCCTGAGTGCCTCACTTAAAAAAAAAAAAAAAAAAAAAAGAAAAGAAAGAAAGAAAAATATGTGATTTTTCATTGGTCATATCAGAAGGATTTTCTTCAGCTGGATAACTTTTGTGTTCCACTCTTTGTATTCAGCTTCAAGTCAAAATGAACCCGAAATAACAAAAATCTCTGAGTCCCACACGGTTTCAATACAAAATCATGTTTTGTGTTTGTTTCAAAATAGGCCCAGGTTAGTTCAAAAGATTCATGAACCCTGGCAAACTTTTCAAGGAGCATGATTTAAGTTTCTGTGTTTGTACTGTGTGGTTTTATTGTTTCTCATAGTCTTAGTTAGGAATATAGCATGGATTCACTATACATCAGTTATGCTGATATCTGGCCTGCATTTGATGGTTGATGCTCATGTTTTGATTCATATCTACCACTATTCCTATATGCACAGCTGAGCACTTGTTTAATCTAGAAGACTGACTCTCCTTAGATCAATTAAGAATTTGGTTTCACATGTAAAATAAATACATTCAGAATTACAGATGGAGAAAAAGACATCTAAGGTCAAAGAAGTTACTTAGGAACTTGGCAGATCCTCAGAGGAACTATATCAAAGAAACAAGTATAAACTCTTTAAATATGGAAAGAAGGCTAATAATTTGAGTTAGAGACAAATTTGGTTGAATTATGAGCTTTTCAGAGCCTTTGAAACAAGGAGGAAGGATGAAGAACCATACATTTCCGTCCTCTTTCCTGGTCTCCTCAATTTCTTGGGATGCAATGTCATGGTGTAGGATACACAGAGGTAAATAACATTTTCTGGTTTTAATACTGGCAAACTAGAATTTACCCAGGTTCTTAATTCATGATCTTGAGTATCAGCCAGATGTTTGAGACATTTTTACTCATCCCACAGAATGTGTTGAATATTACTGCATCTCTGAAAGGATCTATGTTTTGAAATTTGGACTCTGATCCAAACTTTCTCCCTGTTTGAGTGGGCTTTAGATTTTGCTTCATAATTAGGGTTATTAGGAGAGATGCACTGATAATGATTTCCATTGCTATATTCCAAGTTGTTTCCTAAACTGAACCAGAACTCAGCATAAAGAAGCACCGGTTTGCTTTTCAATTTCTGCATTTCTGTTTTTTGATACCGCGTTTCCTTCCAGTCAGAGCTCTGCTGTTTAGGTACTACTTCAGCAGGAAAATAGGAGAAATAAAACCAGAGTGAAATAAATCTATCTTCATCTCATTTCTCTCTGCCATTCACAGATGTCAAGTGAATACAATAGCTCTTTGAGATGACGGACCCATGTGGGGCAGCAGCTCCAGTGACCTGAACACCATGGTGTACAATTCTGCAAAGATTCCATAGCAACAGCGGTAAAAAAATGGTAAAAGCTTGGCACAAAGGTATACTTTCAAAAGCACCCCTTTATTTATATAAGCATGTGTACACATTCCTCGAGATAGAAGCTGGAGATTTTGAGGTCTCACTGAAGAGTGTGTCAGTCATTACTCAGCATGGAGATGCATTTTCAGCATTGGCTGTAGCTCATGCAAGCAGGAGGACTGCGTGTTATGGGCCTTGTCCCTATGGTGTAGCTAAAATCACCAAATCACCTCCTCCTGGCTCAGCTGGAAGCAGTGCTCCTCTCTGTCTGGCTCAGAGATTGCTGCTTATCTGCTTATGTTTCCAGTTGTAGCTAGCTGAAAAAGTTCGGTTTTTTTTTTTTGGTTTTTTTTTTTTTTTTTTTTTTTTTTTTTTTTTTTTTTGTTT
>JAYDZK010000169.1:18966276-19006276 GCA_034509185.1 Euphonia xanthogaster
TTTTTGTTTTTTTTTTTTTTTTTTTTTTTTTTTTTTTTTTTTTTCCTAATCAGTACATAGGGTTTCATCAGTAGTTACATTTGTCAGAAGGAAATGTAGAGGTGGAGCTCCTGAAAAGAGGAACCCTTATCTTAAGCAGTTTCCAAACACAACCTTTGTGCTCGTTTTGGAAATTTCATAAGAGTTTCTGGATTAGTTTCTGGATCTTACTCTGTGTATCTGTTTATGCAAAGAGGCATTTCAACCCTGAGTGTGTAAAGAGCATGACCATGGACTTCCAACCAAAACCAAAAGGGCAACACCTCTGAATTAAAGCCTGTGTGATCTGGAATGCTTCTGGCAGCTGATGAACCTAGAGAGAAATTGAATGGTAACAGTTTATCTTCTTAAAGAGGAGCTCAGGGTCACCTTGCAGTTTGGAAATGGTAAAGTTTGGATGCACATTTCACTGGATAGTCTCTGAAAATCCCAAAGGCATAATCCTAAAAATCTTTTTCCAGTGGAAGCTGTGGTCATTCCAGAGCTTGTGACACCCTTTGGCAGCAGCGCACAGGGGCCCGGCACTGAGCAGACCACCTTATTTCCTGGAAGCCATTTACGGCTGCAAGCCACAGGAGACATAAATCTCTTTCTAGAGTGCCTGGAAAAATGTAGACCTAACCCTATTTTTTGTCACCCTTAGCTGGGTTTGGTGAGAATTTGCTTGGCTAAACTGGCAAAACTAGAATATATTTTTCTTCTAAGAAAAAAAGTTCAGGGGAGAAAAAGGATTGCAGGTTTACATAAAAGTGGATTAGAAATGCAAATCTATATTTTCACCAGGATAAATACAAGCAAAATGTAGCCTGATACTTTATTAATTTTCCATTTTATTTCAAGCTACTCAATATTTTCTGTTCAAAGTTAGTTTCAAGCCAGTGAAGATTCATTAAAACATCTTAGTGGCAGTTTAAGAGTACTTTATGAACTATATTATTATTTATTATTAATCACATGTTGGTGAACTGAGAATTCAAGAGGTCAAATACAGTTGGCATTTAATAGCTGTTTCTCACTAAAAAGTTCATCTTTTAAGCAGACTCAGTTTGTAATGAAAGTTAATTTCAGGGTTGAGCTGTTATCAGTTTGGAAATGTTTGACTCCCACAAGCTGAGGAGGGAATGGGGAGGGAACACTGAGAACCAGCCGAAATTCTTTATTGCCTTCCTATGTGATGTACATTTGGTTTCCCGAGGATAACCAGTATCATGCTTGTCAGCAGTACATAAAACAAAGCAAACCTTTTTTTACCCTTCCTTTTTGTGCCTGGAGCCCCACCAGTTTCTATCTCAGGATCCAACAGAGTGCTTGTAGCCTTTGTCATGAATGCATTTTGTGCTTCTGTGGTCCATGTCCTCAGAGAATTTCAAAATATTTTATGTATGCTCATGATTCAGTGGACTCCATAGTATTCCCAGGAAGTAAAACAAATTAAAAAACATAAATCCCTTGATTTGGAGAAGCATGTGTCAGAGGACCCTATTAGCTGTGCTCGTTAAAACAGCACAAATTCCAAAATTCAGAGTGAGCCGTGTGCAGCTCCTGCTCTCCAGCCTCCCTCCGGTGTGAGCTGTTAGTCTTCACAAATGCTGATGTGGCTTCCTTGCCTGTCCTCTGCACTAAATTATCTTTATTGGCTGTAGGATACCAGAGTGGATTTCCTCATGTAATTGTGGGTTTATGTCTTTCAGCAAAAGTTACTTTTCTTCATGTGTTGGCCCTCCATTCTTATCTCCCTGAGAGCAGTTTCTGAGCTAATGCTCTAATAAATTCACATTTTGGTAGACCAGAGTCCTTCTAAAAGGAAAAGATGAAAATAGAGATAATATGCTGAAGGCGAACATCTCAAAGACAACACAAAGGAATAGATGACATCTCTTGTAGTGACATTTCTTAAAAGGCTTCAAAAATTTCTGGAACCTTTACTTCTCACCAAATTAATTCCATCTGCATGCTTGCAAACATCTATTTTTAGAGTAATGGCTAAAGTCACAGGTGCTTCAGGTTGTTAGAGAGGATATTTCTACACGTGCAGATGGAAGCCTGGATCTAACCGTGCATTTCAGGTTAGCCAAACTCTCACATCTCCAGGCACAGAGCAGAAATATGAATAGCTCTGTGCTGCTTCGAGCAGTGTCGTGGGGGCATCCACGACTTCGGCTTCCAGTCAGTGCAGTGAATGAGTGTTACTGACACAAACACAGTGAGTTATTGGGCTTTTAGGCCTTTCCAGAGAGCAGAGTTAGGGGTGCAGGCAGCAGTTTGAAGGTGGCGGCCATGCCTCGCTGTGGTCATGGAAAGCGCTGCCTTTCATGCCAGAGTGCGCCAGGCTCCGGCGGGGTATTCGCTCTGAGCCACAGGTGTTCTGCACTGTACAAAGCCTCCACAGATCAATCACAAATGTTTCTATTACTATAAAGAGGATTAAAAGGATTTTTAAACGTAGTGGGTCGGCCCGACTGCTGGTGAGATTGCCAGCATTTAGCAAAAGAGGGGGAGGCCAGGGTAGCAGGGTGGAGCGGGGGCTCCGGGGAAGCCGCATGGTTCCTTTCAGGGGGGTTTTATGATCCTAATGTGGATGTGTAGCACTTTCAACTGGAACTCATTAAGAATTCATGGAGCAGAAAATGTGAGACGCTCTGGAAATGAGGGGCTTTGAAAGGCCAAATGTGAGCTGTAAATAAAGTAGCGTGGGTATTCAATTTTGGCTATTAACTATCTCAGAAAATTTTCTCAGATCTGCAGATAAGGCTTTCAACTAAAAGCCTACTTGTAAAAACAAAAGGAGAAATAAAAGGAATTCTACAGACTCCTAAGTCAGAGAGCAGATAAAGAGCATAATCAGATATTGTATGTCTCAATAACATGAGAGCTTATTGATTAGAAGTGCTGAACAGCGCTATTCATTCTGGCTCTGATTGAGCAATGTACCAAAAGCATGTGTTTATCTTTAGGCATGTTTTGAAATCCCATTGACTTCAATCACCATTGACCCCTGTTACTGAAATGGGACCCTTGGGAAGACACAGCTTTCCTAAATATTATGTGTATAAACAGGAGAATCAGGAACACCCACACTTGAGAAAGCCAGCAGCTTAAGCGGAGTGTACCAGGATCACTTCTAACTTTATCTGCTGCACATAGGTGGTGCTGGAGCCATCAGTCATTCATCATTGTATTTTATGGAGGCCAAGACCTTTGTAAGAGAACATTTTATATGCTGCTATATTCATTTGAGGGCCTCTGTAGAGAAAGTCCTCATTCCCTTCATTCCTCATTGCTGCCTTAGGACATGGACACCAAACCATTTCAAGAGTTTGGGGGTAAGTGTATGAAAGTGAAATGTTGGACTAGCTTTATAGTGAGACCCCTTCAGGAGCAAAAGTGCAGCTGTGTTGTCAGCAGCTGAATGCCAGATTAAGTAATATCACCTGGTTTGCAGCCTCGTTCTCTCCTTTTGCAGGTGCAATTTTGTGCTGGTGTTTAAATACAGCCACAATATTTACCCTAGCTGTGGTAATTTTCCATTGGAAACTTGGACTTTTCTGCCAGAAGTGATTTGACCATAGTGGTCATTTCTCCTCTATCTTCTGTGTTGAATTTGGTCAATATTGATGTTACTGAAATTTTTACTCAGAACTCTTCAAGGATAGCAGTCTAATCCATTATTTCAACACTGAAATAATAAAAAATAAATGTTTTCTAGCAACCTATCAATCAAAAGTTGGGATCAAATAGTGAGGAACATTCGCAGCAGATCTAGAGAAAGCAAAGCCTTTCTATGCACCAGGTCAGTCAGTGCACAACACAATTTAGTCTGAAGAAATCAAGAGTATTAAATCTGGGAATAATAAATCAAAAAGGAAATAAAGTCTCTCCTGCTTATGGGAACACCTGTTAAAAGTAAACTGAAGTTAAACAAGCAACTCTCAGAGGAACTGATTATTGCCCATAATTTTAGATTGTGGTTTTTCCACTTAAAAGAAACACTTAGCAGCTTTCAAGAACATGTTAAAAATTTCACTTACAGTTTTAATGCAAATATTGGTCTCTCTGGTCAGTCTCCTCAGTTACTGCAAGGTGTGAGGGTTATTAAACATATGAAAAAACTTGAAAAACTCTGAGGACTGGGCAGATGCAATGGGAACTAGCTGTTGTTTTACTGAGATTTCACCAGCATTTCTGTAGGTCAAGAGCCAAACATTGTCTTTACAGAAAAATAGCTCCTGAAAAGAAGAACATAGGCAGCTGATACCTCAGCGAGATGATGACTCCTTGAAACATTACAAAATTTGATTCTTACATGCAAAATATTCTGAAGTTCTTAAAAGTATATGAAAAAGTAAGAAGAATTCAAATGTTAAAAGTGGTGATTTGAGTATCAGCAAATTTACAGCACATATCAAATATGAAAATTTCTTTCCAGTTCAGGTGATTTAGCATATCTCTACCAACATACTTGGAGAGTGCCTAATATTGGCTGGTCCAGAAGAAATTTGGTCTTAAATTTAATAGGTTTCACGTTTGGGTATCTGCAATACCAAAATTTCATGACCACTGCAATGGTAAGAAAAAGTTCGTTTACATCAGTTTTGCAGTGATTAGCTTGTTATAACTGAATGTTAATGTTTTAGTGTGCTGGCAGATTATGACTGCATTGGGTGAGAAAAATGTCTATTTTGAGATTTTAAGCCCATAAATTCATTGAAAAATATGTGTGGGGATAGAGTTTTTAAAGATAACTGGAAATCCCTTTCCAATTCACAGAAATTCAGTCAGGTGCCTGGAGACATTAATGTTACACCCTGAAAAAGACCATATTAAAATTATTCTTGTCTAGTTTCTGGGGGACTGTTTGCCTTTTGTAAGTACATGATAAATACTCGTAATGGGCCTTCTGTAAATCTGTCCTAAATAAGACCCTCTTTCCTCTCTCATTTTAGCACTCAATTCTTTCCCCAACACAGAATCTGGGTATATCCTGCAAAATGTGGACTGAAAAATTTCTGAATTACCAGTATTGCACTTTAAACATTTAAACTTTGTATTTTATCTTGCTCTTTTAATAGAATTGCCCTTTGCACATGAGCTCCTTTCATTGGCTTAACATTACATCACAACATTCAGATGCTCTTACTTTATCGGCAGGACTTTGTGTTTGTCATCTCACACCTGCCTATATCTTTTGTTTCCCACTTGCGTATTCTGCTCTGAATTCTCCCAGATAGATTAATCTCATTCTTTATACCCTTTTCTGCATCTTGGGTTTGCTCCTTCTTTGTGCTGCCCCTTGCTCTTGGGTTACTCACTGGTAGTGCCCTCAAGTTTGGGGTAGCTCAGCTAAAATCTTGTGTCCCTCAGCAAACTCTTTTGGCCATGAGACAAGTCTTATCAAATAGCTCACAAAGCACAAACAAATTTCTTTTACATCTCAGTTCTTGTAAGAAGAAAAAAAATGCAATAATAAGAATTGTAATTAAAATATGAATGTTTCTATATTTTTGTTATGGATGGTTATTTAACATAAGGTCTTATTTTGCCACACTTCCTGAACCTGGACATTTTAAAAAACACTTAAAGGCTTCACAAAATAAAGGGTTCTGCCTTCATGAGTGATAGATATTCACTTTTTTTGTGCCCTGAATACTTCAGCTTTTGGTGAAAAAGCTTCAGTCTCACTAAAATTAAAAGAGTTGATCCTCACTTTGAATCAACCCATATGGAAACAACTGGCCTTCCCACAGCTGACAGAGTCCATAGAGTGCCCAGTAACCTCTTCTCTGAGGCTGGGGATCTGGCTGAGCAAACTGGGCAGAGTTATGTCCTTTCTGACAGGTGAGTCAGAGGCATAACCATGGAGACAGCAGTGAGGTGTCTGTATGTTCTTCCTTCTGCTGGGTTTTGAAAGAAAATTAGGATGATGTGAAAGTGTAAATACTGCCTTGTGTTTTCCAAATAGACCAGAAAAATCTGGTGCAATGTCATTGGAAAGGCTGCTGAGGTTCTTAAAAGGTTTTGTACAACCAGGGTGCTCTGTGTTGTGCTCTTTATCATTCAGAGGCATTTGATTCTTTCTTGGTAAAAGAGGAGTTCTCTCATATAAACTGCTCCACTGGAAGCTTGCTGTGAAAGAAATGTAACAAAGGCAAAAGGAAACCGCAGGTTCTTCAAACTAATGCCAATGTGCCAGATTATAAAGCATTGCCAGAGAAGAGACAATTCTGGCTCTGCACCTTAGCTCATCTCTGAAGACCAAATGCTATGAAGGAGAATGGGATGTATTTTGGAGTCAGATGCTGACATTCTTGTCGCCCTGTAGGGGTTCCTTACTTTCCCGAGTGGAACTTCTTGCTACTCCACATCTTGCATATCTAAAAATGACGTAAGTGTTGGAATCAAAGCCAATATTTTGTTTATTTTTTTAGAGACGATCTAGCAAGGTAGGAGTCCTTGCAGCACCTAAGTTTTAAGTAGCACTCTCAGATTTTCCTGATGATCCTCACACCTTACCTGAGAGTGCACGTCTTCAGGATGTGGAGGATGATGATCTGGGACCTTTGCTATGATAGCCCCAAAAATCTGGGGTCCTGTTGCTCAGCCACACACTAAACAGGCAGAGTGGAAGCCATTAGAGCTCATAATCCCGTAGGAGCTGTGACAGTGCACAAGGGGGAGCATCCACAGCTTTTCTGGTCTCCCACCATGAAGCCTGCCTTTAGCCTCTTGGTTTGAGGTGCTGTCCCAAAGAATGGACCCACTCTTTCCCTCTTTCTTCAGACTGGTGAAGGAGCAGGGTCGCAGGGTGAGCTGTAGGATGCCAGGCTGGGACACTCAGTGCTGCTGGGCCCCTTCCCTGTCACCAGGAAAACATGTTTTCCAGTTCTTTCTTAAACGCAGTCAGGGCCCTTAGCAACTGTGTGCTTTAAAATGTATTTATTACAGCTCCAGAGAAAACAGTAGTTTGCCTTTATATATGGACACCATAGTGACATAACAGTAAACTTACAGCAATTCTCTGTGTTGCTGCCATTTACAGTGGTTGCCTCAGGGACTGCAAATAAAGTTACATGTTTTATTTGAGCATTTGAAAAGGGTCACTGTGAAGTAACTTAGACCAAAAATGCAAACTTTGGTAGCAAAGGAGAGAAAATCTGCAAAAGGGTCCATTAACATGAGTGGATTTGAGATTTTAGAAAGGCAGAGGTAAGTTAGGACTTTTTAAAAATTATTTTTCTATGTTCCCCTGCAGCATTTGCAGTCCATCACCAAGGGTGTTGTATTAGTCAGACCACCAGCAAGGGAAGGAGAAGCAAAGCTGCTTTTCAGCTTTTTGATTGTACAAAAACTTCAGCAGCATTGCTGTAAAAAAGTGAGTATGATTTGTTCAATGCTATAATTTTCAAACTTTGAATGTCATCAACTCAGAGCAAAAAAAAAAAAAAAAAGAAAGATCATGGAGTGCAGAGTTTAACCAAAGCTTTGTTTTTTCCCCAGATTTCACAAATATGATGAATTTGCAGCATTTTTTTTCATATTTGAATGCTTCAGTGATTTGATTAAAAGAGAGAAACTTTGAACTACAGTGAAGAACATTTAATATTTCCATAATACGGCCATTGTCCATCTGACTTCAGGATGCACTCCAGACTACATTCCATTTGGTTTGCTAGTTCTAAATCCACAGCAAGTGTCCTTGTTGGTGGATTTGCACTTCCACCAGTTCCTGCCAAACAGTTGCATTAGGTCCAGAGATTTAAATGGACATGTCTGAGGAAACAAGACCTTAGCAACTCCCACAAAGCAGGATTCTAAAATAAGAGTTTTATAATTTTGAAGATATTCATCTGTGTTTTAGACTGGATCCATTCTACAGAAGAAGATTTTCATTTGAGTAATCCAGGCTGAAGAATGAATGGATTTGTAATCTTTATGTGCAGAGGCATATAAAGTGTTAATGAATACTGCACTTTGATACATGGCTGCATTAAAAATAACAATTACCAAGAAACAGATTTCACACATTCCAAGGAAAAAGTAGCTTCTGCTGTTCTTTCGCAGGCAGAGTGTTTGTAGAGTATAATTTAACGTAGTTCTAAATGAAGGAAAATCTATCCATTGCAGAGGTAGAAGCTGCCTTTGCATCCTATAATATGAGTTTAAAGATCCTAATGATTTAAAATATCCATAGCAAATCATCAAACTGACTGTGTAAAGATGCATAAGAGATTAATTGGCCACCCACTTCTTCAAACTTCACATTGCTGATAATTAAGCATGTGGAAAGAACAGCAAGGTTTAATGACCTTATTGGTGTAAACTGTCCCGTAATTATCTGATCTAGCCACACATTAGTCTCTTCTGCAAGGACCAGATACGTGAGTTTCCTTTTTGCTCCAAGAAGGAAAGACAGGAGTTTCAGACCACCCATTGAGCTGTCTCCCTGCGATGTTTAGGGCTGTTTTTTGATGATAAAACCATAAGGTATTTGTGTTCCACTGTGAGGACATGTGGCACTATTTTAGAAAACGCTTGCGTAACTTTGACCACTGAAATATACAGAGTTAAAAATAGGCCAGCATTCCAGAAATGCCTTTTTCCTCCACATCCACAATGGTTTTATCATGCAAAATTCAGAGAAATTCTGGCAAGGAAATGGATCTCTTGATTTCTTATAACTACAGAAGGAACAGGGATTGCTTGGGAGGCAGGAGACATTTGGGGATGCAGATTTAGGTCAACAGATATTGCACCTCCTTACACAGATATAATATTTTAAATATTCATCTCACATGGCAAACATAAAATCCAGGGGGAGTCACCTAAAAAAAGGAGATCAAGAGAAAGACAAAAATATCCATGGATGAAACATAGAACCAGAAGGTGATAAAATAATTACAGATACTCCAATTAGTGAGTTTTTTAGGAGTCACTGAAAGTTTTAGGAGGTCTGCTTGAGCTTTTTTTACTTCAGGGTTTTTTATTATCTCCATGGGAAAAAGACACAGCTGAAAAAGGATGTTACAGAAAAGAGCCAAAAGGCTTCAGCTGTCCTTTCAACACTTGTATTATTTTTAATAATGGAGTAAGAGAGGAAGAGGGGGTTAGGAAAAAAAAGAAGTAAGTAAATGATAGTTTGTTTGTTTCTTTTAAAATAGAACTGGTTTTGAAGTTGTTCTTTCCTCTTCCTCTCTACATTCATTATATAAATTTTTCCCTCTCTTCATTGTGCATTTGCATGTGCTGTATTTTGTTGTGAAAAATGCACAGCCTTTTTCTTGTCTTGGTTCGGAAGGTTCCAGAGTTAATAATCAGCTTCCTAACAGTGAATGCCACTGGAAGTATCCTAACTGCCAGAAATGTCATGGTGTGCTAGCTGTGTATCACTTTTGTTTCTTCCTACTCTTGCATATCTTTTGTGATGATGAGGAGGCAGCATAATCTCCCCTGCACAGAGCAGGGCCAAGATTCAGGCTTGACTACCCAAAAAAAAAGCCTGTCTCTGGAGAACTCTATGTCCTTTCCACACCTGTATTATAGAATCATAAAATCATAGAATGGCTCAAATTGGAAAGGACCTTAAAGACCACCTCGTTCCAGCCCTTATTCCTAAAGAGAGAGATCTTTATGAACACCATGCAAGTCCCAGTGAAGCAGCTGCTTTAATAAGCACTACATAAAGAGTTAAAAACCCAAGTGATGCTGCCTAAAGCACTCATATCAAATACATCTGTTAGAATGTGATTCAGAAAAGCTTTAGGTTTTGAAATTAAGATAGAGACTGAGCAGAGAAGAAAAATCAAAGAAAAAAACATGTGGACCAAAATCACAGGAATGTTGAATAATGAGCAGGAATGATGTCTGGAAACATGACACCCTTTCTTCAGGTGGTGTCATTCAGGATGAGTGATCAGACTGTGCATGTCCTTGGAGTAGACAAAGGAAAGGAGGTCAAATCAAGCTTCGTGGGCATGAAGGAAGATGGAAACAAAACTTGTGTGTGTAGAATATGGAATAGGATGGACATAAACACTGTGGGATTTTACAAACAAAGAAAAGAAGTTTATTTTTGATACAGTAATGGGAAAATAATTAATAAAAGAAGGCAAAGAGAAGAGTACAATCAGGACAAGTCATGAATAGGATTCTACCAGCAGTGATTTAAGTGGATGTAAAGAGGATGCAGAACTATGACAATGTTTATACACCCCAAAAGATGAAACTTGCTTTCCAAATGAAAACACAAGAAATTACAACTTTTTGCTTTCTGTGCAGACAGGAAAAAAAAAAAAGAATATTTGGTACAGAAACAGAAGTGGCAAGACAGGGAGGTGGCGTGCTGTGGAGGCATCTGGTTTTCTGGCTCTAGGACCTCACTGGAAATGCTGACTGTAGTCTGTTTACAACCAAGGAGTCCATTGCTCTCCATTGGGATATTTCACTGGATTCCCTGTCAAAAAAAAAAAGACCTAAATATTGTTTTGTAAAATAAAGGCAGTAATACAGACCATTATACTAAGCCAGTTTGACACAGTATGATTAATTCTTTTTTTTTCCTATTACTATTTTTTTACACCATACACCCTTTTAATGAATACATCCAGAAAAATCAGGATGAGTAATAATTCTGGTTATTCTGCTTTTGTCTCCTCCTCAGTTCATCAGAAAAAAGTTCTATCACAAAAATATTTCATTACGTAATAAATTCTACTTGACCACTTTTTTCTCTTTATGTCACATACAGAGCAGTACCAAATAGTAAAAGGAAGTTATGGGTTCCAGTAATACAGGTGTATGAGGAAATATCAAAATAATTCTCCCACAATTTCCTTGAGAAAATAGGTGAGTGTAATCTTTCCAACTGTTTGCTGGAGCAACCATGTTAGTGCTGTAGTGTTATTGCATGATTGCACACATGTGGAACAGTGTGTAAGTGTGCCAAAAAGCCTTGGGATTTTTTTTCCCAAGATTTTTAATCTATTGAGACTATTGGTTAATGGAAATAAAAATGTTTCTTGAAAAGCCATCTCTTTTATTATTCTTTTACTGTTATCAAAAATGTGAGCCTGAAAACTTTAGAAAATTTCAATGAACTGACTCCTAAAAAAAAAGAAAAAAAAGGTAGAAAGTATTATACCAAGAGAAAGATTGTTACAACCTCCCAGAGTTTGCAGGAGGTCTTAGAGTTTTGCACTCAGATTGTCTGAGCGTGCCTTTGTCATCCTTCCAAATGACACAAAACAAGGTCCCCTAAATTCACAGAGGCCAATTCATTGTTGAATAAGTGCTTTGGAATTTCCTTTAAACTGAGAAACTACCAGCTGCCCAGATGTGAAAAAGAAAGAGCCACCAAAATATGGGACCCCATTCTAGGAGGGAGTCTGAGACATTCTCTGAAAGAAAATTAACTTGGGAGCAACTGAACATGAGATTCACATTGGATATATTTGGTATCTGTATTTTATTAATCGTGTGCATTTATTTTATAAAAACAACTTTGCTTCATGAGCATAAAGCTTCCTTTTGCTTTGAGTGCATCTCATGCTTATTCAGGAAACAATAAACATAGGCATCTTTATGGAAAGGATAAATTCCTATGAATCAATATAACAGGCAAGTCGTGAGGAGCATCTGCAATGACTAAACCAGCCCAGGTGTGTTTTATTCAAGCTCTGTACGGATTGATGCCATGGTAGGAATGAAGATTTTCCCAGGTGGACATAGTTCAATGCTTCACTGGGAAGGAGCTGAGAAGGAACACAGGACTTTTGGAAATATTATGTAGGAAATTCGTGATGCTTCCTGATTTCCGCATGAAGAAAGAAATAAAAAACCTCAAGCAGAAGTCATAATGTAGGACAAGACCATATTGCAAGAGAGACCACAATCCCACATTATTATTGAAGTCCCTAAAGGAGGCCTAGGTGGAAGGGACTGCTCCCAAGGACATGCAATGATAGGACAAGGGGTAGTAACTTTAAACTGAAAGTGCATTAGTTCAGATTGGGAAGAAAATTTTTTACTCAGCTCTTTATCTGGAAGCAAAGGCAGTGAGGAACTGTAGTATCTCAAATGAAGCACCAGACATTAATTGATTTGGATTATTGAATTAACTAGTTCAGGCCTTGATTATTATAGCTGATAAACACTCTCAGGGCACAAGAGCCACTCTTGCTGCTCTTACAAGATATACATGTGGGCAAGTAGAGGTGACACTCAGGGAACACTAAACCTGGATGTCCTACTTAGGCTTGTTGGGTGACCCCCAAACACTGTTCTCATATCTGTATATTTAGGGTGGTCCCAGCAAAGGGATCCTGCACTTCCTTGCCTCAGACCCCACTTGCAGTTTTTGCTTCCACACTACATGTTCTAAGAAAAGTTAAAAAAATAAATGGGAAGGCAAAATTAAAAGGAATGAACAAAACCACAAAATTGAAAAATCTGTGCAAAAACTGTTCATGTACTAATTTTGGATGCACGAATTATCCATTTCTAATGAGAAATCGTGGTGAGGGTGTGGGGTGAGGGTGTTGGAGACAATGATTTCCAGAAAATAGGCAAAGAAATCCAGGGCCTTAAAGTAAAGTGAGGGCATTGAATTATAAGCTATTGAACAAAGGAACCACCATGGTAAACCCAGATTTCAGCAGATGGTCTTGGAACACAACATAAGCAATTTTCACTCTCTGCTGCTCTTGCACCACACCAGACAAGAAGAGATAAAATACTCAGCTGGAAAACAGAGCTGCAATGAGACATCTCAGTAGAGATAAACTGAAGACTATTAGTTTTGTTAACTAAGAGGAAGCACTTCATTAAAGAAAAAGGAAATATTAAGTAGTTTGCTATATTTAACCTTCTGTGAATGAAATTATGATTAGAGTCACTTTTAGTTAGCTCTCCAGCAGTGCCCAATTACACGAATGAGAAAGTTAACCTAGGGAGTAATATTCATGAGATAGAGGGATCAGCAAAGGGTCTCTATGACCACTCCTAAATTAACATGCTTTTTTTCCCTCTATCACCTCCAGGAATCTGGAAGTGTTTGGGCAACAAACATTCTGCCTAAATGCCTGCCATCAAACAGAAATGAACCCTTAGAAAGTTGAAATGGGGAAGAAATTAAGGTAGCTGATTACAGGAAACTTAGAGGCATTTAATTTTCTTTATTTCAGGGGCTTTTCCCTTTACTTTCAAGACTTTGTTTCACATTCAGAATAACAGTACCAGACACAGCATTTTTCAATATGATTTTTCTGTTTGTTTCGGGGTAAACTCTTCCAGCTGTCTGTGGTGACCGTCCAGGGAGATTTAAAATTATTTTTCACATGATAATGACTGGCCAACTTTCCACTGTTCTCGGAAAAAGGAAATGTCATTTAATTGTTGCACACAAAATGGCTTCTGCTATGGCCCTCCCAGATGTGGCACTGTGGATACCTCACATTTTGCATAAAGCCTTCAGACTAACCTCTGAACAGAGAAAGGATGCTGGGTGTAAAATAAGATTCTATTATATCCTATGTGGCCCAAAGCATAATGGTTGTGAAGCAATGATTGAATTTTTTTTACAAATCTGTGCCTGACCAGGAGAAGGATAATTTGTAGAGAAGACCAAGAGGCGCCAGCCAAGAGACCAGGATGCAAGAGAGAATAATTGCACTTGGTTTAGCCATTTGCATGCAGTCCAATGCCAAGGATATGAAAAAATTAGATGCTACGGTGGAAAATAAAAGATACTCTCCCTCAGGAAATAAGTAGGTCCTTTTCTGAGGAAATATCTACTATCAGAAATCTGAAAGCCACTATCACAAGGCTGGTGATTTCAGAGTGTGAGAGCTGTCATGAAAATTGTCACAGGCTTTGCCTGAGAGGGCAGGGAAAGGTACCCCATAGCAAGCTGCAGCCCAGAAAATCTCCCACAGAGATGCTGAATAACTCACCTACTGTGACCAAAACCATTACCCCAATGTTTGAGGGATGGGACAGAGGGAATTTATTTTACCTCTTCCCCAAAATGAATTCCTTGCCTGGATGGGTTCGTCTTGAAGACTATACCATCTCTTGAATTGTATTACCTTTGAATGAAAGGTTTTTACAGAAGTTTCTTCCTACATGTCATAGACTTTCAGATATTTTCATCTTTGTATTACCTGGGCTACATCCAATGTCTCTGTCACCTTCAGACAGCTCTTTCTTTTAATTCACATTTCCATTGACATTTCTGGCGGGCCTAGAGTGAAATATTCCGTCGCTTTTTTGAATGTGAGGAATGTGGTGGCTAACCACAGGATTCCCCCACCTACAGCTCCCCCTTTCAGCCGCCAGCTGCTTGTCAGATTTTAATTAACAGGAAAGTTGCTAGGAGTTATTCAAGCTGGTTCCCTCTGTTCCTCTCTGGAGAATTCCTAAGCAGCATTCAGAGCACTGAGCCTGCACTTTCTCCTTTTTAATGCTCCTCTTGCCAGCAGTCAGTGACAAATGTAAAAAGTGATGAGTTTCTGCATCTAGAGCTCAGTTAACAGAGAACGATGTCCACCAGTTAGGGATATGGCATGTAGGACCTCTCGTCCTTCCACTTCCCCCTCCTGTTTCCTACTCAAAATGAATGGAAAGAACTTCTAAAAAATTATGTCTGCTCAACTGTAGATATATTATTAATTTTTTTTCAGCATCAAGAATATAATGGGAGTGAAAACACTGAAGGATGACCTCCACTGGGAAAGCCAATATGGACATGGACAAGTGAAGTTATCACTGGGGTGGAGGGAAGGCTTCAAAAAGCATTGTCTTTAGCAAAGTCACAGCAGCTCATGATGAGAGTTTATTTCTCCTCCTTCCGGACAATCCCTAAAACACATACCTTTTTTTTCTGCCTGTCACTGGGATTGAGAATTGTTTGGCCAACTAATATCTAAATGTCCCCAAATGTCTAGGATCATATCAGAAAGTCTGAAGGACAACCCAGGAGTACAAGAAAGTGAAAACTTGTTGCAAAATATCAGCACCCAGTGAATATCCCCAGCTGTAGCCTAGCTCTGACATGTAACTGAGAGCAGTTAGATGCTAAATGGGAAGTGTACTTCTCACTGATGGCTACCAACCTTTGAAGATTATTAAAAGTCAGCAATGAGCAGCAGTCATTCTAAGTGATCCAGCAGAGACTCAGGGAGCATTTCTGCACTCAGTCTTAAAAGAAAATAGCAAATGGTAAACAGTTGGTTACAACAGATAGCAATTTAATAGACATATCTTTTGATAAGCTGCAGATAAAACATGATGTACTGTGGAACCCCAAGGAACTGTCCTTTACTCTGAGTGTAAGTTTCCATCATAAGCCCTGTTCTGATGCCCTCAACCAACCCTCCATTCTACATTTCTGCAAAGAGCTCCTTCTTGTGTAATGTTTCTGCTATGTGGAATCCAGCCAGAGAAAGTCTGGAAAGAAGGGAGAGAGAGAAAGAAGCTGGAGTTTATTCTCACAGGTATCATTAAAGGAAAGGGCTTTGTAAAGTGTGATATCTGTTTTAACACGTTATCAGTCTTTTCGAAGGCAGTTTTTACTGTGTCTCTGATTTGCACTTCACTTTATTTTTAGTTTTTCCTGGTCAATTTTTAAAGAACTGGAGTGGGGAACACAGCATTGGTTCAAATTTTGCAAATGGCTTTTTGTGACCTTCGCTGCCTGGGGGCCTCCACAGAGCTGATGGTCCAAGTATTTCTAGTCCTGTGAAGCAGTAAGGGCCCAATTTAGGCATCCTCTCCCTCCCAGATAAAAAGTGTGTCCATTTGGGTGGAACTTGTTCTATACTAAAAGAAAATGAGGCTTCTTAGTGATCTTTCAGTCTCTCCATTTTATCCTAAATGGAAGGAATTAATTCCCTTCCCTCATTGCTAATATCCAGGGTATTTCCTCCACAAGCACTCTGAGTAGTCACTGAAGAAACATGGACAGACATTGCAAAGTTTTGCAGACCAATCCTCCAAAGCCTTTAAAGGTTGTTATGATGAATCCTAAATAGTCTGTGAGAACCAACCATGTTTTCAAAAAGTCCACAGATGTTATACTACCCTGTGACCATTACCTCCTCCAGTCTTAACCCGTTTATAAACTGTTTTCCTTGCTTTTTGCCTGTGCTTGAAATGATACTGCAGGAAACCTTCAGGTAGGAGTATCTTCAATCCAGCCCTTTCATACCTATTCACTAGTAAAAAAATGATGGTTTGATTGATAAGTTTAGTGTGAAGGGTAGGCGATGGCCTTTTCTCATGGCCAGGAAGTGTGGAGTCCATCTTCACAAGCATTATTTGCAGTAACAGCCACATCCCCACATCCCTCTGATCTTCTACAAAGTTCTTGTAAAGAGACTATTGACAGCAAACTAGTAGAAAAATTGTAGACGTAAAGCAGTGGAAAAAGTAAAACACAAAAAGTGTCATAGGAATAACAGGGCCAGCTCCTGGATAAGATATCCACATCTGTAAGAATGAGAAATGGCCTCCAGCTCTGTGGACTCAGAGCTGCAGCCACACAAAGTTGCACAGGTCTCCACAGGGGCACATAATGGCACGGGTTGCCAGAAATGCATAGGGGATTTAGACGCACAACTCCCAAAGCTGACCAGAGGATTCACTCAGATGGCTCTCACTGGAAATCTGACCGGAGTTCTGCATGGCAGAATCTCTCCTGGTTAGGTCTGAAATTTTCAATCCATGCTACTGCATGCCTGCATTTGTTTAAAGGACAGAAGCTGGACAAACTCCAGTCTATGCCTGACAAAATTCATACACACAGGATGATTTCAAATATTCCAAATAAACTGCTATTGGCTTGGCTTTACTTTGAGGTGACAGGCTTCCATTCATCAGCAGTCTCTTTTCACTCTTTGTTTCTTCCTTTGGAATGTTTCTGTAAAGCAGCTTATAAACTTTTGGCTTTAAATAAAAAGATGCTAGGGTTTTTTGTTGTTATTTGGATGGGTTTTTTTGAAATCTATTGCAATAGCAACTGCAAGGTCTCTACTTCTACCAGGACTCCCCCTGAGAATTAAAACCACAGCCAAGCAAGAGAACAGAGAACAGAGGGGACTGAGAAATCCCCTACAAACCTCTGAGGAGAACGACTCATCTCTTTATCAGCCTTTGGCTTCTATGTATCCCAAAGAAGACACAGAGTGTTCTGAGGTTGTCCCATGCAGGAGGTGGTGGTTATAGTGTTACAAAGGCTCTTCTGTCAACTTCACAGCTGCCTGAAAATTGGCTTTTATTTTATCAGATACTCCAGCTCTGAAAGGGGTTTCTCTTTTATCACGACATTGCATGTGTCCAGCCCAACTGATTCATACTAATCTGGCATTCCTTCTGTTCATTAATTAAGGTCTTTAGCTTAAAAAAAAACAAAAACAAACAAAACAAAACAAAAAACCAACAAAAACAACAACAAAAAAAAAAAAGAAAAAAAGAAAAAAAAAGAAACAAAAAACCACAGAAAAAAGGTTACTACTATGTATTGAAAATTCCTTGTGTGCTCCTCAGTTTAGGGTACATTTTAATGATTTAAGTCAAATGGCAGCCATGCAGTGTAAGCAGTGTAAGTAGGAGCATACGACTTGCCTTATCAGATCAGATCATTGGTCCATGAAGTGTTGCATAGTGAATCCAACACCTGATTGGTGAATGGAAGGTAAAAACAACTGAGGTATTATCCCTCTTAGCTAAGTCTACAACACTACCCCCCAGGAAAAAATTCCTCCCTTGCACCTGTGGTGATCAGATAACTATACCCTAACTAAAAAAGGCTTCTCAGCTCAAACCATGCAGAGAAAGAATTTATGAAAATTGATAGAACAAGAATAAAAACCAGGAAGATTCCAAGAGGTTTGGAGGGAATTTCCATTTACCAAGCTTGTTCACAGATGGTTGCAGAGTTAAAGGCAAAAGAAAAAAGTTTGAGCGCTGCAGGTACAATATGAGAAAATGTTCAGAGTGACTGCTAGCACAGCATCAGCACAGTAACTCAAAATGTATGCACGGGGTCATGCGTCTCTGACCTTTACTTGTCATACAGTTTGACTGCAGACACTAACATGGTCTCTAAAGGCCTGACTGACACAGATGTGGTTGTTCTGCTCCCGTTTTAATGACAGTTAATTGATACTAGCTAGTAGATAGCAAATTAATCTGGAATGTAGTGGCCTCTTTATGATGTCATCCTAAGTGCCCATTGCATAGCTGTAAGGTCATTGTAAGGACACATCTTTTGGGAGCCTGAAAGTGTCTACAAAATACAGTTTTCATGGGGAGCTTGATCACTTGAGATGTTTAAAAATCAATTCATCTTAGTTCCCCTTCAATCATCATGCAATCTGGAATTAGTATTCAAAAAATGAAAGCTTTTAAGACTGTATCATGAGCTGAGTCCTCCAGCATATACACTAATTACTTGACTAAGAGAATGTCATTCTGTAAAATAATAAATGAAGTCATCTTTCACTTATGAGAACTACCAGCAGGATTTGCTCTGCAATGCCCTTATTTGTTGAACTTCTGGAACACAGGGCTCTGTACAGAATTGTGTGGTCTCCCTTATCATTGTTGTTTTGCATCCCTTAAGTTCAGAGACCTTAGCAGGGTGTGGCTTTTTTTTTCCATTAAGGGCTGTTTTGGGTAACAGTAATCCAAGATCTATTTTGTTATGCTAACAGCTAAAGGCCTTGTAACAGTAATTTCTGTTTGGCAGCATCACAGTCAATTTCATTGATGTTACAGTTGTTTTAATTCTCTTTTTAAGGAGAGAGAAAAGATCCGGTAATTCTTCTGAGATGATTTCTCCATACTTTTCATCTTTTACTGCAATAGGGATTGCCAGGGAACTATCCAAGAAAGAAATGCAGATAAGCAATACCACCACCAGAGGAAAGGGAAGTGGGGGAAAAGAAAGGCAGAAAATACTTGGGGATTTTTGTGAAACGTACATGATATGCAGATGACTGGTTTTAAGTTTTAATGTGTGTGGCAATATTAACTAAAACTAAGGCGTGTGACAGTAATGGACTAAGCCATAACCACACACACATAATGCATAAATTAGTGATTATAACAATGATAATATGACCTTATCCTTATATTCTTCTGCTCTTTGTTTCACTCTATTTAGCCCACCAGAGAGCAGAACTAAAGGTGAGTTTTTAAAGGTATTTTTAGTACAAACCAGAATTTGTAAGAAACGTGCTGGAGCAACTCAGGAAGAAAAAGATCCGTTGAGGCAGGAAAGGCTTGTGGAGCAGTCCTCAGCCTTGCCTTGCACCTCCTGATATCCTCCTGTCCATCCAGATGTCTAATGGGCAGCTTCTAGCCTGGCCACCAGGTCTGCAGGCACATGACAGAGTGTGATCCTGCTGCATCTGGGTCTCATTTTGAGGTAAAGAATGTGGGAGAGGCTGGCAATCAACAAAGCTTTCTGGTATGCTTTTAGGAAAAATATGCATTCTGGGTTCATGAATCCTTTACTCATGGGATTTGTGCTCCTAAATCTTCAAGGTGCTTCTGGAAATACTTCTTTTGAAATATGAATATATTCATTTTGGACAACTCAACAAAATGTTAATAAATCCTAAGTCAGTAGTCTCACACCAAAGTCTATCTTCTCTATTACTGTTAGGAAGGAGAGTTGTTGGCATCCGTTGAATTGAAGGGGATTTCCTTTTGTTTTGCAATGTATGTGCAGACAAGCAGGCACCAAGCTACAAGTGAGCAACTTTCCCACTAATCCTCCAAGGCCTGTGACAATATGACCCTGAGCTTTTACAACTAAGGTCATTATGGTATGTAAATATTATGAACATATATGGTAAGTGCTGTACTCACTGAAAAACACAGAAAATTATTCCCGGGAATGCCTAGCTGACCCTAAAGCTACACAGATTATTCTTTTTTTGTCTGCAGCATTCATCTCTGTGCAAAACCATGATGATATATTAGATGCAAGTTCACCAAAGCAGGAATTTTGTCTTGCTGCCTTTATTTCTCAATTAGGATCTGTTTTATTTTGGGTATAAATAATAAAAATGAGAAATAAAAAAAATATTGTGTTGTGTTTGCCACTGCATTCTTTCCAAAAAGGGAAATAAATAATCACTTGTTGAACTGAGAACATTTTAACTGCTAGCTGGAAACCAGAATGTCACTAACTGTGCAGCACACATTAAATGATGACAAAAAGTGTGACTTGTTCTCTGCAGTCACGCACCAAAGCAACTGAAGAAAATCTGTTATTATTTCTTTGAAAATGTTGTGACATCCATTGAAGTCACTAGGATATGGGAAAAAAAAGAGAAAAAATGATATTGTCTTAAGTCTCTTGATAGAAATTTAATAGCACAATACAATGTCACCTTTTTTCATTAATATATATCCTGCATAAAGCATATCAATGGGCACTGAAACGATGTGCAAAACCTTGGTTTATTTACATAGAAGAGCTAGGGCAAAGCAGATGAGGAAAAAAGGTACAGTGGAGATTTACTGATTTTGCAATGAAAGAGTCATGAATATACTTTCAATACCTCAAGAGTTGCAAGGGCCATGTACCTTCTGTCCATTAAAAAAAAAATATATTCTATTATGGGGGCACATGCCAACCTTGAAAGCATTCATCCTCTAATATATGTATATATCTCATTAAATTCTTGCAGTTCTCACTGCTTATTTTCTTGATTTACAGTTCAGCTTTCAATACAGGTTGAGACTTGGAGCCTGTGTCCCACAGAGGAGTCCCAAGAGTGCAGATTTATCCATGGAGTTATACCAAGAATAAATTAGACCATAGACCTCAGAGGCACCACTCACAAGGGTATGAACTACTGGCTAAGTAGCATATCATCTGTACTTTAATTACTTCCATTTACTTCACTTTTACTTGATTAGATTCCAGCACTTGGTAAACCTTTTTTTTTTTTTTTTTTAAGAACATGTTTGCATATCAAGCACATTTTTCACATCCTTGCTCAAAGTCTGCAAAAGGCTCTCAATATAAAGGGAACTTGCAGCCTTGCATGTAATATAGCAAGAATCAAAATTCTACTACATCTTGGGAAAAAGCATTGGTTGAGGGAAGAATATGATGCAATTATCCAGGTGAGCTTTTAATTAAATGTAAGATGAATATAATTCCTGGTGACCATAGCATTTGTTCAGGGCCTTGAAGCTTTTCCACTTTCTTCATCATGCCATTATTGCTTTATTATCAGTTTGTTTTTTATAAAAATGTTTGTGCTAATTTTTAAATTTTTTTTAAATAGAGGAAAGAAAAAGAAAGCTGTGGAATGAAATAGGACCAAAATGGCTTTGAAGCAAGGAGTGGCTCCTGCCACCATTTACTGAAGAATGCAGTGTTCAGTTTTTAAAACTGGAAACAAACTTATGTTTCACACAAACTAGAATTTTCAGTATGGTTGAGCTGTCACAGAAAAAAATTAATAAGCAGAAGTGCTGTATCTCTTGGTCCCAAATTGATGGCTGTGCTTTGGAGCATTTGAGGATTTGTTAGGATTTGCACTTGTGAACAACTATGTCCTTAGGAGGAAGTCCTATAGAAATCAGAAAGGTTTTTCCTTTTAAGGTCTTTTTTAAACCCCATTGATAGCAAGGGAAAAAAAAATCCTATTGACTCTGTAGGCTGAGTTCAGGCCCATGAAGCAGTCATTTCAGTGGCAACTAATTTTTCACCTCTGACAGAATATTAGAATTGCTCAATTTATTAAAATAATGTGCAAATACTTCTGCAAAATTATTTCAGGGTGTATTTCACTGTTTGTTGTTCTTAAGCTCATGTCATCTGTTGTTCACGGATATTCAGGCTAACTTACAGTTTAGTCATGAAAATGTTTAAAAATACCAGAAGTTCAAAAGTTTTTGGACAAATGATCAATCATCTGGAAATTCATCACAGAAGTCCATTTTACAGTAGCTGTCATCATTGCAGTCTTTTGTTTAAAAAGTATCAGCCACTCAACTGGAAGCATGAACTGTATCCAAGATTTGTGTTAAACCCAAGATTATAAATTACCTTCTACAGAAAAGAAATATTTCTGGACACCAAATAATCAATTACATAGATTTTAAAAGCCTCAGAGGCTAAAATTTGAGTGTCAGTACTATTTTTTCCTCACTAAAGCATTAACATATAAGCACGTATATACAGCTACACAAACCATACATAAAGTTAAGTATTATATTAAAAAGACAATAAGGACTAAAATAAACACCTACTCTCAGCACACCAAATTTCATTCAATAGCAGTTCACACAGACAAGATGTTGGTACCTAGAAGTATATCAATTTTTGATACAGCTGTCTTAGAAGCCAGGTTGGTTGTGGCTCTGCAAAGTTAGGACCATACTCATCTACATTCAGTTGCAGGATGCTGAGGCTCCATCAGGAACAGCAGGATGGAACTACTGCCAGTTGACAAATTGATACAAATGGCAGAAGAAGTACTTTTTTTTAGTAGAATGACTGTGACTAATGATGGGCAGACACCACTTGTTCTGTTCTCCCAGAAGGTGGGTTTCCATAATTCCCAGCTCATGGATGCACAGGACAGCTGAGAGCCATAGAATCTTCAGTGGTCACATCCAAATCCAGCACAGCTCACCATGAATCAGAACCCTAAGCCTGGATACCAGATTTGTGAGATGTAAGCAGTTTTAAAATGCAGAATTCATGCCAGATAAACCCATACTGAATGACCTGGGAGAAGCAGGAGAGTGTCAAAAAATCTTGGGTAAAGATGGGGTTTGGGCTGAGTGGTTTTATAACTATACTTGGTGAAACAAAAGTGAAGTTAAACTGCATTCTTCACTCAGAGATCAGGAGGGAGTTCCAACTCTAGCTCACTCTCTTCTTCAGAGCTGCACAATAGGGTGGGTTCATTGTTGTGGTTTTCCACACTATCCAGATGCTGCACACGTTGGCTGGCAGGAGAATTCTTGGCTTGGCACAGAGCTGTCCTGACCTAAGAGAACAAATCCTGTGTTCCAGCCTCCCACACACTGTGGTCCTGCACATACTTCTCTGCTGCACAATAATCATATTAATAGCCATTTACCTCTTCCCATCCCTGCTAATTAGTTCAAATTCTATATTCAGCACTCAGTAATCCAAAATTGCGACTTCCACCCTAGCTGAGGGTCAAATCTTCCGGTAGAGTGCATTTTTCTGTCTTCGTGCCACTCTTTCTTCAGTGCCCCACTCTTTCTTCAGTCTCATGTAATAGGTGTCCATAAAGAGCAAAGACATTTTCTGGTGAAAATTAATATTCCTTTGTGGGAGTCAGAATTGAATCTGAATTGACATTGATTTTAAATGCAGATGCTGGCAGAGTTAAATTAGTTTTCAAACACTGAAGCTTTCCCTGGTAAATATTTAAGGTTGCATTTTCAAGCTAGAGGGAAAGAGTAATGAAAGTTCTTAAAACTGAAGAAACAAAATCCTTGATTTTGATCCAAAGCCCGGCAAAACAAGGTCCCATATTGAAATGGCTAATCTTAGGAGAATGGAGGGGGATAAAATGGGTACCTTTCTTTCGTCTCTTCCTTTGCCTCCTTTATTTTTTTAAGCTGCATGAAATATGCCACAGGGGGTTTCTGCCAACATCCTTCACAAACATTTATCCCATACATTATTCTTCATGGTTCTGTAAGGAAATAGGTATGTGATAGCAGAAGGGATGACACAGCACCAATCAGGGCAAGGCAGAGGTTAGGCCAGGTCCTGAAAGTGGCATACCCCTGCTTCCAGCCCAGATTTTGCTGTTGTGATGGCTCTCAGTACTTCAGATTGTTCTTCTACCTGTTCAGCACTGCAAACTCTTGAAACGTGCATTGTAGGCAAAGCATAAATGCTTCTGTACAGTTTTAAACTTCCTTTCCACGTTACCTTAAAAGCAATGCCTGTCCTTGGTCAGGCCATGTTTTGTGCTATGAATAAAGCAGCTGTGATCCTAACTTCTTCTTCTGTGCCAGGTGAAAATCAAGCAGTCAAGGGGTAATTATGTAGCTACTACTGGATAATATTATTATTTATTGATCATGCTATTAAAGGATTTGTAGGTTTTAAATGAGAAAAGGTTTGTGGTGTCCTATGTAGGTTCTGAAAACTAAATAAGGCTTTTCTACAAGAATCTTGTCTGAAAAAAAAACCTCCAGAAAGATGCCTACTGTTCCCAACCTACTGCTATAGATTGTTGCCACCATATTGCAAAGCTCTCATACCCTCTTGGTGATTTCTCATGGGCAGCTCCTCACAGCACTGACTCCTTTTTCTTCACAGCATAGCCAACAAACTCCATCTCTCTTCACAACCAGCTAACACACTCTTTTGTAGCGCTCTTCTTATTAGACACAGCTGTGGCCCATTAAGGGCAGGCCTGTTCCTGATCTTTGGTGATTAGTACAGCTGCAACTCCTCAGGTGTGAGACTACCTTCTGCGCTACCTTTATTTTCTTACATTCTATCCCTCCACAATAGATGGCTTTTCTCATGTTTTACATAAAGAACTAGTCCCTTTGGGAATGAGTTCAGTCCACTGTCCTTCATACCCAAAAGTAACCTTACACTTGTAGAGAGCCATTGACTACTCATCTGTAGAAGGGTTTTCACAGTGAGGCTGGACAGACCTCTTAACTTTCATCCTGAAAATTTAGGCCTTATAAGAAAAAAGAACCATAAAACACCCTGTCAGCACACAACACATAATGGCAACATTTCAAAGATGTCTTGAAAATTCAAGTGATGTGCAAAGATTGCAGACAGTTGTTGGGTGTCAGTTATGTTAGCTAGCAGCCTGCCTTTTCTGAAGTTGCAGCTGCCACAAGGTGACATAATTAAGCCATAAAGTATTTAGATCATAATTCAATTCATAACATAAGTTGATATGATTAATTTCATTGCTGCAGATTTCACTAAGAACTGTGTAAAACCAGACCAATGGATGAGAAATAATTTAGCAAAGTATCTTGTTATGAAATCTCAAACAATAAAGGAAGTGCTCAAGACCCGGTTTGAGGGGGCCCTAAATAGCCTGGTTTGGTGAGTCAATCCCTGCCCATGGTGGGGGGGTGGAACAAGATGATCTTTAAGGTCCCTATCAATGCAAGCCTTTCTAAGATTTCTGTGAAATCACATCCACTGCATGGTATAGGAGGAAAATTGTTCACACTGAGAGTTTGGAGAGAAATTTATTCTCCATTTATATTTTATTAATTTGGTAGTTACTGGTAGCTACTCAATTACTATCACTTCTATCCCAGACCAGGAGGAGGAAAAGATATTGTGTGGTGACATGAAACAACAGGTGCCAGGTTAGTTTGGATGCTGAAGAGCCAGATTCTTACATGTTTTTTTCCTTTTAGCTCATGTTCATCTTAGTGTTGCAAAGGCTCCCATAAAATTCATTGCAAGTAGAACTGGCAAAAGCAAACTAGGAAAGAGAACCATCAAAATATGATTGTGTGGCAGAAAACAATCATTCAGGAGAAATATGAAATATATAGGCTTTAATTCAGAACTCAGAATTAATTTTTAAAAAGCCCCAAACCTCAAAATATTTTGAATTCAGAAAGCTTTTGTCTCACTGTCCTAAGTCCAGTGCTTTTGTTCATAACAGACTTTCACAGACTAGAGGAGTCCAACAATGGAGTTCAGACGAACCTCCACGTCTGTCCCATGACCTGTGCATTTCATGGACCCGAACTCCTTAGGCTTGCTGAGCCATGAGAAGTGGAGAAAGGGCATGTGAACCGATCAAGACACTTTCAAGAAACAAGGGTGGCACGTTTTTTCAAAATATTTCACCTTTGACTGCTTCTTGAAATACACCCAGGGTTCCCTGGACAATTTTTGAGGGGGGAAAAAAGTTTTATTTACCCTAACAACCTAATTTTCTGCTCTAAAATGCCTCTCCTGGGTTGCACTCTGCTGCCTGTTTTCTTCTGTGGAGAGCAAAGCACTGTTAGTTCTTGAAAACCTCTGCAGCTCCCTAGTGAATAACTTGAATCCCTTCATCCCACACCCATGCCATGTTTAAGTTTGTTGGCTCAGACATGGAAGTAGATATTTTTCTGAAGTAATAATTTACATGAGTGAGACCTTAAGCCACAATCAGCTGACGAAGGAAAGGAGCAGAGTGTTTCTATACTATGAGAGCAGTTCCATGTTTTTGGAGTGGTTTTTTTTGTACAACTTGTACAGTGAACATTGTCCCATTTAGCTCCTACACTAGTACGTTCTCTATAGTAGAATGTTCTTTTTTGGTTTATTCTTGTTTATTATACAGTGAACTGCAGAAATGCAATATTATTTTACTGAAAACTAATTAAATGGAAATTAGCACTTAATAATTTTTATTTAATTTTGATTAGTGTGTAAAACATACTTTAATCACATCAGAATAAAAACTGGAACTTGAGCAATTATTTAAACATATCCCTAGAGTTTAATACCATTTAGGGCTGGACTCCCCTCTGATGTTGTGTGGGGGCTTTTTATAATGAAACATTTAAAATAACAGCTAATTTGTAACATATACACACACACATATGAAACACATTATTTTTAGAGCATTATTTTTACTGTGTATCTTGAAATAGAGTGTGTGTGTATATTCATTTAACACAACTTGAGGTCTTGGAAAACTCGGCTCAAATTCCAATTATTATACATTACTTCTAAAGCAAAGTACAAAAAAAGGAGGGTGGTTGTTGCTGTAAGCATTTTAATAGGCATCCCTGTTGCAAATGGCAAGAGCTGTGGAAGTCTTAGAAACATTTCTCCATTCCAAGGATAAAAGTTTGCATTAGTTTGACCTGCCTTAGTCTCAGCCACCTGGAATTTCTATTGACCAACCCTCAAGCTCAGCTTTGGATGTGGTATTAAAACACACTGAAGGAGGTGCCAGATAGGGATTTTTTTCCCTGCTGTTTGCCTCCTGCAGCCACAGCACCATGCTCCTCCTGTCACTCTTTGTCCCTTGAAACATCACCCCATGCTAGTTTTCCCTCTTGGAAAAAAAACTCTCATAAAGAAGACTTGTTTTTTTCAGAGTGCCGAACATCTCCTGCAGACTTCTGCAAAGCATTGTCCAGTATCTTTTGCCCAGAAAGGGGAAAATGTGGGCTCTGAGTTGTGCAGATTCAGATGTAATGGTTCTATTTGCTGAGATGCTGAGAAATTTTGTCTCTGCCAATTAATTCAGCAATAGGATTCCAACAGTTTTGGAAGCTTGTTCTTTGGATTTAAAAAAAAAATTAAAGGGGAAAAAAATCAGCCAATCAAAATATCCAACTAACATCCTGAAAAATAACCAAAATAACCTAGCTTAATTTTTTCACTATTTAGTAATGTTGATCAAATGAATGTTACAAGATAAAATCAGGGCACTCTCTGAAGCCACAGCTTGAAAGGCAAGAAGTCAGGTTCAGGTCAGTCAAAATAAAGAGAGATGGGATATTATCTGTTAGAAACTGGTTGACCAGGAAAGTTTCATTTTCCTTTAAAAAAAGAATAATCTGCTAACTGGAAAGAAATTTTTTTTTCTCCATCAGACAGCACAGCAACAGCATGGATTTCAGTGCCATAATATGATTACAGCTGTAGGAAAGGAACACCAGGTCACAGACCATGACATTCAAAGACAAGAGTAACTCCATCTGTTGATGTCAGCAATTATCACAAAGAGGCAAATGTTAATAATGTTCAGCTGCTCAGATGATTTCGGTTTAGGAGGTTTTTTTTTTGGTGGGTTTTTGTTTTGTCGGTTTTTTTTTGTTTGTTTGTTTTTTGGTTTTGGTTTTTTTTGTTTGTTTTTTTTTGTTGGAAAAAAAAGGGAGTTTGGGAGAATTGCATCGGCTATTTTAAGTACAGACTGTACTCTCTCTTGATGTTTGACCCTACATTCTTTCTTTTATATGAGATGAAGTTCATTTTCCTTGGGCTAGCATAAAATGAGAACACCATGGAAGTTTGCATGTTGGCAGAGGTGAAGGGTGGGCTGTGTGGATGATCTAACTGGGCTTCTCCATCCCTATGCTCTCGCACGCTGTGAAGTTTTGTGATGAGCTGTTGGTTTAATTTTACAGGACCTCAGTGGCCACCTTGTGAAATCTGGCTAGCAAGAACATAATGGAATTTATGGCTGGGTTGGCTAAGTTATTTGTTTATTTAGAAAAGAGTTTTTTCAGTATATAAATCATAAAAATAAAGGTAGTCTTCATTTACACTTTAAAAGTTAATCATATCTTAGCTGTTTAAATGGATCTTTTCCAGTCAGCTATCCCTTCTGACACACTGATGGCAGAGTCTGAAAGTGTGGGGACTGAAAGTCTTTGAAAACCTAGAAAGATACTGAATCTGGTGTTTGGTAGTATTTTTGAAATATACAATTATTATTTTCTGTCAGTACCACAAAATGGATTTCACAAATCATTTGCATCGGGGAAGCCTGGCTGTATAGTTTGCATGTCACCACAAAACTATTTTGAAGAATAAACTTAGGAAAAACTCTTCATCTGTGGTTTCAATTTTATTTGGTCCTTATCAAATACTTAAAATGATTCATTGTTCCTCTCTGCCCCAGGGGAGCTTGTCTGAAAGAGCCAGAGCAGGTGGGGAAAAGTCAAGTTCTATTTGTCTTCATTTGTTATATATTAGTGAACTTTGAGCTATTACCTTTACTACAATGACATTACTTCATTCCTACCACCACCGAAAAGGAAACATGGAAAAGTGAGGAAATTTCTGGGGAATTGTATGTAAACAACTTAAAATTCTGATGCCTCAAACTGCACATGACACCTGATGGTTTTATTTTTATGCTGGTACAGACAGTGTGATAAATTTCTCAGATGATCAAACTAATTAAGTAGCTGTTATTGTTAAGCATGCCTTTTACAAATGAAAAATTAAGTTGTATTTAGCACTCAACACCTACACACCAAAGCACATAGCCCAGATGAGCTAAGCTTTAAAACTGGCGTAGAAATGAGCTAATGTTTTTAGGGAATTGTGTGCACAATATGGCAAGAGATCAATAACAATTGGGAAAAAAAAAAAAAAAAAAACAACAAAAAAACCCACACCTACTCAACTGCTAGCAATAAAGAAGTACCAAGTTTCAAAATGCATTAACTGTTTTTTTGGCTTGTTTATATCATCTGCTTTGTGCAGTGATACATGACAAGTTCATGTCCTGGCTCCAACACTAAAATAGTATTTGGTGTGACAAAATGTGTATGTTTACAACTCGTGGCAGCTATGCAAGAGAAGAGACAAAGGTGTCACCTCTGCAGAATGATAAAAAGCCATGGACAATACTGAATAGACTGGAAGCAGGAGTATGTGCCTGCTGTATATGTGCATACACATATTTACACTCACATATCCAAGCACACACAGGCACATACATCAATCTCAGTAACAAAGTTTTGGTTTTAAAAGGATGAAGTTGGCCTCAGGAGCTAAGAAACTGAATTTGTGAGCTGTTAAATGTCAGAGCTGACCTCTGGGAGTTTGAGGAGGGATGATGTGGTGAGGGGCAGGCTTCAGGTCATGTTTTATACAAGAAGTTTAATTGTTCTGGCTAGGAAGCAAAAGTGACTCATTTACTTGAAGTGGGTCCCTATCTCCCAATGCAGATTTCTAATGGAGGAGGATACTGCTAGCAATAATATCTTTAAAAATATTGGACTGGTTTACTTCAGTATTTTAACTACTTCCATTCAGATTCATTTGTTTTGGACACATAATTTGATAGCGTTCCAATGATAGCAAAAAACAGTGCTTTGGTCACCCTTCTTGAACCCATGCAAGTCTTTTTGTTGTATTTAAATCAGATTTTTTTTGCCAAAGAAAATTGTAAGCTAGCAGGCTCTTTCTGAGCCTTTTATTGAAAAATGTAATAAACTATTTAGCTGTGTATTTTGTAAAGTCATTTTGACACTGGGTTTGTGGTGTTGCTCTTTTCGTTTTCACTTTTGTCTCAGAAAATTCCCTCTACAGATGAAGTGAGTGAATTTTGAGTCATGAAAAAAGATAAGTAACAGACATATACAAATAAAAATATAAGTAATTTGTTTAGTAGCATCTAGTTTATTAACAAAGAGCTGTCATTCATTTCAGTTCAACTTGTCTGGGTCCTTTAACCACTTTGATTTACCAAGCTCATATTTCTTCATTACCAGCCTATTCCCAGTCTTTAGTTACCTTCAGTTTCAATTTTGGAAACTCCCATTTTTTGATGACTTAGTTTCTGTAAAATATGACTCTGAATGAAGAACTTTGCCCTAGAAAATGCAAATATATTTCCTGCTTTCTCATCCCCTTATAATTAAAAGAATGTAAATAATTTATTGTTAGAAATACTTGTTTCAAGATGCTTTTAGCAATCCCAAAGGGTAAACATAATTACCTGAAATGTGTAAACATAATCACTGAAATGTGACAACCCACTGCCACCGAGACCATGGCAATACACCACTGAAATAAAAGTGAGCTTTATCATAGAGAACAGGAAATGTCTGGAGAGGATAATACCTTCTTTGCACTGAGCAAACACTTCAAATCTACACCTAACATCTCATTCAAGCCACCTTGAAAACTTTTTCTACTTCACAGGAAATGTGACTTCCCAGAGATATTATTGAAGCCAAAGGTAAAAATACATCTCTGGCATTTAATATAAAAATACTACAAAGTGGATATTTTTAATCATAGTACATCACAGAAATGGTGTGTGGAAGGGACTTCCAAAATGCTCTACCTTCTGCCTGATGCAGGATTACCAGCTCTCCACTGAGAAGAAGCACTTCTCCCCTTTCTAGATTGTGAAATAATGCTCATGTGGCTTCACTGTCCACTTAGTGGTATGACCCTCAGAATTAGTTGCTGTTATGCCTTTAATGAGGATGATTCGCAGGCTGCCTTCAAGCACAAGTCCCATGATTTCTGCTGGCACAAGGTGAAATTCCTACTTTAGTAATGATACTGTCCCTGGCAAACACAGTGTTGACTTAGTTAAAAATTGAGAGAATTCTCCAAAAATGAGATTTACTGATGAGTAGGATGAATAGGAAAATGTAAATAGAAGATATATGAATGTATACTGAAAATTGGGCCAAGCTGCTAGACCCACAGCCAAGTCACCCTGAGGTTTGGAACACAGACATTCAGGGATTTTTTCAGCTCATTAAAGATATAATTGGAGGCTAATCACAAAAAATTTATCTGCTGAAGTTCAGGTATTTAAAAACATCTGAAAACTGTTTTCTCTGTGGGCCTGGGTGTAGTATCAGTGCTCTTTCATATACCAGGAAGCTACAGAAGGACAACAAATACAGTATCAGTTAGAAGAACATCTGTAAAAAAATTATAGGGTAGATGAAGACTAGTTCTTCTTCTCTTATGACTGCATTTGGTGAGTTCTGTTTGTGCCTGAGAAACCAAAGCATTGGACTTTGCTGCAGTTCTTTCTTACAAATATTTGCTTTGGTTACAGTGAAGACCACACTAGCCAAAATCTGGACTGAAAATCTGTCTCAGGGTTAACTAAACCCACGTACTGTATCTGAAGGCAAGAACATGAAACCCTACGAGAACTGTGGGTCAGTGAACTCAGCCCTTTGCTATAACCAGCAATGGTGGTAGACAATCTGCCTAGGAAACTAATCTGGGGCTTTCTGTTCCTACTGATCCTGCTGGAGGGCTGGGTCAGCCCCTCACTCAGCAGAGAGCTGATAACCTCTTCTCCCTTTCTGCTTATGTTTGTTCATTCCCACTTTAGAGCCATTTGTTTCTTTGTCAGCAGTGCCATGAAGAATCAACTGCTCTACTCCCTGCAATGTTTACAGAGTGTGCTAGTATCTCCTTCCTGCTTTTATTCTCCTAAGCCTAATAATTTATTATTGTCTGTCCTCATCCCTATAATGAGTTCAAAAGCCTTCCTTTCTAAAGCTATTCCAACCTGAATAAAGGAGTTCTGCAACAGGGTTGCTAGGGTTTAGAGCAGAAAATTCAGAGAAAACAGAATATAGTGGTCCCAGTTACAGGACCCAGTTACAGGAGAGGTTCAGTTTTGGCTATCACCAGGCTCAATTCGTAGTAATTTGCAACCAACAAATTATGCCATAAAGCAGATCCAAGTCTTGAAGTAAAACTTAGCAAAGACCGCACACTTTGCTAGCTTACTTCATATCGAACATCAAGAAATCATAAATCTTCCCCTTCTCATTCAACAGATTAATGAACTTAAGTCAAGCACTTGAAATATACAGCCTAAGATTTGATTTTATAATGAAAAATGAGAACAGGTGAATTTCCCATTATTGTCTTTTTGCTGTAGCAGTTTTGCCTACACTGATCAGATGATGCACCCTCTCTTCACCTCCAGATTGAATCCTTCTGGAATGCAGAGTGTTTCAAAACATAAGCCAAGCTGAAGCTTTGCAAATTGCACTTATCTTCATCATGCACTGGGAATAAACAGATGATTCAATATCAAGCCCAGTAGAGATTTTTTTTTTCCTTTTCTTTCTACAGCAAACCAACCTGTTTGGTTGCTTCTGCTAAAGGATTTTTCACAGGTTGTTTTTTAACCTAGCCTTTATCATTATTTCTCATGCATAACTGAATTCCACATAGTTCTTTCTCTTATGAACATTTCCTTATTTATGAAAAGCACAAGCACTAATAGATCTGATTAGAAAAACAAATATGAACATACCCTTAAAATGAAGGGAGAAAGTTGCATTATTTTTATTGCAGTTCTTCCAAAGATGCAGCAGGTCTTCCTGATCTCCTGATGCCAATTAGAATTAACAATGTGAAAAGGGGCACCAGTAAAGTACTTAGAGAAGTATCATCATCAAGAAGAAACATTCTGTTAATAGACAAAGAAGGCAATGTCTTTGTATAGCATATAATTAAATTTGGGAACTCATTATCACCTAAGACTGTGAAGACTGAGAGTTTAAATGGATTCTTTGAGTGATAGGAAACTCACAACTAGAGATTCTGGTAAAGACACAGGCCTTGCAAAAATTCCTCTCTAAGAGAGATCAGTGGGTAATGATGACAGGACATGCACTATATGGTAATGAAGTCACAGAAGTTTCACAGTTCTTCTTAGAAGCAGAGGGAATTCAAAGTTGGTAGAGATTTTTGGCCAGACAAACATTTTGAAACTTCATTGTTTATTTAGACCTCTTGCCTCCACAAAATGGAGGTAGAAATCATCAGTGAACAACCTCCCTAGTGAGACTTGCCAGAGAGTCTCTTCCTTGTTATGCCAAAAATAGAAGATTAACATGATTTTTCATGTGTTATGTGAGCACTGTCATCTCCTAGCCTGGACAAAATTGTGAAATGGCTGAAAAAAAATATATATACCAAGAGTTTTGATTAATTTCTGGTTCCTGGGAAGTCTACTGTCAGTAACAGAGCTGTAGATCCTTGACTGAAGAGAAATCTAAGAGGTAAAGATTGTTCTGCAAAGTGCAGCAACTTCAACATTTACTGGAAAATCTCTTGGCAGCCACTGTGGCCAAAGCAGTGTGTGGAGTGGTGGCCAGAGAGTATCCAGGAGTGCCTGGATGAGACAGTGTTTCAGCAAGTCTTTCCTTTACTCTTCATTAAAGGAATTTCTATGTTGCTGCAAATAGAAGCTTGAGCTGCCTTGGAGTCAATCCTCAAGGACAGACAGGACTAGGAACATGAAGGGACATTACAGTGTATTTCTCTTGGACCACAATGGAAATGCAGTTTGACTTTTGGGAGGGATCAGGTTAGTTTTTATTTGGCAGAAATAGTTTAATGAAACTTTAGATTTCAGGTAGGTCAAATGGGTGTGCCAGTAGCCCTCGCATAAGGCTGCCCAGTTCAATTTGATTTTATGGTCTATGAGAAGATATGCAGCAACTGGGTGCCAAATTCTGTTGTGCAGATTCACAGCAGCCTTTACAAACTTCCCAACAGAATTTAATATCCCAGCCTAGAAAACATGGATACACTGGAATCAAAAGTTCTACATATAAAACAACTTATTCACATCAGCTGATAATTCCTTTTGTGTTGCTGGGTAGTGGGTGCTGAGCATCTGTTTTATATGACTGTTCGCCATGGTTGCTTCACAATGTTGCTTTTCATAAGAATGTGGTGAGCTATCTAAAGCCTGCTTTATATGAAGTGTTTGGAAATGCATTTTCAATAATGAATGTGTAGTGGAAATTCATCAAGTCATACAGAGGCAGATACTGTGAGGCAATGAATTAACAGTAAAAATAGCATCTGATGCCATGGGTTATTTTCATTTTAAAACAAACCAGTTCATGTGCAATACATGACACTTGCATTTTTAAACTCTTTTCCCCTTTTGGGTGCAGACAAATGAAAAATAATCATTCTCTGGAAAGGTAGTATTTTTAGGAAGATGTTTTACAAATGCAATTACAGCAAGACATTGTAGCTTAGATTGCACATGGGTAAACACGTGCTTTCACACCAAGGGAAAAGTTTGGCTTGGCAGCTGAGGCTGAGAAGCATGACTCCGATCTCATTTAAAGCCAAAACTGCAGAAACTCAAGTCATTTCCAAAAATAACATCAAAATTAGAGCCTTGAACCTCCTCAGACTGGTCATGCTGAGAATGATGATCCTGGGGACCAACAAAGCTACTGCGTCCCCCATGGAAACATTTTTGTGTGCTGATTTTGTGCTTCAGCCATGGAGAAGGAAATATATTTCAGCAACTGAATATGAATAGAAACTGAATTAGATAAAAGTGTAGATCAAATTATTTCAGTTTCTAGCATTATTCTGCTGATTAAAATTCCTATGAATTTCCAGGGCTTTTTAGAATCATACTAACTATAATACAACACCAAATCCTCCTAATTGACATTCATTAAAGGGGAAAGTAGATTAGAGGGAGTTCACCTATAACTTTCTTGAAAGTTCTGAATAGGCTATTGAGATACATATGAAGCCTCAAATAATGTAATCTCAATGCCCCACTCTATTTCAGTGATTTTTCTTTGCAAAATCCCTCCAGTATTAGAATGGTAGAGAATCATTGTCATCTCTACTTGCAAGATGGAAAGCCTGCAGACTGCTTATATATCTCTATTAATCAGAAGTAAGAAATCTAAGTTTTTGAAAGATCCTAAGCTCTGCTCCTGTCTTGTGGCTTTAAATGCACATGCAATGTTGGGATCTGTATCTGGGCTTTGCATTCCTTTCAGTCGAGTTTAGCATAAAACATTATGGGAGCAATTTTCCTGGGTGACAGAAAATTTCTACAAATGAATCCTACCAGCTCAGTGTCAAAAGACCTACCTGGTGGATGCCAGCAATGCTTAGGGGAGAGAGAGAGGTCCTGAGATGTCCACTTTGGCCAGGAAGGCTCTGTAGAGATAAAACATCAGGTGCTTAAGGAGCATAACTCATGACTATATCTTGATGATGATGCTCTTGAGCTGCCTGCCCTAATTTTTAGCTCCTTAGAATAGGATGTGCCGTCTTATGAAGGAAATCTGTGGGGAGGTGGAGAACTGTGAACTTGTCTGAATCCAAAGGGAAGCATTAATATCTGGTTACACTTCCTGAGATGGAACCAGCAGTGACATGGAGACATCCAGGATTGCTGTCAGGTTCCCAATGGTAGGAAACCAGCTCCCCATTAAGTACCTTACTAGACAAATCCAGCTAGGACATGAGGCAGTGGGGCCAAGGAAAAGGGTGCAGGAGGAGTAGAGGTCCCAGATACTTCTGCAGTATGGGTAGCCTGATATGAAAAAGAAGCTGTATCACTATAGACCTTTTTCCTTCATAGGACTGCAGCCAGGATCCTCAAGGACTTGCAAAAGAGGAAGTATTTTTACTTTTTTGGAGCTATGAATGTAAGAAGAAAGAATGTCCTCCTAAGGCAGACCTGTGCTAGGGGCCCACAATCTCAGTGACGCTGCCATGCACAGGAGCAAAAGACCCTTTCTCCCTGGGGTTGACGTGGCAGTGAGGGGCTCTGAGGGATGTGGGGTTGTTTCAGTCATAGCTTGCAGTCTGTTTCACAGTAGGAAGCAAGGATGCAACACCATTTTAAAGAGGGATTTCAAATGAACCCCCACCCAAGCATAACTGGTGAGTCTCAGGGGTCGTGCTCCATTCGGCAGTTCTTAGTGTGGGCTGTGTGCAAATAGCACTAGCTAGCACAACATTATTTAACCTTTAGTGTGTTTATTTGGCGGTAGAATAAGTTTTGATTTTTCCATTTATAGAGATTCTGCTGGGAGAAACAACATATTTCACACTAACCGTTGCAGTTCCTGAGCAGAGTAATAAAGGAGAGTGATGGATCATGCACCCCCTCACTCCCTGTTCTTTATTATGCACTTCTACATAAAACTATTTTCAGTATTTTGAGAAGGAAGTTCTGACAATCAGCACTGGTGTTTATGAAACTCCAGACCCTATCCAAGAGTCCCCTGACACAAATGTTCTTCCTCACAGAAGGAACTGTTTCCTTAGCTCTCTCACCACTTTAGAGCCCTTCCCTACAACTCTTTTGTAGGCATTTTCCATCTGAATACACTTTATTTAGTTTTTTTTGCTTTTAGGCAGCTATTTGGTTACTCCACTAGAAAATAAAAAAAAATCTCCTTGGAAACTAAGATGGATGCCTGAAGACCTTACACAGGCGGGTTTTGTTCAGGCAAGAGCAAGGAAAGATTTAGGGATCTTTTCAGAGTTTGCCCAGAGTTGCATACTTATCAATATTAATTTTTGTGCTGGGAACTACTCCATCCCCCTGTGCATTCTGTTGTTGTTTATCAGAGCTCCAGCACACAGTGTGAGGGATAACAGTTGCTTATTCATCATTAACAAAAACTGTTTACAGTGCTCTGTGGCTGTGTGGTGCTGCTAAATGCATTACTAGATTTAACAAGGCCACTCATGTACTTAAAGTTACTCCCATGCTTACATACTTTGCTGAATCAGGGCTTAAGTGAACTGCCTAAAATCACTCTAGATGTATAAAAAGCCAGAACTCCTGACTCCTAGTTCTGTGCATTAACCGCAAGATTATCTTTTCCCTCCTGGGAGCTTCAAACTCAGTTCATTTCAAAGTGACCACTACTGAGAGACAGATGAATGAAACGGTGCACATAAAAATAACTCTGATCAGAAGTTTTCCCTCAACTAAACATTAGCACAGACCCATCTGAAGTTTCCATTTGAACGTTTCCATTGCTTTAAAATTTATTTTCCATGTTCATGTACATCTCGATTCTTTGCCCAAACCAGAAGGTGAAGTGCCAAAATACTGTAGGAAAGGATATTTTTGTGGTCCAAGTGCAAGCATTCAATGCTGAAAGTCTTGCAACAAAGCTTGTTCTCAAGGTCTGCAGCCAAGTCTTGAAGATTTCAAGTACTTAGATAGCGTAAGGCCAGATTCTTGACTTCAGTGGAAATACATCTCTTTGTGCCAGCTGAAATTCTGGCTAGAACACATATTAAGTGTCTTTCTAATCTACTATTACTCTACTACCTAAGTGTAGAAAACACCTGCTGAAATATTCCAAAGCCTGTGTGCATCCTTGGACCTCTGTCTCAGGAAAGATATAACGAAGGAAATCTTTAGGCATCCAGTAGTGTCCTGCAAAGTCAAATACAAAACGGAGGAATTTCCTCACCTTAGAAAACCTCTTTGGTGTTTTGTCCTGAGTAGCTTAATAGTGCTAGCACAGACTGTGGGCTACATTATGCAGTGCTGATGGCAAACATTTTGAATGAGCAAACATCCAATCTTTAAATCAATGGACACTGCATCACACAAGCAATCTTCTCCACCTATTTCCCCTCCAATGCACCAAATAAAAGAAAAAGAATAAAGCTTCCAAGTACCAGCTTTCCTTGTAAACTGGCATGCAGTATCAATGAGCTGCGCATGGCTAGCACAGCAATAAACTTGCCTGCTGTGGTATTGTTACAGCCAGGCATGGAGAAGAGGTGGATGTACACAAGCAGGCAGAATGTCTGTGCTTGTGGTGTCTGCAGTTGCTGCTTCTGACCTGCCCTCTGCCTGGACTCATGTCCCAGTGTTAATAGAGAATTAATGATCTCCCATGCCATTTGCATCTTAAGCATCTCTTTGTAAATGTTTCCAGGACCATTTTTCTTTTCCGTGTTTCAGCTGAAGTGAAAGCATGTGAGAACACATAGAATCTTCTGCTGCAAACATGAATTGTATTATCTAATATTACTAGACATAAGGCGAATGACAGACTGGGTTTCTAAAGCCACCCAAAGTGGATTCTGGCTACACCCTTAGGTTTACAGAAGCAGCTTGGCACCCACCGAGCAGAAATCACAGGCATGCAGGAGGGAGCTGGTCCTAATACTGCAAATGTGTTTATACTGGAACACAAAATAAATAAGGAATAATGCGTCTTGTGTGTGCTGAGCAAGCCTATGACACCAACAAATTGAGCTGTTTTGGAAAATGCTGCCTGGGGAAACTTTAGCACTAAGCTTTAAAAGGAGTGGAGCCAGAAGTGGAAAAAAAACCCAAGACCAACAACAACAAATAACCCAGAACGTATTTCAAATCTGTGCATAAGCTATAGGAAAATCTTAAATTAAACAGCTTGGCTTTGGGCAACACACAAATCTTCACCACTTTGTAGCTCATTAAAATGGTCAGGGTTCCCAAGAAATATAAAAAATCATCAAGCACTTAACAAACACACATCTTATTCAACAAGAGTTGAAAAGTTTTTTGCATTTGCTGAGGTTGAACATGAGCTATGTAAGGAGGTTAAATAACCTGCACCTATAATGGTGAGCAGAAGGATTGTCTGAAACAAACAGCCACAACTGATTGCCTCATGAATTCCTAGTCATGATTGCTGATTTGAGAAAGCATTGAAAGGGATTGCAGTTTCTGTAAATCAATGAATTTTGATGCTAAAGAAAGCAAGGTAGTGATTAGAAAAGTCAAACTGAGCAAAATAAAGGCAGATTCTGCACAAGGGTCCTTTGTACTTTTCTAGCAATGCCTCTATATTGTAATTCTACAGTCCCAGAAAGACACAAACAGCAATAAACCCAAAACATGTTCTTTGTTTTTTTCCCTTACAAATATACAATAGAAGTACTGGAGGAACTTTCAAAACCCTTTTTATTAAGGGTCTGAGAAAGATGTGGTTTTTTGATGCTCTAAATTATGAGCATGTGTGTACAATAAACATGAAAGAGCTAGAAAATTTGGATTAACCCAAGGAATATTTGCATGCTTTGCTGAAGTCTCCACAACTCCTGAAACTATTCGTATTTTTTAACACGATTTGCCATCCTTCTCATTGTATTTCCACTAATTAGCAAGTGCATAAATTAAAATATTATGCTGTATTGCCCTAAGCGTGCTCTTCTCCTGGGACAGGTCTCTTGAGACCCCCGTTTGAATTTCTGCTGTTCTCCTTGTGCATCTTTTACAGCCACTCATAATTACAGCCCTCAAATCTGAGAGCAGCTGGTAAATCCCAGTGGTCAATAACATTGGAAAGGTCATTGGGAACCACACTTTTCCCACATAGTGTTTTCCTGGAGCCATGAAAACCTGCTATGCACTGTGAGCCCTCTGCATTGTCTCACAATGCAGAGCTGGGGACAGAGCACTTCTGCACGCCCGCAAATCCTGGCTGGGATTGTGCAGTTGGGTAGTGACCCCTCAGCAGGTTCAGCCTCAGTGACTAAGTTGGCTGTAATTTTACAGCCCATGCCTGAGAACAGGTAGCTAGAGACTGAGACTGCTAACACACAGTGGCATTTTCCTAGTCTGCAGAAAACATTTTTCTGCTAGAAGCCCAAATCAATGCCTTGAAAAGTGCACACCTTGAAAAGTGAGAGTTTGATTTG
>JAYDZK010000169.1:19012774-19027114 GCA_034509185.1 Euphonia xanthogaster
AACCCTAACCCTAACCCTAACCCTAACCCTAACCCTAACCCTAACCCTAACCCTAACCCTAACCCTAACCCTAACCCCTAACCCTAACCCTAACCCTAACCCTAACCCTAACCCTAACCTAATTCAGGATTTCAGAATTTCTGAAAATTCCATGACTATTTAAGAAATCCTATTACTTTTCCCCAAACTAACAGACGTTTTAATCCCCTGAATCAAGCACAAGAAGGCAGAACTAAAATAAAAATCAACCAGACACTAAACAAAACTAAACCAAATTATACTGCCTGTAGTATTCCCCCACAGCTCCATCATATTTTCTGGTTTTCAACAGGCTCTCCCTTGCCCTCCTCGAACTGTCTGCATTTGAGTTGGTGGTGGTGGTGTTGGTAGGAGACATTGTTCACTGGTTAGTGTCTGTGTAGGGCCCCTGGCAGCATGCTTGTTTCTCATTAAGTCAGACATTTCACAATCCCCAACGAAACATAATTTTCTGGAAGAACTTAGTTTAACAAGGAACTACTGTAACAAAACCACAAGGCCTGTCATTTATTCTTAGGCTATATTTTGTTTTTTGCCAGTTTCCTTTCTTTCTCTAAACATCATTAGGATACAATCTCTTTCCTAGAAAATACAACTGTTTCCCCTCTGAGTGGAACACACTTTCACACAACAAAGCAGTTGGCCACTTCAAGCAGCTTTCATGTACTAAGAGCAGCAGAGCTCTTGACGTTCTTCCTGAGCAACAAGAATAACTTTTGTAATTCACCTTCCATTTTCTGTTTTTCAGATTAAAGAGACACTGCAAGTTAAAAAAGAAATAAGGTAGAGAACATGAAGTCCTCAGCTGTAGGCTGAAGAGCAGTCTTCCCCTTCTTGCCTAGGTCAGGCCTCTTCCTAGCTACCTTGTATTGCCTTCTCATATCTCACTGATTTAAACTTTTGGCTTCCACAAGTTTCTTACCTCTCTACCCCAGTGTGTTTCACCTGCTTTGAGCACAGAGCACGGACAAGTTAAGGACTCATCTATTCACTGCCAGTACTCGGGCCCTGTCCAAACAGGAGAAAATGCTACACTGGTCAGGAGAAAAATACTATTCATCTCTTAAGTTTTAGAAAGAAAGCAAATGCTGTGGGTTGAAAACTGAACTTTCACTGAACTGTTGTATCATGTACCATGAAAAGCCTTTAGATAAATAACTGAAAGGGAAAATAACCATTTTGTTCTAATTTGTCCATTCATTTCCAGTGGGTTTGAATATTGTCAGGCTGATAGCTATCATTTGGGACATAATTTCTCTTTATTATCCAAAGCACAATCATTACAGAGACAGGCTTCCCCTGCTTGTCTCACTAAGGCCCTGCCTCTTTTTAGGAAGATAATCTATGTTGATAAAACTGCAGTCCCTGCTGAGCCTACAGAATTGAATTAGGAGTGGATATATGAGTTCTAAAGAAAAGCAAAAAAGCCCACAAATCTCAAAGGATGCCCATGGAAAACATGACTCCATAATTTCCATTCAAATCTAAGGAACTTTTAAAGGACAAAGAGAACAACTTAGAATGCATAAGCCAGAACTCATACACTTCATTGCACTCTTTGGGTATTGCCTTGACGTCATTCATCTGAAAGTCTTATGGTGGTGCATCAAGCACTAGGATTCTGTGATCTAGGATGCGAGATCCATTCTCTGCTCCTCACCTACAGAGAAAGAGCATATGTTTTGAGTGCTTTACAAAGCCACCCCTCTTGGGAAAGATGAAACACTCAAGCGACGTGGGGTAGGCTACCAGCAACTGGCTAAGCTGAGCAAGCCCTCACCCAGAGCAAACAAAGAGTGGAAGAGTTTTAAGGAAGGTCATAGAAAATGTAAGTTTCTCTGGAGCCAACTGTCAGAGGTCAGAGGAGCAGCTGGCATATGGCACCTCACACCCCTGCTCTCCTGAGCAGCAGCAGTTTGTAGAGGTGGTGCCAGAGTTGATGGCAGCCACACTGGGTGTCACAGGCAAGACTGGTGTCTCTGCTGACATCCTGTGGTGGGTTCTGCAGGTGAGCCTTCACACCTCAGGCTTTGAGCTTCTGCAGCTTTGCATGGCAGGGAAAATCTCAGCTCGGCCTTCACGTCTCAAGCTGGGTGTGCAAAGCTGATTGGGGTTGAAGCTGCAGGTTTTGTCTAATCGACTCCATATGATATCAAAGACATGGATGGACAATAAACAAGCCATTTCCCTCCTCTTCCTCTCATTGTTATTAAAGCTACTTTGCACAGTATAATAGTCTTCAAGTAAGGGCTGTAGGGTCAGGCATTAAATCTGGTCATAAAAACCACCTGGTGCCTGAAATGGTTAATACCTCAATGAACCATGAGAAACAGATGCTTCTTTGAAAAAGGATGTGGGGACTGTGGAGATTTGTAATGCTTAAGTCAATAGGTGAAGTAAAAATCTCCAGGATCTTGAGTGCAGTCTGCTAAAACTGTAAACTTTCCATTTAGAGCATCTGCATTCTTTGTTTAATACCTAGTTCTCAAGCTGACCTTAATTCCAGCTTGAGCATGGTAAGGGGGTAGCATTCCATGCTATGTAGTCAGCACACACTGTACTTCACACTGCCTGCCCAGGGATTAACTAAGGGCTTGGCTTTATGCAAATGTTGTCTAACGTTTTACTAACAGCAGTTAATAAAACTAGTTTGTGATTTCTCTCATGTAAAGATAAAAGCTTTTAAGCTCAATACTTAATATTTAGTGCCACAAATTCATTTTACGATTTTAAAAATAAGTGACCTGAATTGCTCAGCACCCACAGAGTCAAAGGAATTTCCCAGTGTTCAACAGCTGTGAAAATTAAAAAAAAAAAAAAAAAAGTTTAATTGCTAAATTTGAGTAGGACGGCCTCAGGGAGAACTCAGTTGCAAGAAAGATTTGGAAGCAATCTTTGGTTCACTAAGACACATTCTCCCGCATGCAAATATGGTTACAATATGTGCTTTCACACCTGGCATGCTAAAAAGATGTCTGAGTAACAATCCCAAAACTTAGTTGTTTACAACTATAAAGCAATAGACTGCTTGAAGACACTCAAAATCAAGGGAGGGTGTTGTCAGCTCTTCTTCTGAAGAGCATTCTACTTCTGTCACTGCTTTGTAGCCAGAAAAGGCAAATGTAGTTAGCTGTGTGAAAGCAGTACAGCACACAGAAAAGGGGCACTGGACAGATTTCCTGTGTGCTGAATGCTTTTCATTAATGTCATGTTATTTTATCTTCACTATGGAGCCATAATATAATCAATCACCAGTACATGAAGCAGCCTAATGTACTGAATAAGTTGACAAGAAAATATTGGCTAAAATTAATGTTCGAATTCATGATTCAGAAAGAAAAAGAGAGTGAGAACAAGATAGAGAATGGAGGCAGGAAGACAGGAAGGCAGGAAGGCAGGCAGGAAGGAAAGACTAGCAGATTGAGTAGACGGGCCCACTTGATTACTCTTTTTTGTGACACAGAGTATATAATTCAATCTTTCATTCTTTGAAAGCTCACCTCTGGCTGGGTGCTTAGGTATTTAGTTTATACCTAAATGCTCTCAGGACTGAGACAGTCTCCCCTTCACTATGGGATACCAGACACTTTCTCTCATAGTTAGTGAAAAAGCACAGGAATAGTTCACCAGCTCCAGAGGAAGGATTGTGCAAAAGACAAGCCTTCCCACAAACTGGAGACAGAGACACTCTGAAAAAGCTGGGGACATACAAATTACATAATATAAATTTTACATGAAGAAACAACTATTGCTTGCCTGTGGATTAAATTTGCAGCAGTACTGAATGTCATGTAACCACACGAATGGGATACAGGCACTTACGAAGGAATCAGAAATCCTTGGTGTCTCAGTTTCTTGTTTAAGGTGCTAAAATTAACAGAAAAAAATGGTAAAACTCGTGCTTTTGAATCTAAAAGCACTAAGAAAACTTACACTAGCCTTTAAATTAAGATATTTGGGAACAGGAGGAAAACTTAGAAACATGTTGAAGCCCAAAGGAATAGTTCAGTCTCTGGAGTTCATAACCAGATGAAACACAGGAAATTACAGAGATGTAAACAAGTCTTTCAGCCAGGTTTACCACTACTTTTACTTTTGCCTTTCTATATTTCAGTCAACAGCTTAATCCCATAAAAAATAAGTTGTTTCTTGGGCTTTCTTTGGTAATTGTTTCACTTTAAATAGTGCATTCAATTACCACTGACTTTATCATTTAAATTAATGGGCAGAAATGGGAACTGAAAGGCTGTGATGTTCTGGATTTGGTGTAACAACAAGCATCGATATCACAAGCTGTTGTACCTTGGCAGTTGTTTTATCATCATCTTAATGGATTTGTTTTCCTCTGTCTAGGGTACAAACTGAATTTAATCATGTGTTGGCCAGTGATATAGTGAAGGAAAAGGGAATTTTTTAGCCTACAGGCTTTGTTATCTGCTTCTTTGTGCATTCTAAAGAGCCAGAATTGTTAAAAACAGTACTGCAAATGTTCAGCCAGAAAATGCCCTTTTGTAGCCTTTGCAGATTATAGCCCTTCATACAATATATTCAGTCCACTTTCTTCCTGTTTCCCAATCAGTTAAATTTAGAACTATTGTCTTGATATATGAGATAGATGAGATAGAACATCTAGGAAAGTCAATGAGCACTTACAAAACTGGCACCTACCTTGTCTCTGAACTTCTCTGAAAACAGAAAAATTTCCTAATTTTGGAGACTACTGCCTCATAAATGATCTTTCCTTTTCCTTCTTGTTCCGCAGTGTGCAATGCGAGTAATGAAATTATCATGTAAAAAGTGCATAGAACATGCCCAGAGTAAAGGGTGAAAAGAATACTTTTCCTGAGTTGCCTGAAATGGCACTTTGATCAATTTCTGCTCTTTCTGCTCTTTTCCACTATGACCTGCTTCTTGGGTTTTTCTATTACATTGTCAGTGAGATATGAAAGGTTATGGACCAAAAGTGAAAAAAAAAAAAAAAAAGACATAAATATAATCTCCATACCTTTCAAGGGCTTTGAAGGCCTTGAACTTCCTGAGACTGTCTCTTATTTTGTTATATTATATATTAGTTCTTAGGGCCCTCAGCATGCTTGCAAGTGCATAAACACAGACTTCACAAGGAGTAGTCATGGACTTTGAAAAGTTTGCTATCTAAATACATAGAGTTTAATGCTAGAGGAAAGGAATGTTCTGAATAAAATGATACTGGCATATAGGGGGTCAGATATGCCACGTAAACATTATCTGCTTTTCTCTCCCAGCCCCACAAAAAATTTACCATCAGACCAAGAATAAGATCTCAAGCTCTTTGCCATAGCCCAGACTGGAGCTCCTTGAAATTAAAATTTATTTTCTTAAGTTATTTTTACTTACTGATTCTCAGTCTTGGGCACCTCTTTTGCTTTTTCTCCTCGGCACTATTAATGCAGTATTTTGCCTGAGCCTTCCACAGGTTGCGACCCCTTCCAGCTGCAGATATGCAAATACAGGTTTAGACATGCTTGGCTGAGAGGAATCACTAATGATAATAAATTATTCATGAGTAATAAACAAGTAACTTCTGATACTTTATCCTTTTATAGCATTTTAAAGGCTTATTTCAGTTCTCTAAGAATCAGTAGAAACATCTGAACCATATGAAATACAAGTATTCTAATTACCATACCTTCTTTCAGAGTGATGTCACAGTGAGAATTTAGGACGGGAGGTTTAGAGGGTCCCAGTCTTGTTCTCCTTACAGGCATTCAATGTATTGTATGTGTTCCATCAGATTTACCTCTCTAATTGCCCTCCCCATGAGTAACCCATCCACCAACCTCAGGGTTTTTCAGCACAGAGCAATGATGTGGAAAGGGCATACTCTTGGTTGTTATTCTTAGACTACTGGGTCACTTTTTACATGACAAATCAGAGAACACAGGGCCAAGAGAAAACCACTCACTTGGCTTCTTATCACTGGAGATTTTATCCCAAATGGTGGATGAAAAAAAAGTGAAACACCACAAATATCTATTTGATGGCATTAGTATTATTGCAACTTCTCTTTTTTTACCTCTGGAAAGAAAAACCACAAGCAGCTCAGAAACCCCATGTTATTTTGTGGGCCTATCTTAAGCACATCTGACTTAACCTTCACCACTATTTAAAACCTGGTCTCTACATTATAGAAGCAAATAACTGTGCTCACTACACATTTTTTATTGTGCTTATCCTCAGCTTAGTGGAAGCACCAAACTCACCTCACAGGGCTACTGAACAGGGAGCCACCACACCTAAACAAAAATCAGTTGTTGAAAAACTGGGATTTGTTGAAACAAAGTGCACATAAAGGAAAACCCACTGTTAGCATGAAGCACTGCAGTGAAAAAAAAAAAAGAAAAAATATCTGAAAATCTACAGTAGATTATGGTTTGTGCTTGTGTGTGTAATATACCTGCTCTTGAAGATGTTCAAAACGAGAATAAAGAAACTCTTCTTGTTGGGAAATGTTTTATTTTTCTAGTAGAGTAGACACAATTTGCAATAAAATGCTAATTTTGTTTGCTCTCCCAATGTTTTTGCACTTTCCATTTTGCTTTCTGGAGCAACAGAGTTTTACCAAAAAAATTCTCTGGAGAAGGAAAATGTCCAAGTCACAAACATGAATATTTGTCAAAACCAAAAATTTAACTGTGCACATACAGACTCTAGAAAATAGTGGTTGGTTGCTTGTTCATGAATGGAGCAAAAAAATTGTCAGGAGATTTAATCTGTCTGGCAAATGCTACTCAATGCAGCTCATAGTTCTAATATTTGTCACTTGTCCAGAAGTTAAAAATATTGAAAATATTCAAAATAGTTTGGAGTACTGAAAAAGTAAAAAAACAACCCCAACCCATTCTGTGAGAAAATAAGATTGCATGACTAAAATATTACTACTATGAAATAATCATTAAGAAATAAAAGAAACAACTGTAACATTAACTGTCATTTTCTAGTCCAAGCAAAAAATGATTAGTGATCAGTGCACAGAGATTAAAGAAGCAGTAAAGGGGACAAGAAGGCTCAGGGAATTGGTAATGTGGTACTGTGCCTTTTTTGGTTTCAATTTCAGTTTTCCAGTTGCTGTTACCAGTGAATCCCTCATGCTTTAAAAAATGGCTTTTATGTTTTGAATCTAAGTTCTCCTGCCAAGTGGCAGACTGCCTGAAAAGTCAATAAAAGTTGGGGTCTGGTTCAGCACTGTGCTGATCCGGCATCATGCGAGTGGAGCTCGGTTGACTTCAGGCAGGGTCCTGGAGCAGCAGGACCCAGGAGTGCAGTGCTCAGCAGCAAATAACACTTGCTTGGGATATGAGTTCTCTCAGCTATAAACTGGGATGCAGCCTTGCCAAATCCTGAGATGTTATGATAAATCTCACAACATTTGATGCTTTCCGTATTGTTTCATGTCTCCCAGCTCTAGGATGAAAAGGCAATCTCAGTTTTCATATAAAAAGTTGGTTTTCTAGAAAAGCCTCACATCATACTGAGAAATTTGGGACTCCTGTACAGCTTTGACACTCAAAAGTGGGGAACGGGATGATAGATGATTTCTTTTTTTTTTTTCAAGGTGATTTTTTAACCTAGTCTCTTCCCTCTAGGGGTCTGCCCCTTTCTCTTTGTTGTTGCCAGTGTTCAGGACGATGAATGTGCTGGCTTCCTGCTCAGCCCACTACGTGGCTCTGTTGACCAAGAGTATTGTCTCATATTTCTGTAGGAAAGATGAGATTAAATTTCTTCTGTAAAACAGTGTATGAAGCAAAATGGTGCTGATCAAAACCACCAGTCCAAGCATGATGCCTCTAGGGTTTTCCCCTCGAACTCTGCCTAGCAAAATAGGGTGTGGAGGGAGAAGGAAAAGTCTACATTTCCCTTGAAAATCATACACGTTTCCTGTTAACATTAATGAGTGTTTACATGCATTCATAAGACTGACAGTAGGCATTGTACTACATATTCATAACTTTTTAAAAGTGAAATAAAAATAAACTGAAGCGTTATTCATGAGGTAGTATTGTTACGAGCTGGAATACATTACACCAGCTTCTGTTTCCTGACCAATTATGCCTTTCATAAGACTTGTGTTGAATTCCCTGGCCAAGTACCATCCTTGCCTTAATTGGAAAAGACATTTGAAAAAACTGATATGGAAAATCTGCATTTGACCTTGTGCCCTTGCTTCGTGTCAACAATTTCAACCCCATCTGCTCTTGCACTGTGAAAATGTTGGCATATTTTTCTGAGCTCTGCTCTGACAGCTGCAGGCACTCTCTCTTTGTGCAGGGTAATTCCACTCCCAAATACTCAGAGACCAGCTAGTACAGATCTTTCATTGCTCCCTCATTTAAGGCAGAGGCTCTGCAAGAAGAATTCAGAGAAGTTTCCACTGAAAAATCTCTTTGGTTCTGGGTTCATGGAACAGAACATTTTCTTTTTCTTGCCACAAGTGATGGTGAAACCATGCCTACAGGTGGCCAGTGGAAGGTGGGAAAGTGTTTGGAGGAGTATTGCAGTATCCATTCATTGCATTTATTATGCCATGCCCAAAAGGAAGACAACCAAATTATCAAGTACAGACTTCCCACTATTTTTAACACCTGTTAGATAAGAATCTGATCACATAAGCTTGATTGAGTCTTCTTGCCTGATTTACTGATTGAAGCACATGTAAATCTGCTGGGTGCTAAATTATCAGGCCAAAGATTGTAATTTATTTCTGCAGGAATAAATCACTGAAGTAGATCTCTGAAGCCCTGCTGAAATAGCAATGCAATGCAATGTACAGGAGATGCTGGATGAAGGGGGAATCTTCTTTTAATTTAGTTTAAGGTAATTTACAATGTGATTCCTTACTACAATTTCTTGATGTGGGGCTAACTGAAAGCAACTTGCTTAGAGAATGCAGTCTGTTTCGTTGACTGTACAAATGAGAATATCTGTCATGTACATGTTAAGCGTGGAAGGAATATCCCTTTTGATCTTCTCCTTGTTTTTGCACAGACAGCATTGCACTTATTAATCCATTTATTTGGGGTAAGGAATGCTGAATATCATCCACTGGAAATTTCCAGCTTTTTTGGATTGATACCTTGGAAACGAAGGAGACATTTTCGACTTTGTTCTCATTTCAAGCATAGAATTCCACACTAAGGTGAAGTAGTGGGAATTGGACAGGGAAGAGAAAGAAAAGAATCCATTTATTTCATTACATGGAAGTAAAGATTGTCAGAATGTATTTTACATTTCCAGTCAGGCATGAAGTTGGACCTGTGACAGTCAATTCTGTAAAGAATATGTGAATATTGGAATCATGTACTTCAGATTATTGTCTCTGCAAGGTTATTAAAATTTAACATAAACTAAATTAAATAAGGACTTTCATCTTTATGACCCATACTCTTATTGGCTTGGTTTTCTGTGCTATTTTAAAGCCTTTGTATTTCTTGCAAAATTTCTTCTTGATTAGAATTCCTCTATATTTTTGTATACAACAGTAATATCAATGTGGCGTAGCTAGTTTGATACTCGTTATTTAATCTGGTCTACTACTATTTATATAATTCTTTGATTGAATATTTTTTTTTAAATGTTGGAACACAGTTTTGATCCGAGATGAGGGGGTACATCCAGTTTTGATCTGTGATTCTTATACTCCATAAGAGCAATCACGCAGAAAAACATTTCACAGAAATTTTAAAACAGAAAAGCAGAATAGACAAAGCTCCAAAAGAGATGTTAAATAGGGGTTGTAATACATTAAACACAGGCTTGAAAAGTGTCAGACCACTGCTTTTCTGTATCTTGTCCCACCCCAGTGGGTCTCCAGCCTACTCCTGAGTTTGGAACAGGTTTTTTCTAAGTATTTTAGAATGTTTATATTCCAAATTCCCTGCTTTATGGTCTCCTAATAAGTAGATTGATTTACCTGTATAATGCAAAGCTGTAATGTCTGTGGAATACTGGGAACTTTTAATATTCATATGAGTGTTTAGCATATGTTAATGCTTTCTGGTTCATGATGTTCAGGTACATTAGCTGATCTGAGAAGTTCTGAGTGTTTTGCATCTATAAGTAATACGGATCAACTGGTTCATGCCACTGGTCACATCAGAAAATACCATCTCACAAAATATTTGTGGCAAGAGATACTTAAATCCCCATAATGTTAAATGGTTCTATCAGAAAATACTTTAAAATATACTAAATTAAATTTTTATCAGCAGAAATAATCCATAAATTTCTGGAGCAGTCATGATAATGATGTAATGAGAACTGAAAATTATTTATTTTTATGAAGGCAAAATACACACTGGGTTTTTCAGTTTGTACCCAGATCATGATTGTACTTCATTTTAAAAGGGCGGCTTTGTGAAAACAGTAATTTCATAGTGAAAAAATATTTAGATTTTGAGTTAAGCACTTCCACTGTATGGTGTTATCAGAACTTGGGAAATCCATAACACACCGGATTAGTTATCAAAATCTAGTATTTATTTTTCAAGTTAGCAAACTGCACACCAGTAAATGATGGACTCTTTGAAAATAATCGTTGGTTCCTACACCACATAATCAAAGTAGGTAAGGTTGGAAAGGACCAGAGTGGATCATCTGGTCTAACCAGCAGCTTGCTCACAGGCAGTGACTTGGGAACACCAAATGTCTGGATTTCAAGTCCAAATTCTACCTTTCCAGAGTGAACTGTTCGTTCATTAACTACTTCCCTCAAGCAGGATGCAATAGTTTCCTTGGACATAGTTTCTTTCTCACTTGAGTATTTAGAAGAACAGCTAATTCATCTGCAGACTCTGAGGGAAATTTGCAGGCTTTGGCAATATTCGCATAGTAAAATAAATAATAGTTGTAATATATTTTGCTTATTTAGTGGTTACACTTACGGACATTGACAGGCTTTAGAAACATTAATTGCCTTCACAACTCCTCTGCTAAGTGGGCCATTATTATCATCCTTCTTCTACAAAAGAGGAAACTAAGGGAGTGTGAGATTAAGTGAATTCATCTCATGTCCACAGGAAATCTGTGATAAAGCCCAGACCAGAACCCAGGTCTTTAGACTCCCAGCCACATGGTCTCACTCTGCCAGATTGTCCCCTACTGCTGCTTTGATGGCTTTGCTGGAGTTTTGGGAAAAAGGCCAGAAACTTCTGCATCAAAAAGAAAACAGACGGTGGCCAAATGTTCACACATTTAGCTGGACTGACATGATTCCTGTGTAAACGGATGTAATAATAATTAAGGAGTTCATTGGCCTTATGCTTAAACATAATAAAATTTACTTTGGGTGTGATAGTGACCACATGAATTTGTCAATAGTCATTGGGATGGGTAGGTCCAAAATGCTATTATGGTGTGCCCTACTGTTTGAAACAACTGATGGGTGCTGAGGCTTAACCTTGTCCTCAGGCATCAGCTCCTGGAGGGAGTCCAGTTTGCAGACAGCTTCTCTTTGACCACCCAGATGTCATACCCATATGTGCTCAGCCCTTCCTTCTGTGTATTTAGACATGCCTCCTATGAAATAGAAGAAAAATCCTATTTCACACTCCACACTTTGGCAGCTTCTCTCAGACTCATGGATACAGCATAACAGAGTATTAAATAGTGACTTTATAAAGCACTGTTAATTTTCACTAAAAGCTTGGCTCTGTGTTCTTTCTTCTCCTTTCAAGGAGCTGGTGACTTTGTCTCCTCTGCAAAAAGTCTAAAATGAAGCCATGAAAAATGTCTGTGCTGTTCTCATGCCAAGAAATCTTGTATGAGAACACAGCTGCAGCAAGGCTGGTTCCCATTCTGCACTGGTTCACAAGGGAATTGGGTTCCAAATCATCCCCTTTGCCACATCTGGGTGCCTTGAGGCGCTGAAAGGAGATGTGTGGCATTTCTGAGCCACAAAAAGCACATGTGGGAGTTCGGAGAGGCACAGGAACAGGGTAGGGCCAGGACTGTCCTCCTCACCTCATGTGTTGGTCTGGAGTACAGATCAAACAGAAGCCCAAAGTAGCTCAGAGAGCAAGAAGTAGCCAAAATATACCATTATATGGGTTACAGATCATTCCTGATACTGCTAATCTGATTATGTGGGCACAAGCCTGTCCATACTCAGGGTTGTTCATAACAACATTCCAGTTTAGCAGAATAAGGGCAGGAATTTGAATCATCAAGGAAGAATCATCCAGGAAAGACAAAACCAAAACAAACCCAAAGCCAATTCATTTTCAGACTTCTTTTCATGAGGCATGTGAACTTACCTTGATTATGATGATGATCACAATGATAATGTTTCTGGATGGCACCTGCTGCCTCTTTCTTCAGCAAAGCTGGAATTTACTACATGCCAATTCTGGTCATGCATTTCTTTTTCTCTGGCAGATAATGAGGATTCTTATCACTGCATCAGCCTCAATTGCAGCACTGTCTATTAGTTTGTGTAGGTGGAAGTGTGTCTGAACTTATTTTTCTATCCATCACCTTCCTTGTCCTTGGTAGTTGATGGTTTATACTTTTTTTCTCTTCCTAAAAAGCTTCTAATGCACTGGTTTTGTTATTTTCATCTGCCCAACACTAGTGATATAATGATTAAATCTGTTGACATCACCTTAAAGGAGAGATCACAGAATCAAGAGGAAGAGGCAGAGGGCACAGCATAAGCTGTGAACCGAAAACCAAGACTATTGAGCACCAAACTGAAAGTGAAAATTGTTATAAACTGGCTGTTTATTTCCATATGTTTCCACATGTGATGGTTTGTAATCCATCACTCACAAGCAGAAATTTTATTTGATGGCAGGAGAACAGTTAGAGAATTCAGAATTTCTTTAAATTCATGGAAATTTTTATCCAAAACATGGACTACATCAGACACATGATCTCTCTGCATAGTCCAGCTGGTTAGTTCATGAGTTTAAGGCATTAACAAGCTCTAATGAAGTTAGATGCAGAGACTTGAAATATTTTTGCCTTACATATTTGGTTGCAGGCAGAAGTCTGCAAAAACAAGACAGAAGAGTCAGAAGTCAGAAAGAAAACTAAAAAATTCATAGATGTATGGTTAAAATTTAAAAAACCCACTTTTTTTGTTTTAAGACACTCTTCTAATATTTTGTGTTCTAGACATTCTGCCAGGTCTTCAAGCATAAATAATCTGTGTAAGGTGTTGTCTTTCTTCTTACCTGGATTAGCCAAATATCAGAAAGAAGATGACTGATTTAAAAGTCTTGGACTGATCTAAAAGTCATGGACGAAATGGCAGAGTGGCTACTTATTCCAGGGCTGTGAAAAAGTTATTCAGTTTATATTTTTGAATATAAATCATGCCCCAATCTTGGGGCAAGCACAAGTTGCAGAAAAATTATTCCTATATACTATCAGAAATAAAAAACCCCCGTGATTCTCCCTAATTGTCTCCCAGAAAGACACAAACAGTCACAGTGCACTTCAAGGCTTGAGTTGGAGATGTACAACTTCTTGCACAAGTCTTCCTCTTACATAAGATCTTTTGAAGAGTCTGTTAGCAAGGCAGCATTGTTCCTTGTCTCTTCCTGCTTGCCTTTGCAATAGCAGGGCCTTTCTGTACAGCCTGTGTTCAGAGCTGAACGGTGAACCCATTTCCAGAACTGGCATACATTGATGTACACACATTTTTGGCCTCCTGACAACTGAAATAAATAGGGCAGGAGATCTTTCTCATTTTTAATGTCTTTATTAAAAATCAGCTCAGTTGGGAAGAATCAACAGGTCACACTCACACCGCCACTTCTCCCAGGAGTGGCACGGAGGAGGAGGAAAAGCGCAGCTTTGTCCGCTGGTCTGCAGGCAGAGCTGGGGTTTCCGTCCTCCCGAGAGCACCAGGAGATTCCCAGCTTTTTCGGTTTGACATTCGGGGTCCTCTTTCTAGCCAACGTCTTTAGGTTAGGGTGAAAGGTAAAAAGGGTCTCAGCAGACACTGGATTCTGATCCTTATGTCTAGACATCACTTCGACCTCTTAATTCCGTGTTGGCTCCTTGTTTTTAGGGGTCTTTGCTAGGTTTGGTGAGGGGTTTCCTCATTTGCATGCCAACCCCGTTGTCCTCTCCTCTTCACCGTCCCGGGTGCCATCCTCCAGGCAGCAGCAGGGTATTACTCGACAAAAAGGAGAATTCTCAATCATTAACAACAAATAGTTAACGAAAAACTATTTACAACAGGTGATTACAACATGAAACCATCAACAACAAACAGTTAGAACTCCACCCTGGCAGCAACTGGCCCAACCTGTGAAC
>JAYDZK010000169.1:19036603-19055128 GCA_034509185.1 Euphonia xanthogaster
GCTCTTCCGATCTGATAACAGAAGAATAAACATAATAATCTCATTGTTTTGGAGGAAGAGTAATAAAATATCACTTGAATTACACTTGATCAATCACATAAGTCTGCTTTAAATCTTGAAAAATGAAAACATCATTGGCATTTTCCTATGTTTTAAGTGTTGATTTTTTGACCGGTTCTATCTGCTTGGAAGCTAAGCACAAATTCCATTTGGAGCATATTGAGAAGTTCAGAGCAAAAATAAAGCACACACTCACATCAGTTTTGTTCAAGGGCAAAGAGCATAAGGGACAGTGTGTTTTCTGTGCCCTTTAAAATCTGGGCCTCTATAGTTCTACAGAATTGAGCTTTTGGGGCTAATTGGGAACAATAATTTTAACAATTTGTCATTTATTTTCCTCCATTCAGATCTTCCAGATTAAGGTATTTCATTTTATGCAAGACGTGGTGCTGACTGAGCTTGAAGGACTGAGAAAGTTGCAGAGGCTAGTTCATTAAGTCTCTCTTTAAAATATATTTCTAATTCAGAAATGAAAAATTGCAATTAACGAATTGCTGTTAAACTCAAAAAGCAACAGCACTTCCCTTCATTGTCTTCCTTATTTTCATGGAAAGGGACTGCAGACAATAACCTTCCTCCCTGACTGATGTCTGTGGTGCAGGGACTGTGTCCTGCTGAGCAGCATTATAGCATCAAGTGCTGAGCCATATGAAGTTGTTGGCTGGGCTCTTTCATTTTTTTCCTAGTTCTCCAGATTCCTATGCCCTGTTCTCTAGTTCCCAGAGGTAGGCATTTCTGCAATTTCGATTCACTTCCAAATATCTTTAGAAAATGCAAAGCGCTCTTGGCTTGGGTTTCATCCACAGTCCAGTGCCAAAAACCTATCTGCATTTTTTTCCTTGTATATCCTAATTCTAAACTTAGTTTTCCTTTTACATTCTGCAGTACTAAGCAATCCTGGGGGGAAATAGCTATTCAGGGTAGCATTAACCCTGTGTGAAATACAAAGTGTGAACATTTTAGCTGCCCATCATCACTCAGCTGAACAAAATGGCTCTGTGGCTGGCACTTCTTCCGCCTTACTTCTTCTCCCCAAAACTGCTTAACAAAACCCATCTTACTCTTTCTCAAACTAAGGACTCACATTGTCTAGCCTGTCTAACAACCCCCTAATCCAGTCAGAAAGCCCAAACTGTTTGAAATTACCAAATATGCATATGGAATTTGCATTAGGAATATAATAGATCTCCTAAGCACGGTTATTACAGCATGCTCAATTGTTCAAACATGCCTCCCACCTGTTGCTGCTTATAATGTGCTCAAGTGGCAATCAAGTGCAGAAGTTATGGTGCTATTTATGTGGAACCTTCCTAGACATGCACAAGGTGCAAGATATATTTACAAGACCCTTCTTTTATCTCTTCCACCAGGCACAACAGGGGTCTCATCTCCCTGGGTGCACATATGACTACAGAGGCCATTGCTGGAAATAAAACATTCCCACCACGCAGCATTCCCAAGCTGCAGTGCAGGAATTCTCTTGTGCTTTTTATCCAGAGAAGGAGAAAGTGGGGGGAAAACACAACCCAATGAAATTGCCCCATTGCTTTGCTGGTTTAGTTGTTGTGTTGTGAATGCATGTAAGGTGAAAACAAGGAAGGAACTGCAAGTATTTTTGTGGGAGCTGTTCCAAAATCCTGCAGGAAATTTGTGTCAGCATTGGAGGCCTGAGGCCTTCTGGAGTTTGTGGAAAGATCCACTCCAGTATGCTCTAGATCAAGCCCCTAATACAGAAGTGTGTCGTAACAGGTGAGTCACTTGTGCATGGCTGCAAAGTATAAACCAGTGAACTTCTAGTTCTAATTATACCAGCTAACATTGTCATCATTAGCCCACCAAAGCAGATTTTACCCAAAATTTCTGTGCTTTTCAGTTTCAGGAATCTCAGTTCAGGCTCTGAAATTTAGGCCATGCCAAGGTGGCCAGCCACAAAGCAAAGCACAGACCTGTTAGGCTTTAGTGCTTCAACAACTAGGAATAACATTAAAAATAAAGCTCCACATTTGTTTCAAATAGCCCTGTAGAGTACATGAGATCTCTGTCTTTACAGGTTTCTCATTCCTGATTCTGGAAAGCAAGAGGTCCTGTGAAGATGTGGATGACACTTCGCAGGAGCAACTGTTTCTGCAGCATACAAGAGAGTTACCTATGGAAGGACTGAGATCTTTTGATGAAATGTTGGTGGTGTTGCACAGAAAGACCTGTGTAATGGGCTTGCTTGGGCACCAAGAGATGAGACACATGGAAACACTGAGCTCTGCACAAGGAGCTGAACCTTCTTCTTATCAAAGGCTTCTCCAGCTGGGAGATTATCAGCGACATGCCATGACTTCTCCCTCATCTGTTTTATTATGACCCACACCTTCTTCTTCATGCATGTAAAACTGGTGGTATTATCCTCTTTGAAAATGATGTTGTCCCCTGAGCTAAGAGTTTGCAGAACCTCCAAGTCCATCTGCTGCTTTGGTGCCCCCGTGCTTATCTCTGTGGCCCTCTCTGTTAGCAGTATTCCAGGCACAGCTGGCTGAAACGCTGCTGTATAATCTGTTTTGGAAGGAAAATTAACTTTTCTGCTAAACTCTTTTTTTTTTTTTTCATGGATTGTCTGCTTTCCATGGTAAATTCCAGCTTCTGGCTGAAAAGCCAAAGCATTTGCAATAAAATGCCTTGTGTGTTTCTATGAGACGGTGCATGGCACAGGAAGGTAGGGAAATATTTCTTGACAAGTGCTGCAGATATAAACTCATATTAATGTTGATGCCTTTTCATGCAGCAAGTTGTTAGTGGAGCCACTGGAAATTACAGACAGATGGAAGATACAGGTTGCTGCATGAAGCTTGTTCAGCATGCTGAACAACACCACAAATATGTTTTTATATGCACACTTCTTTGAAGTGTGATGGATGTAGCATGTGTGAGTTGCTGTCTCATTTTTCTATTGAATTATAAAAAAGCCTACCCACAGATCTAGCTGGGTGGTAGCTCGATTTTTCCCAGTAGCTTCTGACAGTAGTTACATTTCATTTAAAACATACGCTCACTTTTCCTGCATTCCCCAATGTAAACATGTAAGAGATGCTGGAATTTACTGAAGAAAAAAGAACTTTGCAGGCCTATACTGCAGAGGGTGGCACAGGAGGGCCAGAGAAAACACATATGTGGGTGAAAGGCTCACACTCTGCCTTTCACAGCCAAAGAGCTATAGGTTTTTCCTCAGCTGCCCACGAAAGCACTGAGCTCAGCATTTGCTTTTTCTGAAGGAGATGGGGCTGTGCCCAGTCCCTGTGGATTACTTATAGGCTGCGTGGGGAATGCAGCTGTGCCCTGCCCGCAGAACACAGGGGAAAAGGCAGTTCCACTGGCCCTGCCTGCTCCTCTCCCTTGGTTACCCTGTTATCCAGGACCAGCCCTGATTGCACCTCCACCTCCCCATCTGAGCACCCACAGCCCTTAGGCATCCTCAGTGATTTTCCTACTAAAACATGCATTCAACTGCCAGCACCTGCATGGTTTTGGTGTCTTCTGAATGTCTTCTGCTACTGGAGAAAATTAAGAATTTTTTTTTTTTATGTCTTTATTTAAACTGTGAGCTCTGTGTCTCTGGGTTAATTTGTTCTGGCTGCAGTTTGAAAGAATGCCATTTGCAGAAACCACAAGAGGCTTAAAGAGTGGAGCAATTACTGCATCCACATTCTTGGAGAAGTCTGATAACAGTGGAGACCATTCCTCCAGCTCAGTGGCAGGCGTGACTATGCTGTGCGAGAGTACAGCAAGAAAATGAGTCATGGGCCAGCAGAGTCCTCAGTGCCTGCCCGCTGACATCAAAGCCTAGGAACTCAAGGCCTCCCTTGAATGAGCTCAACTGCATTTGAGGAGATTCTGGTGATCAGTCTAAAAAAAGCACATTCGACATGTTTAAGGAAGCAAAGCACAATTCCTTTGTTATCTCTGGCATCAGTGGAAGCATAAGGGAAGAGGTGTATTTTCCCAGGGTGTCCATCAGATAAGAGCCCTGCAGGGCTTTTCAGATGCCCATTGATGAAATTAGCATCCGTCAAGAAAAAGTACCCACCTACTCTACTTGAAAGAAGAATGATTTATATGATTGTTAATTGTGAATTAGGTTCTCACAACAGGTCTTGAAAATTTTTCAAACAGATCACTTGCTTTGTGACAGTGATATCTTCATTGTAGAAATGCTCCTTAGCATTTTGTTAGTTGACTAAATATTTACTGACTGTCATGACCCTTTTCATCTGCCTGTAACAAAACTAAAGTCAATTTTCTACAGCAACAATAAATATAGCTTTACTCTGGACAGCTCTGTCTGCATTGTGTTGACCATCTTCATTTTCAAAGTCCTGTACACCATTACCCTCTCACTTCTAGCCCAGTAACTTTAAACCTAAAAAAATCTAATTTCATTATCCAATGCTAGAGAACTGTCTAATTTTCCTATTATATCTGCATTTAATGTCTCAGTAATTAACCTTAGATGCTAACAATTCTAATTTAGTTCTCACTGACTTGTACCCATGCATAGAAGATCCTTTAGAACCTTAAAGTTCTTGGAGCTCAGGTAAACTGGATTCAATTCTGTTTTTGCCTCAGGTTTCCTTTATGATGATGGTCCCTTCTCAATGCCCAGAATAAGTAAGCTTTCTCTTAAGTGGGCCAGCTGTGCCAGGGTTACATTTTTTTCCATATTTAAAAAGGGAATAATAGTATTTCTAGGTTTCTGTATAGAAGTTGATCTTAATTTTTGACAACAGGTATTATTAGCCAATCTGTAGCACAGTGGTGCTCTGATCCTGGCTGAGCTCTTTTTATAATGATCATTAAAAATTCTGCAAATAAACACCAACAAAGAACAAAACACTGTAGCTTCAGTTTCTACAAAACATTCCATTTTTGACACAAAAGAACTTGTAACACCATCTGCTAGGAAACTTCTTCTGGGAACATTGTTGAGGTTATTCTTTCTTTAAAACTGGCCAAATTATTTGGGTTAAAATGGACTCTGCTTTTTTTTTAAAAGTGTGGGGTGAGCAAAAGGGGAGACACAATAACATAATGATAGTACAGTGGAGTTATTATAAAACATATGGGAGAAGATGTTGGAGGAATAGTGACTTAAGAATAGGCAGGAAAAAATGTGGATTTAAAAAGAAAGCAATTTCTTGCAAACTTTTCACAAAACAGCAGAATGATAATATTTTGAGTGATGAAATTGATTGCTTCAGTGCTAAATTTATGGGGAACATCTGTTGCGGCATCTGGCAAGTACTGTCATGATACTGTGGCGAGCAGCAGCATAATGCTACATATATAAATCTATGGTCCTGCTTTAATCTGCCCTTGCAGTACTGGGGATATTCTCACACTGAGTTTCAGATAAGCCCACATAAGCACTCATTTTATAAATGAACAGTAGAATTGATTCAGGCTAAGCAGAGGAAATCTCATTTCTCTAGAATGGGACAATTACCAAAACAACAGATGTGATTAGCCCTGGTGCATCTTTCAGTGGCAGCTCTTTGGCACAAACATGCACTTGTTTGAAGAATACCAAATGTCCATTTGTAACTGCACGGAAAAAGTCCCATCTGTGTTTTGCTCTTTCCTAGCAGGTGACATGTAAATTTCTACCTCCAAGGTAATGCCTCTCTGCCCAGGTCAGACATATATATTGAAATGATGAAAGTTCTTATTAAATCATATTTTCTACCCCTCTTCCTGTTGCAGCAGTTATTCATTCAGCTTGTTTTCTTGGGGGTTGAGGGTGTCCCTTTTCCTGGGGGGAGCAGGAAAGGGTGGGGCTAATAATTTAGGACTTTTCCTCAGATGAATTTCAGGCTATGAGCTTATTGGTTTAAAATACTTCTGGGATCTTTAACATCCCAAAACCAGGAATTTAGGTAAAGCTGTAGAAATGTCTCCTCTCATCTCACCAGTCACTCATCCATCATCTGTGTAAAAGCATAAACCCTTTCTGCTTCCACACAAGTGGGAGAAGGAATAAGGAAGAAATAATTTCCCCTTTTTCAGACACCATTTGCTTGGCTGATAGCAACCAGCTCTGACGAAAAAGTCAGAAACTAAAAAATCAGTTATTCCTTTTGTAATTCACTTAGGAGCAGGCACCAGTTCAACCCTAGAAAGACCTTTTGGCCCTCTCAGGAAGAGATGGAGACAGAGGAAAAACAAACATGTGGAGATAAACAGCAGACTGTGGAGCACAACAAAAGACAAGGGCAGTGGGGAGTTGCAGGATCAGAAATGGAGGAATATGGAGAAGAGCATTCGTGTCAGGATCCCCATGTTCCCAGGAGGGGTTCAAGGAGTTGGTGGCAGCTGCCCAGGAGTGCTGTGCCCTGGGGATGGGGCAACAAGGGGCTGGGGACAGGGCTACTAGCAACAGGGCTCCCCCATCCCATTTAGATTCTGCTTCTTCCTCCCAGGGATGTGAACAACCAGTTCAGCTGGAGCCAGAAGAAAACTGATGGAAAGTCTCTGGTGATTTGCAGGGCTTTAGACATGACTACATCAAAAGTATTGCTCGGAGCTGGACTGGGAGAGTATCTCAGAAACAGTTTAAACTGTAATTTCAGACTAGCCTGTAATGTCCCCAGCAGAACAGAGAGAGACTTTCACCGTGAGAAAACAAACAAACAAACAAGCAGTCAGAGAAAAGAAGCTGTTTTCCATATTTTGCTTGGAGGCAACAGACGTTTATCATACCTCTTTTGGCAGAACTAACTCTTGGCTCAGAGCAAAGCAAAACTTTCCGTGAAGAGTGAATGGTGCTACTGACCCAGACACAGAGGTGTGGGAATATATGGGCTAATCCAAGCTGTCTCCAACAAGGATGCTTTACTGAGGAGGCAGCTGCTGCTTTGTAAGGGCTTTGTGGCAAGCAGATTTTTTTTTTCTAATTTCTGTACAGAGGGGTTTTCCCCCATGCCTGGGTCTCAAAGGAGCAGCCGCCAGATGATTAATAAATGACAACAGGGATCACTCTCGAAAGCTCAGCCCCAGCCTGGCTGTGGAGGCTCTGCCAGCACTCTGAGCCATGGAAGGCCAGAGGATAATGTTGGCTGAGTCAAATGGCTCTTGAGGGATTTACAGAGCGGATTATACTTGAAAAGGGAATCCTCTTTTATGTCTACTCTGGGGAAATAAATGCTAGGCACTGTTTAAGGTTGCTCTGAGTTGAACAAGTTCTCTGAAAGTGAAAGGAGAACCAAATTCTTGTCATTCCCTCAAGGTACTCCAGCAAAGTCTCAAACCCATGACAATAGAAGTGAAAGAAACCCAAGCTGGTTATTTGTCTTAATGGCATTGGGTGGAACCAGGCCTGAGTTAAATAGAGAATATTATGTTCTTGTCTGTATTCATTTTACTTTGTTAGTTGCCACTGAAGTAGCTGCATGGCTTTCAGCACCGCATCTATAATGTGATGAACAATTGTCCTGTAATTGTTTTCTACTTTAACTGTGTCTTTGAAGGAAAAGATATTTAGAGTAATGTAGTTTGGGCAGAATTTTACTTTAGGGACTGTAAGGACGAGGCAGATTAAAAAATATTTCTCTTTCTCTTTTTAATATACCTGCTTCTCCTATGTGTGTTTCAGGGAAGAAAAGGGAAAACCCCCCAGATTGTATCTAATACAGGGCACACACACAAAAGAATTTTATCTGGGGAGTACAGCAAAAGAAATAATTGGCAATGGCTTGATGTTTAAGAGAATATTTAGAATCTAGACATATGGACAACAGCAATAAAATTATATATTTGGAAGTTACATAATTGAAAAACATCTGAAATCAAACAAGTGAAGTGAGCTTCTGGTTCTGAAATTCTTAAAGTTTTCCTTAGTATCAATAAAAATAATTTTCAGTCTTAGAACCACACTTTTGTTTCTGCCTGAGTTACAATGAAAACCATCTTCAAAATTACCTCTAGATTTTAAAAACTGTTTTTAGAATAGTTATGCCCAAATGTGTTATTTTTGAATTTCTTGGCTGTTTCTTTTTCTTTTTTTTTTTTTTTGTTTTACCTGTGTTGCTGCTTTACACATTTTTGACAACGCTAAAGATTTCGTAATCTCTGTTTACAAGAAGCTCTGCAAGTTTCTTTCAACTCAATGAAACCCAGTGATAGAAAACTTAACCAGCCCTGACACAGCTGGTTTACCTGTCTACCAATTGTTACTTGCTTATGTCAGCTCAAGAGTCATGTACCTCACCCAGATTTAGTGAAATAATTTGGTGTTTTTCTTCTAACATGACACCTAACTATGTGGCTCTAACGATGTGAAGTTAAGATCACACCTGTGTGTAAGTGTCCTCCTGATTCAGAGTGCAAGTGACTTCTCAGTTGTGTGAAGAAAATCTGTTGGTCTAGGAATGAGGTTTTTAACTTGCAGCCATGTTTTGTTCCCTCATTGCTATCCCACCTCCCGTCTACAGAGGCTGTTATTTTACATTAAATATTTATGTTGTAGCGTCATACACTTAGGATGTGACTCTGATACCCAGTATGCCAGCACTCCCTGAAGAGCTCTATATCCTGTGCAATATTAAATGTCTGTATTTTGTTTGGTTCAGGTTCTCACACAAGTGTGAAAAGGAATTTGAAGCTATAAATCACCATCGGTCAGTCTTTACCTTAAGTGCTAACCACATCCCTGAATCAACAATATGTTTTCCTTCCTTTCCACAGATGGGCTGACCCTGTGGGTTCACCGTGCATTATTGCACCTAGAAATTCCAGCCACGTTCACTGATTGCATCACCGACCACTATTCACTGCTGAGCTGAGGAGCCTCTTCCCACATGATTTGCAATCACACAGCTCAGAGTTTTTGCTCTCCTAGCAGGTCTTGCTTTCAATCAGAAAACCCCAAGCCTGTTAATATAAGCCTAATAGTTAAGGTAAAATATTAAAACACTTTCTAATTACTTCCTTCCCATTTCCTATGGCTTTGCTTTTAATAACATGGATTTTTATTATTATTATTATTGCTTGGTTTCAGACTCATTAATTTTCTGTAATAGGTCTGCTCCATTTCCTTGAACTGTGAGCATGAAGGACCCGCATATTCAGCTCAGGTGATGACTTGAAACAATATGAAAATGAGATGATATAGAAAAGGCTGAAAATGTCACTTGTTCAGGCAATGTTGCTCCATGGATTTCCAGGACAGCCTGTTCTACTTCACAGGGCAACTAGCCTCCACATATTTTGCAGAGCACTGCAGTGAGTGTGTGCTTTAGAGGGAGCAGTGTCAAATATTGACTCAGCTCATGGTTTCATGCAACAGACAGGAGATGCTTCCCTCAGAGGAATCCCAAATTAATATTGGCTGTCTGCAGTGCAGTCACCTCAAGGAAAACTCATTTTTTAGAGGGAGAAGTTGAACAGGATGATGATAAGACATGGAAACAAGAATATCTCAGGGAAATTAATCTCCAAGTGAGTAGAGCTGGTTTGCAAGCAACTCAAAAAAAATCTCAGGAGGATTCTCCTTCGTAAGCCAAGCAGGAAGAGTCACCAGAGGCATTATCTGAGGGCAAACAGGCAGGCAGACAGCCAGCAGCTTTCCACCCACCATGCTCATGGAGGTGAGTCAGTTGTTTTCTTCCTCAGAGCTTTTGTGAGTGATTAATATGAAACATAAGCTCCTTTCATCATTGATTTATGCTCTTCCTCTGCAGCTGATTGGATAAACCCTTTCTTCAGCTGGTGTAATATGTCTCATCCCATTGATTCCAGACCTTGTCTTTGAAATGTGAAGTTTCTTTTCTCCTATGGCTATGGCTGGTTTAATTATTTAGCTCTTGCATTGTAATTTTAAATTTTTCTGTGTAGTTTTAGAGCTCTCTAAAGAAGGGTATTTTATGTTTCTGAGTATTCAGTCATTCTCTTTCTTACACACATAACTTTGATTAAGCCACTCAGTAACTCCTTTCTCTAAGACTGTCTAGTCCTAACTCTTCCTTGCTTTCTCCTGAGCTCCTGTCATCATTCCCCCCTTCCTTGGTTATAATATCTTTCCCACAGTACAATCACTGGCACTGGGTGCAAGCTCTTGCAAATAGCTAACACAGAAAACACATTGCCTGTCTTTGCCCTTCTATCCTTTGGCTACTATACACTGCATTTTTCTTGCATTTTTCACCTTTTTTTTTCCTTTTTTTTTTTTAATCTTCTTTTTAGCATAGCTGTGCAGCTGGCTGCTGGCTTCAATTATTTTTCTATTTTTCCACAATAACTCCCAGGTCTTTTTCCAGGGAATGATGCTTGATGACTATTTAATTCAACACACACAATAGTTCTTGCATCAGTTTCTTGCTTGCGGACAAATTACTTGATGTGTGCTAATATTGAACTACATTTACCACCTGCTGGCTCAGATCATCTCAAATGATCCAGAGACTCTTGACTTCAGTTCCACTGTTCTTTGCATTCTGTCCACTCTTAATGCTAATATTATGTTCCATTCCAAAGGTTTATTTTTAGGACACCTCTGCCAAATTGTTTACACACATTAGTTCCATTAAGATTTCCTCCTTTCCAGCAGCTTCTGACCCCTGGGACAGACAGACAGACAGAAGGCCTCTGTACATTAGTTCTGCATGGTTTATAGCCATGACAAAGTAGAAGTGTGAATATGGGGCAAGCTGAACACAGGTTCTCACTTTTGAAAAATTAAAAATGGAGAGCCCATAATTTTCAAAAGGGCTTAAAAGCAGATAAAATGAGTGTAGCAACTGTGGATATCTCCTGAGAAAATGCTGCTTGGGGGTCTCACTGGGAACGCACTTTGTCTGAGCCATTAGGAATTAATGATTCTGGAAATGTTGGTACATAAAGGCAATCGATGCACACTTCACTTCCAGTGTGCAAATGTATTTGAAATTATATCACTCCTTATAAGTACTCTGAAAAGAATAGCATTAGTGAAATGTTTTTGTGTGCCAGTGGAATATTTTTGAGGGTTCCTACCTCATCTTGCAACAGTTTAAATCAGATCTTATGAGGATGCTTCTGTAAAGGGAATGACAGTGGGTCAAAGCAGAAATCCTCCTAGATAAAATAGTGATGATCCCTAATCCCTTGGGCACCTGATTGCAGGGCAGCTGATTTCAGTACTACATTTACATCCCTTTTGAGTGGGATTTGGCCCTTTTTCAAAAGCTATAAGCCCTTGCTTTGCTTTACTTCAAAACAAAACAACCCAGGATAAAATTAGCAAAATGTCTGAAGTCTAAAGGAAGAAACTGGAGATATAAAAACCAAGACTGGAGATATAAAACATTCAGTTAGAATGAGGAAAGATTGTGCAAAATTACCTGGATATCTGAAAATAAAGTTACCATTTCAGCCACGGGACAGTATTTTAAAGGATTATGAAGAAACAGCAATTTGTGACTTCAATATCCCAGTCCTTTAGACCTTTTCTGGCAGTGCTAGGAAAACATTTCCTACATACTTTCGGTCTTATCATGGAAAGTCAGACAGCTCAGGATCACATGGGTTGATAAGTTTTCAACCAAATAAAAGTCAGAAATGTAAAAGCAAAACACCCTGGGAAAGTTTCCCTGGTCTCACATTTATGAGAGAATATAGTACATTCCCCTGTCCAGTCTATAATTAAGATGAAAGGCATATTTCCATATAATTTGCGATTCAGTGCCATGGTTTGCATTCCATGTGGACAGCATCATCTTGTTTCTTCTAATGCAATGAAACAAAACAAAAAAATGAAATTTGGCTTGCTGGTCAAAGAGGATGCATTACTACAGTTCAGACTCTTTTTAAGTCTGAAGAAACAAAGCCACTTGAAATGCTACCTTTTCATAAGAATTGAAATGTACAGCCTCTGCAAAAGTGTGACTTCTTCATATAAAAAGAATTAAGTGCTCTGGTTTGAAATATTTTCTTATGTTACTTTCTGTCCCTACTACCAGATAGGCAGAGAGAGACAAAAGAATCAGTGAAGATATCCTTAGCCTTCATGCCTCCAACCACATTTTAGCTCTCCATGGCTGTCTCTAGGTCATAACATGGATGTGTGGGATTGTCTAAATGTGTCAAACACAAATTCAGCATTTAACTCTGTGCAGGTCTGACTTACCATGCCTAGTGTCATCCAAGTGATGACCAAAAGAGCCTCTTTTTCTGAGATTAGATATACATCATGAGTGAGAAACACACGGAAGCCCTGACCAGCTGAAAAAAGTTTAAAAAATTATTCTGATTCTGTTGCAGTTCTGCTGACTTTAGTGGAGTTCAGGAAAAACTGGACACTTAAGCGAATCATAAGTAATTTAAGAGTTCTTGAGAAGACCTTCCCCTGTGAGATCTCTGTACTTCCTAACTCTTTCTGCCATAGAAATGGCAAAAGAACAGTCTTTCTCGTGGAAAATCGGTATATCTATTTTTTTTCCCAAGCTGGGATGAAGAATAGCAGAAGACACCCCCAGGTAAACAACCAAAAAGAGAAAATAATTTAAGAAATTTTTAAACCTCGAACACGTTTTGTGCTGAGGCCTGTGCTGATACCTGTTTTTATATAAGCTTGCTTTTCCATCGTTATAGGAGTCTGAACCCCAAGGAGATGTATGCTCAAAGTCAGATGTCTGGTCATAGTCCTATGGCAAATACAAATGCTAGGACACGTGGAGAAACCACAGAACCCTTTAAACATAGATCCTTATATGCAGATCCACCAGTTCTACTGGAGGCCTGGTCGAGCCTGTAAAAAATTGGAGATTTGTCAGAGCATTGAGGGCCCATGATGATGAAGCTTTACCTAACTTGGATTAAAGCATCTCTGAGAGTGGACAGAAGGGAGGGAAATGTTCCTTGGGCTTCCTTTTGCACAGAGTGAGAACTCAGTGTGCCTTTCCTTGACTTCACAGCAGCTGTCCTGGAGTTTTAACACTGCATTTTGGCTTTATAACATTCCCAGCTGAAGAGATTCTCATAGTTTAATTCTTTTTTTGATGACAATGAAAGAATTTCATTCCTTCACTCCCCCATTATTCTTGTAACTGCAGCTTCCACACCAAGGGTGGTCCATCAGCACCCGGACAAAATGTCCACTCAAAATACAGGAAAGCAAAAATGTTTGTTAAGAGCTATTACATCACTTTCTGTTGGATATGTTCTGAGTGGACATTTTCTTCTGATGCTGGTAGCCCACCACTGGCACGAAGGCACTAGGGAAAGGAGAACTGGGGGTGTGCTCTGGAAATTATGCCTAATTTACACATCACCGCCTGCTGGGTCCCAGAGAAGGGTCAATGTGTGGCTGTACAGCTGCAGGACCTCGCCAAAGAATGAAAAATTTTAGACCCCTCCTGCTGAGAAAGACCAAGTAATTGCACTTCTTTTGCTGGCTATTGTGGCCAGCAAGGGCACTCATTCCTCACTTCCTTCCTCTCCCACCCTTCTCATGTTTGTCAGGACGAGGGATTCAGGGAAAGATTTCCTGTATATGCCCCTGTGAACAGCAATTTGGTGGATTCAGGAAGGGGAGAGCTGGCAGAGATATGGAAATGGAGGAGCTGCCTGAGGAAATCTGGTTTCCCACATGAGATCACTCAGGGCATTTATTGCGCAAGAGACCCTGCCTCTGAGTATAACACCTGTGGTGTCTTTCGACTTATTTCTGGTAAAGGACTGTATAAAGGAGGAACAGATGCAGGATTAGAGGGCAGGATGTGCAATGCTTCCATGCCAATTGGTGCATTGCTTTGTTTTTTTGAAATTTTACACCATTTCAGTGTCTGTGACAGACAAACCTGAGAAGTTTCAGAGTTCAGATTCAGCTTGTGTAAAAATGCAGAAGTTTAGATGTTTATCTGAACCACATTGAAACTACGCAAAGTAACTTCTTGAGACTCTGTTGGGATGGAAATCTTGTAAGAACAGACTTTCTCGTGACATTTCCAACACTCCTGCTTCCTGTCATGGCACTGAAAACAGCCGTCCTCATGGTATTTCAACAATTCTTCTTCTAAATGGAAACCAGAAGTGGTGGGGGGTGGAAATATATGAGACCTCTCCAAAGTCCGAAAATCTGCTGCTTGAGTTACTTTCTAGAAAAATTTAGGGTTCAGAAGCTTTTTTTCCCCCCAGACTCCTGGAATAGAGAGCACAGAAGAGGAACTCAAAGCTCTATTGAATAAAAGGGGTGAATCAAGCCATCTCCCTTTTTTGTATTTTAAAAGCTCCAGAGATATTTGATGGAGTTGAAAGATAGCATAATTGAAACAAACAAAAGAAAACATTTTTTCACATAGCTTATACTTAACTTCTGTAGCACATGACCGCAGGATATTATTGAGGCCAAAAGCTTAACAGGATTTAGGAAGTGATGGGTCATTTATACGGATAATAAAAATATTCACTGTCACTTTGGATACTGTTACATTAAAATATTTGCAAGGCATATAAACTCATCTGCCTCATTGTGTAAGCCACATTCTAAGTGAAGGGCATTAGGGAAAAAAATGTGCTATTACATGCTTTTTAATAATCTCTCTTCTCTTGCATATTAGTGTCACGTACCTGATATTAGACAAGCGAAGATAACAGACTAAAAGTAACAATTGCATGGTTTTCTATGTCTTTCCATAGCTCTTTCCATTCCAATTGCTTTCCACTCACTAAATGTGTTGCATTAGAGGACCAGGATACGGAAACTTCAACTGACAGTACAGGATTGGTTTCCTCTAGACATAAGCTTCTGTTTACAATAAATATAATACTTATCACAACAGCTTAGTAAGGGCTGTGGATTTCTACATCTTTACACAGATTTTTAAAACCCCATATATTTTAGTTCAACTTAGCTCAGTGCTTTGCAGGAGATCTAATTAAATTATTATAACAAACTTTTCCAGGCTTTAGTATTACATTCCTTGAAAGGGCGCTCAAAAAAAAACCAAAACTTTCTAAATGTCACAACAAACAGTGAGATAAAAGATGATGTATTGTCCCAGCTGTATTTGGGAGAAATGAAACAGAACAATTAATAAATTTATAGAGAGCTGTGTGGTGAATCAACAGGAAAGCAGAATTGCAGCTGTGTTATTCAGAATTTCTATACCTGTAAGAATGATATTGAATCACAGTATCTTTTTCCTGTATCCATAGATGTATGTAGGTGTGAACATCTGCAACAACAATTCTCAAAGGACAAACTTATTCAATGACAAGAACTGGTCAGAGAAACAGAATCCCTATCTCCAGTGGAAAATGCAGTATTTCAAAACTGGTTTTCATTTGGATCAGAAGTAAAAATGAAAATATTTGTATTTTCTCATGAACAAAAGTTTGCTTCAAATTCACAGAAGTGTTTCATTTTGATAGCATCAGCTTCACGTGACATTAATTTTCTTGTTAATACATTTTAAATTAACCATGTTGAAGCACTATAGTATATTATATTTTAATAGCTCAGGTATGGTAAGTAATAGCATATATAATTTGCAAAAGACACTGTATAGCTTTAATAATAAAATTAAAATTCTAATACAATTTTAAACAATATCAAAGTATTGTTCCTTACCTAAATGAAAACTTATCATATGATGATCTTTGGAAGTGTTCAAGGCCACTTTAGATGGGGCTCTGAGTAACCTGGTCTAGTGAAAGGTATCCCTGCCCATGGCAGAAGGGTTGGAACTAGACGAACTTTAAGGTGTCTTCCAACCCAGGCCATTCTATGATGTTCAAAATTATACATTCTCATATTTCTTATAAACAGACATTGCTGATATTGCGTACTTCCTTTAAAAATTTTTAAAAGCCTTAAACAAAAACATGCATTTTCCATCAGAAATAATTTCTACTAAAATACTTTCACCCAGCTTTTCTGAAAGTTCTAAGCCACTTTCCTAATGCAATCACAACTTATATAATTCAGTGGTGAGGAAAGCTAATGCTCTTGTTGTAGTAGAAGCAGTAAAGGAGAAGCATTCATTAAAGCAAGAGAAAAATGGAAATGATGATTGCAGATAGCCTCAGGTTACTGTCTGGTACAATAACTCAGTTCCCCTTTGCACGGTAATGAGCAAACCAGATGTATCCTGTAGCTCTCCTTTAAGGAATAGGAATAGTTAGCTCAGCAAGGTATAAAGCTGCATCTCAGTTATCCAGAAAGTTTCTGAACAAAAATACCCTTTCTCTACATCTTGTTGATTGAAGAAATCTCCTTAGATTATGTACTAACAATAACATCTTGGGGCTGATACATGTTGTTATCCCTCCGAAGTGCTGTCTGATTCTCAGATGGTTCTATCTGATGGCTGAAAAAGCTGTAGCTCATGCAAATCCTTGTCTTAGCTTTCCTCCATCCCCTTGTGTACCTTTATCTAACCTACATTGATTTATCTACTTATCTGCATATCCATCTAGATATCCATCTATCGATCTGTCTCTATGTTTGTCTATGTCTACACTTCCATCTATGGTAAATCTATGTGGAAGATAATTCTTTGTACCTGTCTCCTGTTCCCTGTGAAAGGTGCTTGGCACAGGCAGACTGGGAAACCAGGGAATTATTCTGAAGACTCCTTCCTTAAACCCAGTTCCTGTGGAGCTTTCCTGAGGCAAGGCACAGTGATTTTTTTTTTTTTTTGTCCCGAGTGCTGGTGCTGCTGTCATAACTGGCAGTGAGGTAGCTGCTTGTTTTCTGTGACTCTTCAGTGCTTGGGAGTAACACGAAGGGCGTCTCTGCAACACAAGCTGCAGAGCCCTCTCACCTCTGCAGACCTGAAGCCTCAGAACTACCATTCCGGGCTTGAACTAGAAGAGGAAGGAAGTGAGGGCTGTCCAGTGGAGTGGAAGGGTGGGGAGAGGAAAATTATGGGGAGGGAGTATCATTACAGGCCAGAGTCATCTGCTGAAGTTGCATTTCCCTGTGGTCACATCTCTTTTTTAAATAAACAACCGAGGTAAAGGTTCATATAAATGAACAATTCACGGTAATGTAGGCTATTCTATGTGTAGTGCTGCACTGTATCTGTAGCAATCTGTACCACAGTGAGCCAGTGGATACCTTTAATTAATTATTTGCTGTGACTCTGAAGCTTTTAATTTCATATTTGCTTTGCCATATACCCCTGCCATCTGTCAGCTCCTGCTGCCCTTCACATTCACTTTTCCACCTGATTTCCACTGAAGTTTTATCTTGAAGATGCTTTTCTACATCTGCATTTAAACAATTTGCCTTCTGTTATACAACTGTGTTCTCATGATGACATTTAAAGAGAAAGTTGGCAAAAGTAAATGCCACTGTATGTTTCTGTGTTTTGTATTGCACAGTGAGACTAATGTATATCTGAAAACAGTGAAATACAAATTGGATGAGGAAAGAAATATATGAAGCCCTATTAATAAAGATTTATTTCTTTGGAGCTAAACTGAGTTTTAAAGGTAGTTTGATGGAATTAAGTCAGTTAATGACAATCCACAGGGGAAAAAATCTACAGTTTTAAATCTTGCATTGTTTAGCAATAGTAAGAAGAGCCTATAAAAATCAGCATAGTAACAACAGGAATGGAGCTTGTTTTTGTGGCAATGTTATTCTTTGTTTAAACATTTCAGTATGATAACTCTATAAATTAAAAGACAAAGTAACTGCACCAATTCTCAAGTCTTCAAGGAGTGAGAGCAGCTCAAGGTTGATCTTTATTATGGCAGTGAATAGAGACTTCACTGTGGTATTCACATGCTCTCTGAATAGAGAGAAGCTGTGAGACAAGCAGAGAAGAAGGAAAGCACAATTCTTATCTCACTTGCTGTGCCTGTGTTGTGCTAAAGTGGAATGCAATATGGAGACTGTTTACCTAAAGTGAAGATGTTTTGTTCCCTTGGCCTATCAGGGCCAAGAAGTGTGTGTGGGACTGTCACGGGACAGTCACGAGAGAATCAGAGATGAGTGAAGTTCTGTGCAGTTATGAACAAGAGTGAGTGCCTGGCAGATTCAGTTTAGAGACAATGTACATAGTGTAGTATGATAAAGTAATTCATTAGCCTCCTGATGATAGAGCCAGATGCATCATTCTCTCTCCCCTTCATCGGAGTCATCTTTGATTTACAATAATTCACAGTTTAAGTTGAACTGAGATTTCCAGTCATGGCCAGAACTAAATCTTCTCAAGGATCATAAAAGTGCAGCATATAGCATATTCTTCTCAAAACTACATCATTAGTCCGAGTACTGAATGTATTGCCTGAGAATTTTCTGTCACATCTTTTCAGTTTTTCATGAGTTATAAATATTTTTAAGATTTTCCATGAAAAATTGGTTAGCCCTTCTAATGGCCTCTCAAAAACGTCACAATGACAAATCTTTAAAAAAAAAAAATCCAGCGCCGAAACTGGAACAAAATCCAGAGCACAGCTTATCTTTCCATTTAGTCAGGTAGACAAGACAACACAATT